>JAJJMB010016912.1:1570899-1659303 GCA_023531105.1 Papaver atlanticum
TAAGAAACCTTAAATAAAAGATTCTCAATTTATTTCGATCCTGGGATTCTCCTTTAGCTATTAAGGAATATCTTTGAACAATTAATGATAAGAGTTACTGCACATGTTCAAAGTATGTCGATATCCTTACTTTGCAAGTCCTTTTTCATACTTACAATCTTGGAACGATTTTCCACACTTCAAAACAAGTTTAGAATTGGTTCGTCTGAATTCCAAGAACTATGTGATTGATTATCCTATCAAATCACCAATCATGGGTTTCACGGTTCTACCGAAACAAGTTCGGTTCTACCTCCATTTGAGTATAGTGAATAGTCACGCTAGTTACCAAAATTCGGTTGACTAGGTATTAGGATCGGTTCCCCACAACTTATGGTAATTACCTGTATTCGGTTGCACATGTCCATAGGATCGGTTCCCCCAAAACTGCAAACTTGTTGCACATGTTCATAGGATCGGTTCCCAAAAAACTACAAACTTGTTGCACATGTTCATAGGATCGGTCCCCCCAACTACTAAAAACGTGTTGCACCTCTTACAAGGATCGATTCCCTCGTGTAAATTTGTTTCACCTCTTAATAGGATCAGTTCCCCAATGACTAGATAAAAGTTGCTATTTACAAGGCATCGATCATACCATCTTGAGTGATTACTTAAGATCGGTTTCACTAATAAAAGTCATACCAATGCATAAGTCAGGACTTGTGAATAGTTTTACCAAGATACATAAACAAGTTTATGAGCGGTTATACTAAACACACATATTGGTAATTCAAAATAGATTTGCAATGAATAGCAATACCAATATACACAGCTTCGCAGTTATGTTTTCAATATGCACGACTTGAAAGATACGTTAGGGAATGAAACAGTTCAAGTCAAATATTACTAACCTCAAGAGGAAGGATGATGTTGTCGTTGTAGCTCTATACTTCTTCATATTCTTCAAGTCTTCATGTAATACTTGTATGTCTCATATCCTAATACTTTCAAGCTAACCTATACGAAGTTGACTCTAGTATATAATCAAGCGACTCTTTTAAATGAGTTTTGATTCACTAAAATATGACAACCAAACTTGACATACCAACGCTTGGTGTGTTCAACCGAGCTATGCTCAAAAATCTTAGAATGCTTGTATGATTAACAGTTACTCTGTTATTAACAACGATTCAAAGGATGAACTAGTGGATTGTGGATTTCAAGGTAGGTTTTAGAGCACTGCTCGGTCGAACTCGCATGCGTTGCTATCTTAAGCATGTTTGTCAATGTTAGTGATCAAAACTATAAGTCTTGATTTCTAGCCTATTTATAGATGTCTCGGACTAGGACATAGATTGTGTAATTGAGCTTAGACTTCACGGCGTTCATCATTTGAAGACGAAGAACTACTAAGGGGAGCTTGTGGAACTTCATCGACAAAAGGTATGTGGAGACTGAAACTCATCTATCATTTGGAAAGTCTATTTCTACTCTATCTCCTATATTGAGACATAAGTCGTATTACGCTATAGTTTTCTATATACACATTTGAGATTTCGAGCTGAGTTTATCTCGCTTACATATTTCTCGAAATATGTGTTGGCAAGCTTTCGCTTCGACCAAGTTCATCTTATATCATGTGAAAATTTCCGAGTAACATCTTATATGGTTTGTATGATACAATCATTTGGTGTAGACTTGGAATGTTTCGTTTTGATTATTTCAATATCTTGAAAATTGCTTTGATGCTAATAGTGTGTGAAAAAGGCTATTTTCATCCTCTAATAAAGTTTCAATGATTGAAATAAAGAGCTTAGAATCATGTAAACATGTTTAGATATAAACATAGTGTGTTCTCACATTCATTTGTAAGTCCAAAACCGGGAACCTGAAGTATGCGTTCCCGTATGCGTACTGGCGGTTGTTGGATGTCTGGGAAAGTATGGGTACCCGTACGCATACTGGCGGAAGTCTCACGTCCGTGAATTTCTGCTGGAGTTTGGAATGTAAATTGGTATACGCACCCATACGCGTACTGGCGTAACCAAACTCGGTCCGGCTACTTAAGTATGTGTACCCGTTTGCAAACTTGAGTTGGTTACTTTCTAAAATTGGTTGTGTACATGAACTTAAACATTTATAAAATAAGGAATGCAATCTTTGCAAACTGTGGCTATAATATTCATGCATTGATTCGAGTGAATCAAATCGATTTTGTTTCAATTATGTTCTTTTATACTTCTATGAGAATATAACAATTGAATGACTCTTTAACTAGTTTCATTTAAGTCATTCGAACTAGTTATGGTTAAGATGAATAAGGTTGATATGAGAGTAATCATATGACTAACTTCGGTTAACTATTTGTGAGCCAACATGGTGTACACGTTTGGGTACGGTTACATAAACCTAAATGAAGGTACATTTAATTTGTGTGTAACAAGCTAAGTTGGATCTAACGGTTGAAAGATATTAGCTTGGTTGAATCAGGTTTTTCATCTAATGGTGAATATTGAATGCTTTGTTACTAAGGTAACTTGGATTGCAAACCCTGATTTGAAAACTATATAAAGGAGAACTCTAGCAACTGGGAAACCTAATCCCCACACCTCCTGTGTGTTACTAGTTGCATCAACTAGGGTCGATTCTCCTTTAATCTTAGGTTTCTATCGAGACCCTGTAGGTTAACGACTTGAAAGACTTCATTTGGATTGTGAAGCCAGACCCAACTATTTTCTTTGTAGTTGCGTGTTCTGATCTTGCCCGATTCTATCGTTTGAGTATTATCTTTTCTAAGATTTGCTCGAGATTTAATCTCCGATAGGCAAGATAAAAGTAATCATAAACATCTTCGTCTCATCGTTTGTGATTCCACAATATCTAGTTTTGCCATCATACGATTTAGATTATTGTGAGGTGATTGATAATACTAGGTTGTTCTTCGGGAATATAAGTCTGGTTTATCAATTGGTTCCTGTTCACCTTGATTTATCAAAAGATGGAACAAAAACTCTTGGGTATTTCTGTGGGAGACATACTTATTCAATCTATAGACTTTTTTGTGTGAGACAGATTTGTTTATAAAGTCTTCGACTTTGGGTCGTAGCAACTCTTGGTTGTGGGTGAGATCAGCTAAGGGAATCAAGTGCGCAGTATCCTGCTGGGATCAGAGACGCAAGGAACGCAACTGTACCTTGAATTAGGGTGAGATTGATTAGGGTTCAACTACAGTCCAGTTCAAAGTTCATTGGTAGTAGGCTAGTGTATGTAGCGGCTTAATACAGTATGGTGTTCAATCTGGACTAGGTCCCGGGGTTTTTCTGCATTTGCGGTTTCCTCGTTATCAAAACTTCTGGTGTCTGTGTTATTTCTTTTCCGTATTATATTTTGTTATATAATTGAAATATCAGAGGTTGTGCGTTAAGATGAATAAATTAGAATATCCAACCTTTGGTTGTTGATTTAAATTGATTGATACTTGAACATTGGTTTTTGGTACCGTTCAAGTTATTTCACATAATAATCAGGCTCGCGGATTTCTATCTGTTCAATTTGTTGATTACATTATGAAACTGAGATATAAACTCTTGTATATACTTTTCTCTAGATTTAGTCTGACTGTCTAGTTGATTCTCTAGAAAGTATATTAGAATAAGTCCTCTCAGATTGTCAAACGAATTGTTGGGTGTGGTTGTTGTACCCCCGCATTTTTAATTGCTATCAGTGCAGGCAAACACATTTAAGACCTCATAAGTCTGTGTTTGTAGCGATATGATTATGGACGAGTCTATCTCTAATAACGTACCGGTTCAGAAATTACCATATGTTTTTCAAAGCTTAAATTCACCTGAGAGAACTGTCACATCTAGGTCAATATCTAAACATCTTCGTGATGTAGAAATTGTTGATATCTGGGAAACACATCTAGAAGAACAGTTTGATGAACTTTCTGACGAAGGCGACTCAGATATTGATAGAGAAATTGATGAGGAAATCACTGATTATATTAAGTTGTTGAAACCAGTGGGAAAGTTGGCAACTTCTTCTGTCACTCCTTTTCTAACCCATCTCTGTCGAGAAAATAAGAAATTGAGAAAATGTTACACAGGTGTTTATGTTTCGAATCGTTCTAACAAATCGATCCTCAAGGATTCTGAGGAAAACCTACGTATAAAGTCAATTGAATGTGATAATCTTTATCAAAAGAATTTTTTGTTGGAAGAGAAACTTGCAGAATCTGAAGCAAGGATTAACTCCCAGCAAACAAGTTTTTATGATAGAGAAAGTGCTTGTCTCGTTCGAGAAAAATGCCTTGAGGCTGATTTAGCTGCTGCTCTTGATAAAATCAAGATGTTGGAAGATGACTTGAAAAAGTTCAATACTAGTTCAAGCAAATTAGCTACTATGCTAGGAGCAAGTAAAAATCATCGTGATACACGAGGATTGGGCTATAAGGGAATAAATGCTCCAAGTATTAGCAAAAAGGTAAAATTTGTCAAGGCTAGTGATTCTTCTCAACAAAAGGTTTCCACTGATGGCAAAAATGAAATACCTTTACCGACAGTTAAAGTTCGAAAGAGAAATGTATATCAACCTCTAAAGTCAACACACACGAATCGAGGTAAGCAATGTATATTCCTTATGTTTGCCACTATTGCGGAAATAAAGGTCACCTGGAAAGGAGATGTCGTTTCCGTATAAGGAATGAGAAACTTCATGATGTTCTTGTTTGGGCATCACAAGAAGTTGTGAAACCAAGATAATATGTTAAGACTAATCCCCTTAACATTACAGGTTGTAACTGTCCAACCTTTAGGCAAAGGAATCAGTGTTGTGATAAACCTATATTTGCCTATAAACGTCATACGAATCCTTTTCACAATCGTAATGGTTATCAAAAGGATAACTTCGTAAAGACGAAGACAAGATCCGATGCTCCCAATTGGAGAAAGACTAACTTGCAAAAGAATAGTCAATCCAATTCTCTTCCGAGAATTCTAGAAGAGCGTAATGGGAAGAAGGTTCCGGTTGTTCCTAAACGCACTCAGAAGTGGATACCAAAGAAAGCCAATGATGTTTTGAGTGTGAAAAGGAATGATCTTCCAGAAAATTCCATGACTATGGAGAAGGCAGTATCCATGATGTTGGAACTTAAAAAGTTCTTTGGGAAGATGAATTTAGATGTGAAAGGTTCTAAAAGCAATCTCTTTCATGATAATCCAAAAGTCACTTGTGGTGAGCAAGACATTGTTCACCTCAACACAACTTGATTGTGTTGTAAGTGCATCCTCACCAAGGAATGTCCTTCTATATATACGGTGAGGGAAGCACGAGAATTAGGGCGTATATGTTGCGTTAGGTACGATTTTGAATCTTTGGTAAGGCTGTAGAATTCAATTAGATTCTTCTAAAAGGTATGTCTATAAACTTGAGCAAGATTTGTGTTTTTATCATTTTCTTAGAGTACTTATAATGATCCATGTACCTTGTTTATCGTTCATTTCTACCTAACTTGATCTGTGTTTAAGGTTCTTAAATGTTTAGGTTTGAAAATAACAGTTCGGGATGTTTGGACTTCATGGTACACATACCAGGTATGCATACCATCACTTAAAATCAAAATCCAGGTGTTTTAGTATGCATACCCGTTTTCATACTGCTCCAGGTCACGAAAATTCGTTTGCAAACCCGTATACATACTGGCCTTTAGATGTCGATTTTCGGTAAACTTATTTTGGCCGTAACTTCTTCGTCCGAACTCGGAATGACCTCATTCTTTTTGCATTATCTTACTTTTTGAATTATATTCAAATTGGAGATGATAATTCCAGAATTTGGATGAGTTAAGATTGGTTTTTGTCCTTTCTCTTGTTTTTGAGTGTTTTGCTCCGTTTCGTCGCACTTGTTCCACTTCTCTTGGACTTGGGCACTTGGATTATTGGAGTAATACTCATCCAAGATTATTTGTAGATTTTACAAGAATGTTGTTGGTTAATCACAAAGAAGGAAGTTCAAGAATGGGCAGTAGTACGCATTGTTATTGGATTCTTGAATGTTCACAATCATCTTATGTGAACTATGGTGCATGGTCGTTAATGACTTTGTATGTTCTTCTTTGTTAAGAAAACCTTTTTATATGCCTTTGGTAGTTATTCTTGGTGTAAATCCGTGCGAAAAATATTGATTCTACCTTCTAAGGGAAAAGATTGTTTTTGCAGTATTAATCTTTATGGTTTTATATATTGCAACTTGATATGGGATATGTGTGTTTGCGTCCGTGAACTATGATTGTCCCATACACTGTCAAAAGTTAAGTCTTCCATATGTCTTTATGCAAATATTGATAAAAGATTGAATAAACTTTTGACATACAAAAGTTAAGCCTTTTATGTCATTATTTTGATGAAAGAAAGGATAAAGCTTTTGATTACAAGGATTAAGTCTATTATATGTCATTGTGCAAATAGTGATGAAAAATAGAATGAATCCTTGTGTATTACGCAGTATTGGTCGATCTCCGATCCACATTTTTTGTGCATATCCTGTGTTGCTCCGTAAGTTCTTTTATGTTGAGCATGACCAATTGAATTGATCATTTTTGTGGTTGATTCAATTAAGATTTTTGGATTCAAATCCATGTTTTCATGTGATTTGGTTATGTCCAAATAAATCCTTCTTTTCTTGTAAAAGCAAGGTCGCCTTTGTTGTTCTTTCGGGAATGACATTATATGGGGGAGAGTTCTTTTTTAACTTGTGCTTAATTGCAAAATCTTTGTGGGGAGTGTGGCTGTGGAATATTATAGGGGTTATCTTGTATCTTTATAAACTCCTTGATGAATGCATTTAGCTTCGGCTTTATGATTGCATCTAAATAAGTTGGTATGTTATTCTCTTTTGGTCATGAAGTATCTCTATGAAAATTTCATGAGGATCCCACTAGTTTTCGTACCTTTGCCAATTTATATTGACAAAAAGGGGGAGAATTAATGTGTAGTTTCATACTACAAATACATATGGTTTACGGATCATTATGTAAGGGGGAGTGGTTTTCATGTCGAGATGGAGTATTGACTAAGGGGGAGTGATACATATCACCATAGTATTGTTGTCAAAGTTGTGATACAATTGAACTTTGATGCTGTGTAATAATACTATGACACTGTATAACAATGATTGAGAGATTTTGTTTTCTCATTGTTATCGCTACGGATCTTTAACAACCATGATGCTGAGTTGAACACGTTTAGAATCATGGAGTACTTGGAAGTGATGAAGTTTTCGAGTCGTGTTGAAGATGCCAAGGAGATCAAGCATTTGGATGAGAAGCTACAAATTTTATTTATTTTGTAATCCATATGTATTGATAGTTTTGTCACTAAAATTGACAAAGGGGGAGATTGTTAGAGCACTGCTTGGTCGAACTCGCATGCATTGCTATCTCAAGCATGTTTGTCAATGTTAGTGATCAAAACTATAAGTCTTGATTTCTAGCCTATTTATAGATGTCTCGGACTAGGATATAGATTGTGTATTTTAGCTTAGACTTCACGGCGATCATCATTTGAAGACGAAGAACTACTAAGGGGAGCTTATGGAACTTCATCGACAAAAGGTATGTGGAGACTGAAACTCATCTATCACTTGGAAAGTTTATTTCTACTCTATCTCTTATATTGAGACATAAGTCGTATTACGATATAGTTTTCTATATACACATTTGAGATTTCGAGCTGAGTTTATCTCGCTTACATATTTCTCGAAATATGTGTTGGCAAGCTTTAGCTTCGACCAAGTTCATCTTATATCATGTGAAAATTTCCGAGTAACATCTTATATGGTTTGTGTGATATAATCATTTGGTGTAGACTTGGAATGTTTCGTTTTGATTATTTCAATATCTTAAAAATTGCTTTGATGCTAATAGTGTGTGAAAACGGCTATTGTCATCCTCTAAGAAAGTTTCAATGATTGAAATAAAGAGCTTAGAATCATGTAACCATGTTTGGATTTAAACATAGTGTGTTCTCACATTCGTGCGTAAGTCCAAAACCGGGAACCTGAAGTATGCGTACCCGTACGCGTACTGGCGGTTGTTGGATGTCTGGGCAAGTATGTGTACCCGTACACATACTGGCGGAAGTCTCACGTCCGTGAATTTCTGCTGGAGTTTGGAATGTAATTTGGTATACGCACCCATACGCATACTGGCGTAACCAAACTCGGTCCGGCTACTTAAGTATGCGTACCCGTTTGCAAACTTGAGTTGGTTACTTTCTAAAATTGGTTGTGTACATGAACTTAAACATTTATAAAATAAGGAATGCAATCTTTGCAAACTGTGGCTATAATATTCATGCATTGATTCGAGTGAATCAAATCGATTTTGTTTCAATTGTGTTCTTTTATACTTCTATGAGAATATAACAATTGAATGACTCTTTAACTAGTTTCATTTAAGTCATTCGAACTAGTTATGGTTAAGATGAATAAGGTTGATATGAGAGTAATCATATGACTAACTTCAGTTAACTATTTATGAGCCAACATGGTGTACACGTTTGGGTACGGTTACATAAACCTAAATGAAGGTACATTTAATTTGTGTGTAACAAGCTAAGTTGGATCTAACGGTTGAAAGATATTAGCTTGGTTGAATCAGGTTTTTCATCTAATGGTGAATATTGAATGCTTTGTTACCAAGGTAACTTGGATTGCAAACCCTGATTTGAAAACTATATAAAGGAGAACTCTAGCAACTGGGAAACCTAATCTCCACACCTCCTGTGTGTTACTAGTTGCATCAACTAGAGTCGATTCTCCTTTAACCTTAGGTTTCTATCGAGACCCTGTAGGTTAACGATTTGAAATACTTCATTGGGATTGTGAAGCCAGACCCAACTATTTTCTTTGTAGTTGCATGTTCAGATCTTGCCTGTCTCAAAGATTTGCTCGAGATTTAATCTCCGATAGGCAAGATAAAAGTAATCACAAACATCTTCGTCTCATCGTTTGTGATTCCACAATATCTAGTTTCGCCATCATACGATTTAGATTATTGTGAGGTGATTGACAATACTAGCCTGTTCTTCGGGAATATAAGTACGGATTATCAATTGGTTCCAGTTCACCTTGATTTATCAAAAGACAAAACAAAAACTCTTGGGTATTTCTGTGGGAGACAGACTTATTCAATCTATAGACTTTTCTTTGTGAGACAGATTTGTTTATCAAGTCTTCGACTTTGGGTCGTAGCAACTCTTGGTTGTGGGTGAGATCAGCTAAGGGAATCAAGTGCGTAGTATCCTACTGGGATCAGAGACGTAAGGAACGCAACTGTACCTTGAATCAGTGTGAGATTGATTAGGGTTTAACTAAAGTCCAGTCCGAAGTTCATTAGTAGTAGGCTAGTGTCTGTAGCGGCTTAATATAGTGTGGTATTCAATCTGGACTAGGTCCCGGGGTTTTTCTGTATTTGCGGTTTCCTCGTTAACAAAACTTCTGGTGTCTGTGTTATTTCTTTTCCGCATTATATTTTGTTATATAATTAAAATATCACAGGTTGTGCGTTAAGATCAATCAATTAGAATATCCAAACTTTGGTTGTTGATTTAAATTGATTGATACTTGAACATTGGTCTTTGGTACCGTTCAAGTTGTTTCACATAATAATCAGGCTCGCGGATTTCTATCTGTTTGATTTGCTGATTACATTGTGAAATAGAGATATAAACTCTTGTACATACTTTTCTCTTGACAGATTTGTTTATCAAGTCTCCGACATTGGGTTGTAGCAACTCTTGGTTGTGGGTGAGATCAGCTAAGGAAATCAAGTGCGTAGTATCCTGCTGGGATCAGAGACGTAAGGAATGCAACTGTACCTTGAATCAGTGTGAGATTGATTAGGGTTCAACTACAGTCCAATCCGAAGTTCATTGGTAGTAGGCTAGTGTCTGTAACGGTTTAATACAGTATTGTGTTCAATCTGAACTAAGTCCCGGGGTTTTTCTGCATTTGCGGTTTCCTCATTAACAAAACTTCTGGTGTCTGTGTTATTTCTTTTCCGCATTATATTTTGTTATATAATTGAAATATCACAGGTTGTGCGTTAAGATCAATCAATTAGAATATCCAAACTTTGGTTGTTGATTTAAATTGATTGATACTTTAACATTGGTCTTTGGTACCGTTCAAGTTGTTTCACATAATAATCAGGTTCGCGGATTTCTATCTGTTTGATTTGCTGATTACATTGTGAAACAGAGATATAAACTCTTGTACATACTTTTCTCTAGATTGAGTCTGAATGTCTAGTTGATTCTCTAGAAAGTATATTAGAGTAAGTCCTCTAAGATTGCCAAACGAATTGTTGGGTGTGGTTTTTATACCCCCGCATTTTCAGTAGGCGAGGCTTGTCATCAAAACAGGTGGGAACTCTGTAACCTTCTTGTAATCATTAAGTTTCTTTTTATATGCGAGCATGATGTGTCTTTATTTCTTATGCGCATATTTGTGTGTAAATGATTGGGAATGTTGTGTAATATGCATTGTTTGGATTCTCCAAATGTTATATCTATTATATGCTTATTATAGCCCATATGAGGCAATATCGTTACATAGGGTTTTCAGCTCTGAATATTACTTTTACACCATTTCTTGTGAGAATCCGTTCGTTTGCATATTATGCTTGATTGCAAAACCTTCGAGACTTATGGTGGTAGTTTTCTGAATCATGGTTTGTATGGGCACTATGTGTGGATGGCGCTATCATTCGAGTCTGGAGTTATTCTGCTTTCGTCTTCTCCAATTAGTTTTGCGAAATCTGAGTGACATATTTTTTGTTTGTTCTAGCATCACTTTTGTAGATCATCCGGTGGTGGTCTTTTACGAATATTGTTATTATGCTACGCAATATCTGAGGAGGTGGAATTAGAATAACCTTTCTTTCATGTATGTTATATTACGATGCTTGTAGATTGCTGAGTGAATAATTTGATGTGTGTTTGCGTGATTCCCCGCGAGGAGTGTCTGTGGTCTCCCCACAGCTCCTTGCTAAGTCTTATTTGGCACGGGAAGTGTAAATATTATATAGCATGTGAAGCGCAGTATATCTATCTAACGCGTAAAGCGGAATAGTATTACTTTTTATTTTATAACCTAATTTATGTCGTTAATGACCCAGATGAGGCAATATTATATTGAGGTATTTGGGGAAATCACTCTTATGCATGTTATGCACGATGACATGTTTAATTATTATTCTTTAGAACTGTGAAGCGTATTAGTGATTACTTGAAAGTTATATGTTTCCATTGGGCACCCCTTTGGGATGATGTACTCACTCGTTCCCACTTCAGTTTCAGTAATCAGAAGCAATGGTGCGCGTGAAGATTTCCGATTTCGTAGCTTCAAGCTTTTAGCGATGTTAGAGATGTTGTGAATCTTTGATATATGTATGTATTCTATATTTATTCTGTAAACAACACATTAATATATTCATATCACTCGAGAGATTTGACATTTGTATAATATCAGAGGGTTTGGGTTTTGTTATTAGCACTTTATGTAATTATGATTCTTAGAATCGGAAATCTAGGTTTGATGCTTCAATTAGGATGTAATCCTATTAGCTAAGCAGGTGATTAGGCTGGGGCGTCACAAGTTGGTATCAGAGCTCACCATTAGATCTTACATGCGAAAATGGTAGATACTTCTTAGTGCCAGATAGATAACTAGATTAGTTTAGAACAAGTTTGGGTTGTGAGATAAATCTTAATCACTAAAAGCTATCAATAACTAAAAGATTTAATTGGTTGATTGATTTGTTTGTTTAGCTGTGTGTACATTTTGTGAAGTAAAAATTGTAGGGTAAACCAATTATCTTATGGTTTGCAAAGTTAATAGAGATTAGAGAATAATTAGTCTAAAAAGTATGAACTTGTAGACAAATCCAATACTAGAAAAATTAGTGAGATTAGTATATTTGATAGATCCGAAAATTTATTTAGTAACTCTTTGAGTACCTTTGCATTTATGTAGGGCCATCAATCTATTGAAATGGAAAATTATTAATGCTTATCTACAGTTGAGTTTTGTAAATTAAACTAATGATAGGTTAGAAATATATGTTTTGTGTTTAAACCAGATAGTTAATATAAGACTTATTAGGTTAGACTTAAGAACATGAAAATATATTTCATTAAATAAAAAGACTAAATTTGTTAGTAATTTTATACCCAAATTATCTTTAGTCCAATAAATGATTCATTAAGTAAAAAATACACAAGAAGTAGTAATAATAATATTTGGATGCTAAGCACAATATTAGACTTAAAAGAAAATAAATTCGTATATTATTAGAATACTTTACATTAATAGCAAAATCTAAAGACTATTAAGATATATTATAATTTTATGCAAACTCAAACTTAAACCATATTAAATTACCAACGCCAATCTTTAACAAGATATAGTATACGGATTCGAGAAGAATAAATAAAAATATGTTATATCAATCCTTACGTGCATGCAAAATTATATTTAGAAGATTAAGGCTTAGTGTACCAACGAGACTATCAACTTAAGAATAATGAGAATAATAACACAATTGATGATGGTATTTAAGTAATTAAACTGATAGCAAATTTATAATAGATAATATTTGAAAATTTTATATATGGTATAACAGTAAAATTAAAATATCAGATATTATAGATTTACGTGAACTCAAATTTGGATTAGTTATATGAATAAACTACATCAAATTAATAAATTATTAAATATTTGACTATAAATTTTAGCTCAGAGAACTTAGACATACATATCTGTTAGAATACAAATTATTGTAGTTGAACCTAGAACTACAAATTATAGATTTTGGTTGTAGAAAAACCTTGTAGGTTTGTGTTCAATTTCCTGTTGTTTTGAACTCATTTAAAATGAGTTGCTTTCTCGCGCGTTTGTAAGTATGAGCAATACTTACATTTGGTTGAGAGATAATATTTCTCTATAAGGTGGGGAGTTTTGAAATCTTGAAGGATGGATCGATTTTCGAGGACTAAAATGAATAAGGTGGGGAGAATGTAAGGACACACAAGATCGTCAACGCTATTAGACCAGTCAAGAGATAAATTAGTCGTTAATGACTCGATTAGTTTAACACGAACATTAATTAATAGAAATTAATCTAACAACGATTTAAATACGGAACTAGTACTGTTGGATAGATCTCGAAAAGTTATGCGAGATGGACTACTCGAGCGTGTCATTCGGATACCGGACGAAGAAGAAATCATCGGAATAGTGAGAAGGGCAAAATAGTCTTTTTGCCATTAGACCGACTGAGGCTTCCCTTATACAACTGAGTGGGTGCCTTCGTAGAATTGTCTACCTTATCCTCCCGGGTCGAGAAGAACTCGACATAATCTTCTTCTTTCTTATTCTTCTCCTATCCTTCATCTGTTTCTTCTTCTGCTCTTCTCTTCTTTTATTCTCCGGCGATTCTGAGAATTTCCTGGGTACGTGAGATCGATCATCGTAGGGGTTATGTTAAGTATTGATTGTTAGTGATGATGTTGTGGTTGATTGAGCGCGGGATGAAGAGAACAAAATTGCTGCTGTAGATTGAAGTTAGGATTTCTGGAGTTAGGTTTTATATGGAATTGAGATGTGAATCGAGTTGCTGATAGATGAATAAGAAAAGGGTTGTTGTTTAATTGTTGATATGAAGTAGTTTTTAAGATGAATCAAGAGTTGGGTTTCTCAGAGATTTGTTAGGGTTTGTAAGAAAAGTCAGTGAAGATGAAATTGAAGGTTTAGAAGAATGATTGGAGGTGGGTTTGATCTGAATTAGAGTATGAGGTTGTAGAATTGTTTGAATTGAGAGGTTAGGGTTTCTATGAAGATAAATTAGGGTTTTTGCTGTTAAAATGTTATTTGGGAGAAGTAAAGATGGGTTTTAAGATTAAGGCATGGAGAAGAAGAATTTAATGTCAATTTGGAGATAGGTTACAAAGAAAGAATTTCAGTTGAGAAATGCAAGGATTAAGGTTTCTGTTCTTCCCCAAATTAAGAACTAGGGTTTCATAAGAAGATTTCAGAGAAGATTGAGAAGTTGTAAGAGAATTGGTTTGTGTTTGAGGTAATTATCTTTCTCTATAATCTTCGCTGAGTTATTCATTTTCATTGTGAGTTTGGGAAGTTGTTAATGAATTAAGATTGAGAAGGATATTCAGAAGATTGATTGTAGACTTTCAGATGGATGTATACATGATTATAAGGTTGTGGTGGTCGATGGTGTTGTTCAGATATTGTATTAGGTTGAGCTGTAATTGTAGATGAGAATGGAAATTACAAGAATGGAGGAATTTCAGATGTAGATCATGAGTTAGTGATGTTCTAGTTGTGAATGGGTATGGTGGTGAATGTATACCTGTGTTGAAGGTGTTGTTGTAAAAGTAACTGAAGTTGGGTGTGATTGTATATGAATTCAAAGTTAGATGAATGTCAGGTTCTGGGATAGGTTAATGAATTGGAAATAGAATGTGTTGTAATACTGAGAATGGTGGTGTTGAGTATGGTCTGACGATTCAGATGTCACAGCTACTGCATTTGCAGGTAGGCTAAGCTTGTAGTTGTAATTAAGTTTATATGAATTTGATGTATGAATTAGAATGATTGGATTGCTGTTGTTTAGACAAGAGTTGGAAGAGTGCTTGTAATGGAGTTTTGGAGTTAGGGTGATACACCATTATGGTGCGTCTCAGTTTTTGGTCTGGCCTTGGCCAGATTGCATTCAGTTTAACTGATTGAAAATGTTTTAGCTAAGATGTCACCCCAGTCAGTTGTCTGACTCAGTTTGTCTGACTCAGTTTGTCTGACTGAGTCAACTCTCCTAAATCAGTCTATATGACTGAGTTGCTCTGCATTAGCTTGACTTGACCGAATCATCTAATAAGACTATTTTGACCGAGTTGACCCTGACCTTGACTTCTTGACTAGATGTTGACTGTTAGTTGACCTTTGATCGTCAGCTTGACCGTTAGCGATTGTTAGTTGACTAGGATGAACCTTGTTTTCCTAAATTGATGTTTTGGACCCTTTATGGTCTGAATTAGCATTTGGTTACTTTTACAAGTTGTAATATTCATAAGACTTATTTAATGGACTATAGAATCAACCTATTTGAATTAGTAAACCTTTAGATGTGTTAAACATAAATAGATAATGAAAAGGTGTAAAACCATAAATGGGCTTAGAACCATTAAATAGTTTGCTTAACCTCTAACTAGAGACTTGTATGAGATTATGTTATTAACCTTGTGTGAGCCTTTTGGCTAATCTCTTAGAATGCTTGTATGATCAAGGTAGGCGAGGCTTGTCATCAAAACAGGTGGGAACTCTGTAACCTTCTTGTAATCATTAAGTTTCTTTTTATATGCGAGCATGATGTGTCTTTATTTCTTATGAGCATATCTGTGTGTAAATGATTGGGTATGTTGTGTAATATGCATTGTTTGGATTCTCCAAATGTTATATTTATTTTTATGCTTATTATAGCCCAGATGAGGCAATATCGTTACATAGGGTTTTCGACGCTGAATATTACTTTTACACCATTTCTTGTGAGAATCAGTTCGTTTGCATATTATACTTGATTGCAAAACCTTCGGGACTTACGGTGGTAGTTTTCTGAATCATGGTTTGTATGGGCACTCTGTGTGGATGGCGCTATCATTCGAGTCTGGAGTTATTCTGCTTTCGTCTTCTCCAATGAGTTTAGCGAAGTCTGAGTGACATATTTTTGGTTTGTTCTAGCATCACTTTTGTAGATCATCCGGTGGTGGTCTTTTCCGGATATTGTTATTATGGTACGTAATATCCGAGGAGGTGGAATTAGAATAAACTTTCTTTCATGTATGTTATATTACGATGCTTGTTGATTACTGAGTGAATAATTTGATGTGTGTTTGCGTGATTCCCCGCGAGGAGTGTCTGTGGTCTCCCCACAGCTCCTTGCTAAGTCTTATTCAGCACGGGAAGTGTAAATATTATATAGCATGGGAAGTGCAATATAGCTATCTAATGCGTAAAGCGTAATAGTATTACTTTTTATTTTATAACCTAATTTATGTCGTTAATGACCCAGATGAGGCAATATTATATCGAGGTATTTGGGGAAATCACTCTTATGCATGTTATGCACGATGACATGTTTAATTATTATTCTTTAGAACTGTCAAGCGTATTAGTGATTACTTGAAAGTTATATTTTTCCATTGGGCACCCCTTTGGGATGATGTGCTCACTCGTTCCCACTTCAGTTTCAGTAATCAGAAGCAATGGTGCGAGTGAAGATATCCGATTTCGTAGTTTAAAGCTTTTAGCGATGTTAGAGATGTTGTAAATCTTTGGTATATGTATTATTCTATATTTATTCTGTAAAACAACACATTAATATATTCATATCACTCGAGAGATTTGACATTTGTATAATATCAGAGGGTTTGGGTTTTGTTATTAGCACTTTATGTGATTATGATTCTTAGAATCGGAATTCTAGGTTTGATGCTTCAATTAGGTTGTAATCTTATTAGCTAAGCAGGTGATTAGGTTGGGGCGTCACACCTTTGGCATCCCGTAGCCTTTTGTGAATTTGGCAACCGAACGGGTGCCCTTAGTATCCCATAGCCTTTTGTAAATTTGTCAGCCGACCGGGTGCCTTTATCATCCCGTAGCTTTTTGAGAATTTGTCACCCGGCCAGGTGCCTTTAGCATCGCGTAGCCTTTTGTATATTTGTCAGCCGACCCGGTGCCTTTAGCATCGCGTAGCCTTTTGTAAATTTGTTATCCGACCGGGTGCCTTTAGCATCCCGTATCCTTTTGTTAATTTGTCAGCCGACCGGGTTCCTTTAGCATCCCGTAGTCTTTTGTATATTTTTCAGCCGACCGGGTTCCTTTACCATCCGTAGCCTTTTGTGAATTTGTCAGCCAACCGGGTGCCCTTAGCATCCCATAGACTTTCATATATTTGTCAGCCGACCAGGTGCCCTTAGTATCTCATAGCCTTTTGTAAACTTGTCAGCCGACCGGGTGCCTTTAGCATCCCGTTGCCTTTTATAAGTTTGTATGCACATCGTTCATTGTTGATAAATGGCCTTTATTACGTGAAATATTTGCTTGTATATCGAGTAAACTTACGCATGAAAACTTTTTAACCACCTGTCGTTGATGGGCGATTTAACCTTGGTACCATCCATTCGTCTCAGCTTGTAGTATCCGCTCCCATTTACTTATCTAATTTTAAACGGGTCATCCCAATTTGCTGCGAGTTTTCCTGCATTGGCGTTCCTTTGCACGTGGGGTGGGGCTGGGGTGGGGTGGGGTGGGGTGGGGGTGGGGGGGATTTTTAGATACAGGTCGTTTATCTTGAAAATTCTCTTTAACACTCTGGTTGTAGTAGTTAGCCATTCCCTTCCCATATACCTCAGCAAATCATTTTGCTCGATCCATTCTTTCTTCTATTGTGTCTAGTATGGCGTCCTCGTCGTAGACCAAGGAATAAGGCGATGCTCCCGTCGAACTACGTTTTGAGATTCTGTATGGCCATAGCGTTAGTGGTAGTTGCTCATGCCATCCTCTATAGTGATCATGCAATGTTTTGCTCAGGATCCGGAGGAGGGTTTTGTTAGTGGCCTCCGCCTGCTTGTTTCCTTAGGGATAATAGGGGGTCGACGTGTGCAACCTCATGTTATATTGTCGGAGAAAATCTATCACGTCCTTGTTCACGAATGACTTAGCATTATCCGCCCTGATTATCATGGGTGCGTCGAATCTGCAAATGATGTGCTCTTTGATGAACTCGGCTATGGTCTCTCCCGCGTAGTGTTTTAGAGGTATCACTTCGACCCACTTGGACAAATATTCAGTGGAGGTTATATAGTATTTGTGGCTCTTCGAGGAATTCGGGTTTATTGGACCTATAAGGTCAAATCCCCAACTGTGAAACGGCCATGGCATTACTATGCTATGCAACTCTGTGTTGGGCACTTTGATCAACGTTCCGTGCACATGGCATTACTATCCTATAAGCATTTCGTAACATGTTCGGTGGTGTCACTAATAGAATCCCCCTTCATAGAGCTGTAGGAATAGTTTCTGCATTCCTTGATGTTCAGCATTATCGGACCGGGTTATGACTTCTATTGCTTCTTGGTCGGATATGCATCGTAAGATCGCGTTGCTGTAGCTTCTTCGGGTAAAGCACATTTTCCTTCATGAAGAAACGTGTTGCTTTCTTTTGAATTTTTAATTCCGCTTGCCTCTCGCTGGGTAGCTTGCCGTATTGGAGATAATCGATATATGGTGTCTCCAATCGAATCCTTCAGCTGAACACACTTCCGTGGGTTACGGTGGATCCTGACAGTCAGCACAGCTATCCTGAAGGGTCTCCGCTTGCGTTGACATACTTGGTCAATATACCCCTAGTCGCTGGAGCTTCATATAGATATGGACGGCACCTGTCTGCCCGCAAGTTTCTGTGTGCAGCTCCTGGAGTATTTTCTTCGCTTCCCTATTATTTACACATCTAGCGAGGGACCCTCCTGCGGCCCGATAGTACAAGGATCCTTGTATTACCATGAACTGTTTTAGAACTTTGGTGGGAATAACTTGATCATTGCCTATTTTTGTTAGATCTTCAATGTATACTTTTCTCCAGTGATCCGCTTCGTCGAAAGCTAGATCCTCCTTCCAGGTGCTAGGCAGTTCTCTTCTTTTTATCGTTACCGTGTCCTCATCCTTGCCATTTAACTGCATTTTACTTGCCAGAGTCGTTAGGGCGTCCGCGTGTCGGTTTCCGCTTCTGCCTGTATGATACAGGGTTGATCATGTTTGATGGATCAGGCTCTGCGCTTCTGCTTGGTAGGGTGCCAAGTGCGCCTCTTTGACATGAAAGTCGCCATTCAACTTATTCGTTACTAGTTTGGAATCCCCTTTATCTCCATATTTTTCAGGTCGAGCTCTTTTGCCATTCTAAGCCCTCAAATCAGTGCTTCGTGTTCAACAACGTCGTTACTGCACGGGAAATCTAGTTTAAACGAATATGATAGTTGATCGCCTCGCGGGGCTTCGAATACCACCCCGGCTCCACCTCCAGTTCCATAGGATGACCCATCGAAAAACATGGTCCAAAGTTTATCTGCTTCCGCGGATGCCACTTCGCCAGGTATGTATTCGTGTACTTCGTCGTCTCCCTCTCCCGGGAACATTGCTATTAGATCAGCTATCTCTTGACCGCGTACTCCCTTCGGTCGCTGATATTTGAGATCGAATTACTGCAGCAACCAGCGGGCAGTTCTTCCTGTCAAGACAAGCTTGGAGGCTAAATATGCTATTGGGACCGTCGCGGCTACTACGATCATTTCATGCGCTAGTAAGTATGGGCGTAGCTTCCGTGCAGCATAAATAAGGGATAGACATGCTTGCTCTACACGTGGGTATCTCAGTTCCACTTCATGTAGGACCCGACTGACATAATAGATAGGTGATAATTTGTCGCCTCCCATATCTTGCGCCAGTACGACCCCTATTGCCAGGTTGGTAGACGCCGTATACAAATATAGGGGAACTCCTTTCGTTGGTGGCCTAAGGACCTGTGGGCTAACGAGGCACTGCTTGAGTCTTTGGAACGCCGTACATTGCGCCTCTCCCCATGTAAATACAATATCCTTCCTTAGCAATGGCAGAAATGCAAATAATAGCTGAGCGAACCTGGTATGAAACGTCGTATGTATGATATCCTCCCGATAAATACTTGTAGTTCCTTGGTATTTGCTGGCAGTACCATGGTTGTAATAACCTCGACCTTGTCTAGATCCACTTGAATTCCTTTGCTGGTTACAACAAAACCTAAGAATTTTCCCGAAGTCACCCCGAAAGTGCATTTGAGGGGATTCATTCTGAGTTTGAACTTCGTACATCTCTCGATTTTTTTTTTAAGGTGCGAAATGTGGTCCCCAGAGGCCCGCGATTTCACTACGATATCATCCACGTATGCTTCTACCGTCTGATGCAGCAGGTCATGAAATATGGATGTCATGGCGCGCTGATAGGTAGCGCCAGCATTTTTTAAGCCGAATGGCATTACGACGTAGTAGAAGTTCCCGTACGGGGTCTGGAAAGCAGTCTTCATCGCATCTGACACGGCCATCCTTATTTTGTTATACCCGCTGAAGCAGTCCATAAAAGAGAATCTTTTGTTACCTCCTGTCGTGTCTATTGTCATGTCTATGTTGGGCAGCGTAAAGTCGTCCTTAGGGCATGCCCGATTTAGGTCTCTATAGTTTACGCAACACCTGATTTTTTCATTCTTCTTTGTCAATGGCCTTTAACAAACGTTCCACCTCTTCTTTTATTGCGAGAGCCGTAGTCCTTGGGAATTCATGACTCCTTTGCTTTACCGGCCTGAATTCGGGTGATACACTGAGATTGTGGGTGATGAGGCTTCTATCTAGTCCCGACATCTCATCGTAGTTGAAGGAGAATACATCATTGTATTCTTGGAGTAGTTCGATCAGCGGTTCCCTCTATTCTTTGCTTAGATTTTTGCCGATCATAATGGGGCGCTTATCATCCTGAGTTCCGATGTTGATTTCCTTCATTCCATCCATGGTGAGGTCTTTGGGTGTTCATTCTTTTGACACGGTTTGTACCGCTTCCGCGTGTAGACTCCAAAAGTCTTCTTCGTTGACTATTCCGTAGGGAAACTCGGCAAATTCCTGATTGCTTTTTGAGGGAATTTCCGCTTCTTCGTCAATTGATGACATGGCGTAATCGTGTTCACCCGCGGGAGTTCCCTCGGCTAAGTTCTATAATCGGTATACATGCCCCCATCCGGCTTTTAAAAGCGTCGAAATTTAGGTTACTCTTCCTGTTTCCTCTTCTTTTCCGTTGGCAATACCATTCTGGAAGGGCTGAATACGGACTTAGCTGGCTTCACATTTTCTTCTTCTTCCCACTTGGGTAGTGGAATGGGCTGTATTTTGGGTATCTCGTCTGATTCTTTGGGAGTGTCGTAGAAGACTGCATCCGCCATGTATGCTTCCTCCGGATCAAAAGGATTGCTTGTTACGGGGATTCGATACTGATTACCTCCTATGTTAGTCTTAACACACTTATGATGTGTTGAGGCCACGAATTTATGATTGAGGAACTATCCTCTCCCTAGTAGCACGTGGAATGTGGTATCGTCCTCTAAAATGTAGAATGAAGTGAGCGCTCGGATAGGCCCAACTTTCATTACCAAGTTGACGATCCCGATAGCTATTTGTGTGTGTCTGCCAAAACCCTTCACGTTAGTTGTCCTCATCCGAATAGCGGATCGCTGTACTCCCAAGATGTCGAGCGTGTGCATGGAGATCAGATTCAAAGACGCGCATCCATCTACAAAGGCTCTCTTCAACGGTTGCTTGTTGATGTGGACAGTTAAGTATAAAGGCCTGAGGTGCTCCCCTGGATAGCAGATGTCCTCGTCTGTGAACACAATTGCCTCCTTAGGCATAGGGTCGTAGGGTTTTCTTGCTACAATGGCCGCTATTGCTTTGGAAGCCTCCTTGATTTGGTTCTCGCTGAACCCCAGTGAGTTGAAGAACTTTTGATCTAGTACCGTCTATGTTAATTTACTAGCTACACCATCCGTGTTTTCAAAGGTAGGAGTCTACAAATATACCTCACATACTTCGTCGTTATAGCCCTTGAAAAGACGAGGGTACCCAAATATACCTCAATCTAAAACTTTTCCACCTATAAGTCCTTTTCCGAAAGTGATTGTCTATGGACTAAGTCGAGACAATACAAATAATCGGTTCACACTTCCTGTGATCGTCTATGGATACGATATCGTGACAATACAACAACCAAGTATGTTTACTTGATAATAGGTTCGGACTTAACCAAACTCTAGGGATTTCCTATCAAGTAAAATAAGAATTAACGTTTGTGCGATTTACTTTAAATAATAATAGACACAATTATAATTGCGGAAAATAAAAGTAAATGACACAGCAAGATTTTGTAAACGAGGAAACCGCAAATGCAGAAAAACCCCGGGACCTAGTCCAGAATTGAATACTCTCAGAATTAAGCCGCTATACAAAATCAAACCAATTTCGTATAGTTGAGACCAAGTAACTGAACCTATAGTTCACCTAGTTTCCTCAGTATCCCTGCGCCTCCAACTTGCAGTAAGTCACGCACTTGGAACAATTCCTTTGGTTCGTATTCCAAACAGTAAAGGAACAACAAATTTGTTCGGTAACAACTCTTTTCAAACAAAGTGATATGAGTTTGACAAAGGATCTCCCGTTTAACCAATAAATTCCTTTGTCGGGTCCTTAGATCAATCTCTCAACAACTACCGAAGTAATTGTTAGACTATGCAATCAATACTATTAATCACAAAGAAGTGTATTGATGCCGATTTACTCAACTAATCAATCAAATCTATCACAAGGATAAACCGATTATAGTTGGAACCCTTTCCAGCCGAAACAAGTATTGTGCACACCAAAGATTATGAACCCAAAAAGTCTTCAAATCTTCTTTAATCTTCAATCAACACCTGCACACAATCAACTTAAATCTCTTATGATCAATCACACACAGAACGGAGTCTGTTAACGTTGGATTATCACAAGACGTCTTTAGATCTACAAACAGTCTAAAGATCCCCGTCGAAACTTCGATCTAGTTTGAGTGAATCTTATATCAGAAGAGAAGATTCTCAAGCATAAACAAACTAGGTGCAATCAAAGTTCAACCACCGTTAGTCAATCAAATCAATCGAAAACTAAAATAAACTGCAATTATCTAGTTTCCCACCAACGGTACTAATAGAGCTTCTCAATCCCAAAGAAGTCTTTAAACTGAGCGGCCGTAAGAGATTTCGCCTAATTAGGTTACTTTCCTCTCCGAATAGGCGGCTTCACCAGTAACATCACAACTAGGTAGTTTTGCTGGCTCTTAGGATTAGTTTGCTAGGAATGCAAACTTAAGTATTTATAGAAAAGGAAGTTTGGACACCAAGGAATTTCCAAAACCGAATATTCTCAAAGATATACAATAAACACAAAATCGGTTTTCATAACTCCTGGAAATGCACTGTCCAAATATTGACCGAAATCCTTATAGAAAAATCAATAATCAGTAAATGCATATTACTAAATTTTTTTTTCTAAAGATATGCATTTAATTGCTGGAGATTAAATAACATATAAAAACTAAGACACCTTAATTAAAATATTCTCAATTTATTTCGATCCTGGGATTCTCCTTTAGCTATTAAGGAATATCTTTGAACAATTAAAGATAAGAGTTACTGCACATGTTCAAAGTATGTCGACATCCTTACTTTTCAAGTCCTTTTTCATACTTACAATCTTGGAAACGATTTGCCACACTTCCAAACAAGTTTAGAATTGGTTCGTCTGAATTCCAAGAACTATGTGATTGGTTATCCTATCAAATCACCAATCATGGGTTTAACGGTTCTACCAAAACAAGTTTCGGTTCTACCTCCATATGAGTACTGTGCATAGTCACGCTAGTTACCGAAATTCGGTTGACTAGGTACCAGAATCGGTTCCCCACAACTTATGGTAACTACCTGTATTCAGTTGCACATGTCCATAGGACTGGTTCCCCCAAAACTACAAACTTGTTGCACATGTTTATAGGATCGGTTCCCCCATCTACTAAAAACGTTTTGCACCTCTTACAAGGATCGATTCCCTTGTAAATTTGTTGCACCACTTACTAGGATCGGTTCCCCAATTGCTAGATAAAAGTTGCTATTTACAAGGCATCGATCATACCATCTTGAGTGATTACTTAAAATCGGTTTCACTAATAAAAGTTATACCAATACATAAGTCAGGCCTTGTGAATAGTTTTACCAAGATACATAAACAAGTTTATGAGCGGTTATACTAAACACACATATTGGTAATTCAAAATAGATTTGCAATGAATAACAATACCAATAAGCCTAGCGATTTCCCTTTCGATTCACAAAACGAGTTTATGAACTTACTTCCTTTAAACGAATGTAAAACATTGTTTCCTAGGATGAAATCTTCACTCATACCCATACATAATCACAATAACATTCATATGATCATGTCGATGTCTTATATACAAAGTTTAATCGTTAAGCAATAAACCTCGTATTGTATTCCTTAATACTATGGCTAACTAGAGAATCATACACAGCTTCGCAGTTATGTTTTCAATATGCACGACTTGAAAGATACGTTAGGGAATGAAACAGTTCAAGTCAAATATTACTAACCTCAAGAGGAAGGATAGATGTCTCGGACTAGGACATAGATTGTGTAGTCGAGCTTAGACTTCACGGCGTTCATCATTTGAAGATGAAGAACTACTAAGGGGAGCTTGTGGAACTTCATCGACAAAAGGTATGTGGAGACTGAAACTCATCTATCACTTGGAAAGTCTATTTCTACTCTATCTCCTATATTGAGACATAAGTCGTATTACGCTATAGTTTTCTATATACACATTTGAGATTTCGAGCTGAGTTTATCTCGCTTACATATTTCTCGAAATATGTGTTGGAAAGCTTTCGCTTCGACCAAGTTCATCTTATATCATGTGAAAATTGCCGAGTAACATCTTATATGGTTTGTGTGATACAATCATTTGGTGTAGAATTGGAATGTTTCGTTTTGATTATTTCAATATCTTGAAAATTGCTTTGATGCTAATAGTGTGTGAAAACGGCTATTGTCATCCTCTAAGAAAGTTTCAATGATTGAAATAAAGAGCTTAGAATTATGTAACCATGTTTGGATATAAACATAGTGTGTTCTCACATTCATGTGTAAGTCAAAAACCGGGAACCTGAAGTATGCGTACCCGTACGCGTACTGGCGTTTGTTGGATGTCTTGGCAAGTATGCGTACCCGTACGCATACTGGCGGAATTCTCACGTCCGTGAATTTCTGTTGGAGTTTGGAATGTAAATTGGTATGCGCACCCGTACGCGTACTGGCGTAACCAAACTCGGTCCGGCTACTTAAGTATGCGTACCCGTTTGCATACTTGAGTTGGTTACTTTCTAAAATCGGTTGTGTACATGAACTTAAACATTTATAAAATAAGGAATGCAATCTTTGCAAACCGTGGCTATAATGTTCATGTATTGATTCGAGTGAATCAAATCGATTTTTCTTCAATTGTGTTCTTATATAATTCTATGAGAATATAGAAATTGAACGGCTCTTTAACTAGTTTCATTTGAGTCATTTGAACTAGTTATGGTTAAGATGAATAAGGTTGATAGGAGAGTAATTGTGACGGACCGGAAAATTACGCCTGGCGCGCTTGGGTGCGCAGGCCATAACTTCCACGATTCGCCATGATGATGCTACGATCCGGGCCTTTAAGCTAGGCAAATGCACATCCAATTTCCCTTGCAAGCATGCTCGTGGAGCATGACGCAGATCAGTTAATTAGCTTCCACACCGTTCCAACTTACCCTTGTTCCGCGAAGGGTTTATTAAGAAAACGAAACTTTCCTAATACTGAAAAAACGGCCTTTTGAGGCCTTAAACAATGGAATTTGGCTAAAATTCCAAGACCGTGATATATAGATCACGTCTTGATCGTTGGGCCGTTTCCGATCAATTTAGACCCGTCTTGAGCTAAATTACGACACTCGGGTTTTTAGCCTCCAGATAGGCTATAACATGCCTAAGTCGAACGCCTTGATAGGAAGTATGATAATCCAAGGAATGGAATGCAACTTGCCTCATCAAGTTTGGCCACAATCATCTCTTGCATCGAGCTACCGGGCCAGATGATATGAGAGGTCAAAATGTCGCAATCATCTCACAATTAGATGATATGAGCGACAAAGTGCTGGACCTGCAATGCTGCAACTCATTGCGGCTACCTACGTACCCTTCCCTACTCTAAATGGATCAAGCACATACCGTAGTTCATCACGAAGGGACAGTAACTTAAGCCAACTCAATTGCAAGGCTGTGGCCTAGCAATAATGATAATGGCATGGTCTGTATAGGCCGTTCCGTCAAAATGCACAACGATTATGCATTATCGGGTCCGCGGCATGGCATAGTAATGCCTTCGCATCACATGCCCCATTGGAAAGGCTACGCAACTATAAATGAGCCTTATGCATCATTTATACTCTTCCGTCTAAGCTATGAAGCTTACTTGGCGCATAGTCCACATATGCACCTTCAACCAACTACCCCTCCCTATATATGTCTTAATGTAATTTCTACAAGTATGGAAAGGGGACCAAATTGACATGCCTGCTTCACTGTTCATGAGCAATGATAGCGTATTCGCACAATGATTGCGTGTAATGATTGTGTATTCTCACAATGATTGCGTGTAATGATTGCACATTAGCACAATGATTGTGTGTGATGACACTCGTTCGGCAAGCCCTCTCTGGCCTGATGCACAATGATTGTGCGATATAGGCTATAGGCCAATAACTTTCATAATTCACAATGATTACGCTGCAAGCTCAAGGCCACCTACCCAACTGGTCTAATGCATCATTTGATGCGAGATTTGGCTCTTGGCCAAATGCCAAACACAATGCGCCATTTTGACACGGTATTGGCCTTAAGCCAATCTACCTCTTACCAACCAACGGAAGCTTTGGATGAAGCTTCATCTCAGGCCATGGCGCATCTTTTAGCATGGGCCATGCTAAAAACACAGGGTGTTACATTATTCACCCCTTTAAAGAATTTCGTCCCCGAAATTCAAAACAAAAGTTATTGTGGACAATTTCTTCGATTTGGATTCCTGAACAACAGTCCCATATCAGATGCTCAGAAATCACGCTTCTTCAGTTCGTTATTGAACATCAATTAGGATTTTCTAAGTAAACGTCCCATACTGCATACTCATGAATCCAAAAAGAATCCACAAATTTACCAAGAATATCGAGTTGGCCAGTTGCCAACCGATATCTCAAACAGGTATCCCAAGGGGCGTCCCATACTACCACTCAGGAATCCCTAAAGTAAAAGTCGTCCAGTTGCCAATGTCAGAAACGACCAATTGCCGAAGATAATAGTCGGCTAATTTCCAACACCAAAAATGACCAATTGCATAGGTTAAATGATGGCCGGTTGCCAACCTGCTATCGGCTAGTTACCGATTACAAATTGGCCAGGTTCCAATGTTAAAGGATGGCCAGTTGCCAACCCACTATCGGCCAGTTTTCGATGATAAAGATGGCCAGTTTCCAACATCCGCGCAAAAGTTGGCCTACTCTCCAACTTTATTTCCTTTAGAAGGAACAATACTCGTTTGACGAGTCCACAACGCACAATACTCGTTTGACGAGTCCACAACGCACAAGTCCCTAGAGTTTTATCAGAACTTGCTCTGATACCAACTGTGACGGACCGGAAAATTACGCTTAGCACGCCTGGGCACGCAGGTCATAACTTCCACGATGCGCCATGATGATGCTACGATCCGGGGCTTTAAGCTAGGCAAATGCACGTCCAATTTCCCTTACAAGCATGCTCATGGAGCATGATGCAGATCAGTTAATTAGCTTCCACACCGTTCCAACTTACCCTTGTTCCGCAAAGGGTTTATTAAGAAAACGAAAACTTTCCTAATACGGAAAAAATGGCCTTTTGAGGCCCTAAACAATGGAATTTGGCTAAAACTCCAAGACCGTGATACATAGATCACGTCTTAATCGTTGGGACGTTTTCGATCAATTTAGACCCATCTTGAGCTAAATTACGACACTCGGGTTTTTAGCCTCCAAATAGGCTATAACATGCCTAAGTCGAACGCCTTGATAGGAAGTATGAGCATCCAAGGAATGGAATGCAACTTGCCTCATCAAGTTTGGCCACAATCATCTCTTGCATCGAGCTACCGGGCCAGATGATATGAGAGGCCAAAATGTCGCAATCATCTCACAATTAGAAGATATGAGCGACAAAGTGCTGGACCGGAAATGCTGTAACTCATTGCGCCTACCTACATACCCTTCCCTACTCTAAATGGATCAAGAACAGACCGTAGTTCATCACGAAGGGATAGTAACTTAAGTCAACTCAATTGACAGGCTGTGGCCTAGCAATAATGATAATGGCCTGGTCCGTATAGGCCGTTCCGTCAAAATGCACAACGATTATGCATTATCGGGTCCGCGGCATGGCATAGTAATGCCTTCGCATTACATGCCCCATTGGAAAGGCTACACAACTATAAATGAGCCTTAGGCATCATTTATACTTTTTCGGCTAAGCTATGAAGCTTACTTGGCGCATAGTCCACATATGCACCTTCAACCAACTACCCCTCCCTATATATGTCTTAATGGAATTTCTACAAGTATGGAAAGGGGACCAAATTGACAAGCCTGCTTCACTGTTCATGTGTAATGATTGTGTATTCTCACAATGATTGTGTGTAATGATTGCGCATTAGCATAATGATTGCGTGTAATGATTGCACGTTAGCACAATGATTGCGTGTGATGATTGCGCAACACTCGTTCGGCCAGCCCTCTCTGGCCTGATGCACAATGATTGTGCAATATTGGTTATAGGCCAATAGCTTTCATAATGCGCAATGATTACGCTGCAAGCTCAAGGCCTCCTACCCAACTGGCCTAATGCATCATTTGATGCGAGATTTAGCTCTTGGCCAAATGCCAAACACAATGCGCCATTTTGACGCGGTATTGGCCTTAAGCCAATCTACCTCTTACCAACCAACGGAAGCTTTGGATAAAGCTTCATCTCAGGCCATGGCGCATCTTTTAGCATGCGCCATGCTAAAAACATAGGGTGTTACAGTAATCATATGGCTAACTTCGATTAACTATTTGTGAGCCAACATGGTGTACAATTTTGGGTACGGTTAAATAAACCTAAATGAGGGTACATTTTATTTGTTGGTAACAATCTAAGTTCGATCTAACGGTTGAAAATATTAGCTTGGTTGAATCAGGTTTTTCATCTAACGGTGAATATTGAATGCTTTGTTACCAAGGTAACTTGGATTGCAAACCCTGATTTGAAAACTATATAAAGGAGAACTCTAGCAACTGGGAAACCTAATCCCCACATCTCTTGTGTGTTACTAGTTGCATCAACTAGAATCGATTCTCCTTCAACCTTAGGTTTCTATCGAGACCCTGTAGGTTAACGACTTGAAAGACTTCATTGGGATTGTGAAGCCACACCAAACTATTTTCTTTATAGTTGCATGTTCTGATCTTGCCCGTCTCTAAGATTTGCTCGACATTTAATCTCCGATAGGCAAGATAAAAGTAATCACAAACATCTTTGTCTCATCGTTTGTGATTCCATAATATCTATTTTCGCCATCATACGATTTAGATTATTGTGAGGTGATTGATAATACTAGGCTGTTCTTCGGGAATATAAGTCTGGATTATCAATTGGTTCATGTTCACCTTGATTTATCAAAAAACGGAACAAAAACTCTTGGGTATTTCTGTGGGAGACAGACTTATTCAATCTATAGACTTTTCTGTGTGAGACAGATTTGTTTATCAAGTCTTCGACTTTGGGTCGTAGCAACTCTTGGTTGTGGGTGAGATCAGCTAAGGGAATCAAGTGCGTAGTATCCTGCTGGGATCAGAGACGTAAGGAACGCAACTATACCTTGAATCAGTGTGAGATTGATTAGGGTTCAACTACAGTCCAGTCCAAAGTTCATTGGTAGTAGGCTAGTGTCTGTAGCGGATTAATACAATGTGGTGTTCAATCTGGACTAGGTCCCGGGGTTTTTCTGCATTTGCGGTTTCCTCGTTAATAAAACTTCTGGTGTTTATGTTATTTCTTTTCCGCATTATATTTTTTTATATAATTGAAATATCACAGGTTGTGCGTTTAGTTCTATCAATTAGAATATCCAACCTTTGGTTGTTGATTTAAATTGATTGACACTTGAACATTGGTCTTTGGTACCGTTCAAGTTGTTTCACATAATAATCAGGATCGCAGATTTCTATCCGTTTGATTTGCTGATTACATTGTGAAACAGAGATATAAATTCTTGTATATACTTTTCTCTAGATTGAGTCTGACTGTCTAGTTGATTCTCTAGAAAGTATATTAGAGTAAGTCCTCTCAGATTGCCAAACGAATTGTTGGGTGTGGTTGTTGTACCCCCGCATTTTCACCTTGCATATTCCTGGTTATTGCGACTAACTGAAGTTGAGAAACTTTTGACATATCGGGAATTCTCCGAATAATCTCTTAGAGTCTACTTACAAAAATACAAAATATTAAGGTAAGGGTTATCTATTCTTATTTGAAGGAAGAATTTTCCAAAAACGGCTTGACTGATTCTACAATCAGGTTGAAAGTATACGAAATAAATCTTCGGCCTTAATTTAGGAGGAGAATGTTCAAAATTTTGAATTTTCTTAGTTGCGTTTATGATATGTGAGAATTGAAATTTTACCTATATACATTTTTTTTTATGAATGCTAGCTGGTATAAGTTGATTGATCTCTAGTTGAGGTATGAAGAATGGTTCAGATCTGATGAAAACGAATCCAAATCCTATAAGGGATTAAGCACAACTGCTTCAGATGCCACCAGTGCTACTATCATAATGCAACTCTCAACGTAACTTATGGTTTCCATGGTGAAAGAGATATTAACATATGAGAAGGGTTAGAAAATTCCAACGCAATAATGCAATGAATAAATTATCACTGACTTCATCTAAGAACAAACTGGATGGAGCAAAAACAAAAGATACCTATAAAGATTAGAAATCACTAATAAAATAAAGGCAAATCATATACCAAAAAGTCAAAAAAATGAAATCAACTGAGGAACCTGACAAACGATTCAATTATTGATTTCTATTTGATGTACACGTATCATTGGTGAATGAAACCTGTATCAGCGGAAATATGACAAAAAGAAAACTGAGAATCTAATGCACTAATAAAAAAGCTCACTGAAAATTGTTCATGATGAAGGAATCCCTTTAAATAATTTTCCAGAATAAACCAATCAAAGCAAAAAAAAATTTAAGTGTTTGTAATATTTTAATGAATGAAACTATATCTTCATAGACAGTCATCTTTAGGGTGTAAAATTTTCAAAAAACCTTGCCAAAATTAAGTATCTGACCTAAATATTGACAAAATTTATCCAATAAATCAAGAATACTAATGGCGTTCTTCATGTCTATGTTAACAAGAATGAAAAGGTCATCATCAAATAGCAAGTGTGAAAAATAGTGGGTGCTCTTCTGGCAACCTTAACACTTGTGATTATACAACAAGTTTTAGCATAAGAAATTTTTTTTAAACAAGTATTCCCTAACACTGATGGGGGTGATCCCCCTGCCTTATCAGAGATGGGCTCCTGGCAAGCTGAGCCATTTAACAGAACAAACACATTAGCAGTAGCAATACATTGATTAATCATAAAATTATGGCTAAATCTAAAGTTTTTCAAAACATCAATAGGCTGTCAAAGGCCTTTTCATGGATTTTTATCAATAACCCATAAATGAATGGGCTCAACAAAAATAGAAGTAACTATGTATAATTAATATAGACCTATTAAGTAGTATTTGTTCATTCCACATTGTCACCATCACCAACTCGTATTCTAGGTTGATTTCTTATACCAGCAACAACAATGACCGGAGAGTTTAGCCGGGGTGTACAATAGTAAATAAACTCGTTCAGTTAATTGAATAAATATAGGCATAACCTGATTAAGGAAATCCCGGGAGGTCGCCAGAGGTTATAAATGAATTTGTTTTGCTTAGCTCAAGAAAGCATAACAAAAATATTAATAAATTTATTTAATATGTTCCAATCACAACTCAGTTTATATATATATATATATATATATATTACTTTTTTTTGGAAACATATTTATAAAGATATGCTACAGAGTTAGGAATAACTTGGTGGAGCTGTCCCTTAGTTTTATTAGGAGAATTTGTTTTTTAAAGGTAAAACTTGGTGGGTTGAATGAAGTTGTCTAACTCTTTTTATGTTGTGGGTTATATGGATTGACAGAAATAACTTGATCCATAACAAGGTGACGTTCCATCCTTTTGAACAACTTGTTGTGACTATTAGAAGATGTAGATGGTTTAAATTTCTTAATCTCAACAACATGAAAAGGATTGCTAAACATGGAGTTTCCCAAGAAACAATTATTCTAAGTTGAATACTGATGGTGCTTTTGTTGATGGTTCACTTGCAGGGTTCAAAGGTGTCATTAGAGATGCTGTGACAGTTTTTTGACTTGTTTTTGCAGTCATATCTTCCAAAATGGCAGCAACACGACCGAAATGTAGGATGTTAGGGATGATTTACTCCTTGCAAAACAACTTGGGATCGCTAATTTGGAAGTCGCACGTAACTCAATATATGCAGCTAAATTCTACAAAGGTGGTCAAAGTTCCATCGTACTTACAGAACATGAAGCCTGACATTCAGAGTTTGAAGAATGAGTTTGATATGGCATCTCTTTTAGCCATGAATACCGAGAAGCTAATTTTGTTACGGATTTCCTTACAAAAGAAGACTCAAAAAACAATATGGCGGAGTCTGGTTTAACAATTTTTCTCGATAAATAATAAGTTTAATGTTTAATAGTCGATTGTCGGGCATCGTGTTATCCTCGACTAGTAAATGTAAAGTAGTTGTTGTAAGCCTTCGGGCAAAGTTCAGAATTTTGTTATCTTGAGTATCCATGAACAAGATAAGAATCAATCATTGGCATTGAAAATTATTTAAAAAAAAATGAAAGATAGTGTATTTTGTATTGGAGAAAGTAAATGTTCATGGGTTTTTTTGAATTTTTCTCTATACAAGTGCAAACTTCACTTTCTCCAATGTAAAACACACTATCTCTTATATCTTTTTTTTTATTGTTTTTATCATTTCCAATGTCATCGATTGACTCTTAAGAAAACCCGTTCAAATTTAATTACTTGATATTTACCGACCAAATCAAAAAATTATGATTAATAACAGCCATGAATTACAACGATGAAAAAACGCCATTTATGGTGGAGCAAGGGACTCAAAAGCTGAAGCTTGCGAGTTCATGTGACAACTGGGGTTACAGTTGGCAACAAAATGCCAAATCGGAGAGTCGACAGTCAGCCTATTAGGTGTTGGTGTGAGCAAAGTGTAAGAACAAATTGGGGAAAGTGAGGACCAAACCCTATAGAACTGAAAGCCATTTCTTTTGTTTTGTTCAGTGATCACCAAAGAGACAACAAAAAAAAAAGGGTCCGGTCGGTTCTGGAGTCTTTCACAGCGAATAAGAAATCAGAAGAAACCCAGTAGAACTTAGAGAGAGAATGGAAGGAGACGAAATAGGCATAGTTTTATCCAGAGCTTCTGAACTTCGATGGAAGATTAACAATTGCATCAATAACTCCAATGAAAGAGATGATAAAGAAAAAGTAACTGAAACTGAAGGAGGCGTTGTTGATACAACATCAAGTCTTTCTCTCGATGATGAGTCTCTGTTGAACATTCGTGATGCCCTAGATTCTCTTGAAGTACAACTCTCTTCTTTACAGGTTTTACTCCCTCCTTCTTTACCCATTTCATTTTGAGTTTGTTGTCTTAATTTTTTGTCATTAGTTTAGGGTTATTAATTAAATTTCAGTACCTGATTCCTTTCTTGTTAACATTACCCAAATTTTGGTAGAAATTGTAGCATCAAATTTAAAAAATTTCTTTATATCACATAATCGAATATCATTAAATTGAGTTGCACCTAATATTTTCTGTAGTCTTTGTTTTAGCAACTGTGTAAATATAGCTTGTACCTTCACCATTGGAAGCTACAGAACTATCATTTGGGCATCATGAATGCTACCGCTTCTTTAGAATCTCACTTGAACCTTGTGCAAATGAAACGGCTTAAACTAATTTTCTTCACAGAGCTATATTTAAAACTAGTTCACTTTTTAAGTTGGTTCTTTCGTGTAAGGTGAAGACTGGCTTATAAGAATCCAAACCGAATTTTTTTAACTGTTCCACTTAGAGAAGTTCTTAGTTACTGTACTAGTTTAATTCCGCCAGTATTCCTTAGGAAGTAGTATATTTTTTTCTCAGCGTGTCTCGTGGGATTAAATAATAGGCTACGGGCTTGTAGCTGTGACTTCATAGTTTGTTTGTGGCTACTGAAATATGCATATCCCATGCATTAGTAATACTAATCGAACTTCTCATCGGTATCCTATGGCGAAGGCAGGCTTGTTAGAACCTGAAGTGGCAACCATCTATATTTCAGCGCCACTTTCTTGCCAATTATAGTCTTATGTTCAAGTTACTTCTTGTTTTCCTTTTCTAGTCCTTTAGGGGCTAATATTTGTAAGAATCATGCCATGTGTAATTGTTAATAAGATATAGGTTCGTAGTGCCAAGATATGGCTCAGTAGTTTGTTTGACATTTTTGATTTGGAGTAATGGTTTCTTTAGAGTTTATAGAAGGCTGATATATCTGTGAAATTTAAGAGTGAGAAGTTTAGGCCCTCAGAAAAATAGTTTTTTGTTGTTCAGGCCCTGCAACAGCAGCAAAAATACGAGAGAGAAGTAATTCTAGCTGAAATTGATCAGAGTCGTAAGATTTTACTCGAGAAACTGAATGATTACAAAGGAGAAGAGTTGGAAGTGATACAGGAGGCGTCTGCTTTTGCCAGTGAGACAGTTGAGCATAGTGATGATCTTCTCCTTCCACCATATCCAAGTCGACCTCCAGACTCACTAATCTTAAATAAAGGCTATCCTTCAAATTTCATTTCTACACGTACGTCGACTCAAAATGGGATCAATGGAGAAGACAAGAAAACGAGTGAGTTGGGCGAGAAACAAACTGCACCCCCTCCTGAAAAGTCATCTAAGGGGCTGAAACATATCTTTGTTGCTGCAGCTAAATCTGTAATCACCATTGTCAGTGTCATATCTTTACTACGACTTGCTGGTTTTCAGACAAGGATGAGACGGAGCAGCGCTCAGTTCAAGATTTCATACCCATTTCAGAAATCGGCTGCAGAGGAGAAGCAACGACTTATTGAGTGCCCTCCTGGGAAAGTTCTGGTGATAGAAAATGGAGAACCTCGATGCTTAGTTAAAGAAAGAGTTGAGATACCGTTTGACTCGGTTGTTACAGCCCCCAATGTAAATTATGGCTGTGGTTGAAAAGAAAAATGAACAGTGTAGGGTCTTTTGCTGTAAATTTTCCACTCTTTGAAATTTTATCTTTTTTTGAAGGGAATGAAATTCCAGCCTTGAATAGTAATAATAGACAAGGAACAGTTTGGTTTTCTTCTGCTGTAAATCTTCATTTTCTTTGAAATGTTTTGTTTCTTTAGTTTTTCAACAGTGTTAGAGTTCTAAAGCGCACTATGGAGACATTGTTGGCGCATTTTGATTTATGACTTGTACTTTCAAGACCAGGAATTTTAGGATTGTTGGTTTTAGATGTCTTTGGATCGCTATGAAAAGATTCTTCATAAGTCCAAAGTTACCACTTACCACTCTAATCTACTGATTTTGGTTGCAAGGTCAGCATTACAGGCTTTGCAAGTGTTGCTCGAGTATAATCATCGGACAGGAACTATGAAGAAGCTGCAGTCAAATTGCCTATTTTAGATAGGCTATCATTAGGTATGTATCGGTATTTCAGATTTTAATTGATCCAAAATTGAGGTTCTTAATTTCTCCAGATAATCCGACTCCAAAGCAGTTTACCAACACTGGTCTCATAATTCTCTAAATCAATAATATCAATTGCTTATTTTTTTTATATCGATAAGTGACTCGACAAATTAAGGACAAAAAAAAAAAAAAAAAATTTAAACAAAAGAAAATTTACCAACTCTGAAATTTAAAGATTCATAGGAGAAAATTTTCTTTTACCCCGGCTACAAAAATATATACTTGAAATAAACAGGCTAGTTCTAGTAGTAAGTACAAACACTAGAGTGATAAGGATCTAATGAAACTCATAAACTCCAAAAGAAAAATCTTTTAACCTCAGCAGTTTCCGACAGCTAATTAGATCGATTGCCAATCTAATAAGGCCGTTCTCCGATAACATTACCAGGAGGATAATAGGAGCAAATTGAAATAGTAGAACCATCTCTGCCACATTTAGCTTGAGCACAACCAACTTCTAATGTTTTCTTCCAAACTACTTGTTTATAAACACCACAATTATCATGTCTTGGTGCACAAGTATTTTTCTGATAGCTATAATGTTTCTTACTCTGTAACCATAACCCAACTGCTCTAGTTGGTGTTACTCTCATTCCACTAGCCCACATTTGGTTCATTCCGTACTGAGTCAAACTCATGTCTGCAAATCTACAGTTCTTCTTATCCCTTTGATATCTCACTAACATATCGGTGTCATGCGCTAACTTGTCGCTCCATTTTAATGGCGCTACCTTTACTTCAGCTCTTGCTTTGTTATGGGCAGCAAGGAATTCTTTTGCTGCGGGTGTTAGTGGCTTTGGTTTTCTGTAATTTGATGGGGAAACTGTTGGAGCTCTTAGATGAGCCTGTGCTGGAGGGATGGTGGTTTTAGGCTGAAGTGGAGGAGGAGCAACCAGTGTTGATGGTACAGAAGCAATGGTTAAGGTGGTAGTAGATAGAGCCACTAGAACTAGAATAATGTGGTATGGCAACATGAAGAAACGAGCCATTTCTTCAGAGATACTGTAAGTTAATATCTTAATTCTAACTTAAAGTGACAGTCTCTTATATATAGTCCTCGAAAACAGACAGGTCATTTCGTAATTTGAATATAAATCACGCGCTTATTCATTGTACTTCTGTTTCCCTTAATCTGAAGTGGGTATCAGTGACTAGACAATCCGGATTGTTCAATATTATGATGTTTGCTGTTTATTCGGTGTCTATAATCATGGACCGTCACAAGGATAATGTGGGTGAGAAAAACACGCGCCCAAAACACACTTGTAGCAGCTGAAAGGACACATGACAAGAGGTTGGGTTCTGTTCTGATTCGTAAACAGTATTTTAAAGTGGGTGAACAGCGCTAGACAGTCGAAGCCGATTGTTTGTGTAGGGATTAGTGGGAAGTGAGTTAGCATTAGTCGGTGTTGTTTAGTAAATTTAGATTTGGTACTGATTATGATTGATTAAGTAGTCAGACTAATCAATGTTCGTGATGTTCCCAATATTAAGGCACGTGAGTAGTTTGACTTTTCATGTTAGACTTAATTACACGTGATGTGTTCCCACGAAGGTTGCCTAAACTTCGGATACCATTAATTACCACTCTTAGATCTCAATCGTGCTTATTATTCCCTCCGTCCCTAATATATAGGCGGAGTTTTAAATTTTGTAGTCCCATTAGATAGGCGGAATACCAATTCCAAGATGAGTTTTTTTATATATGCCTATTTATTGTACATTGATAATTGTGTTGGGAGTGAGACAAAGGTTAAAACTGGAAAATAAATGGATATTTAGAAAATCAAGATAATTTCTTAATTTAAGAGATTTTGTAAAATCCGTGTATATAATAGGGACGGAGGGAGTATTAGCTACTGAATTGACATAGTACTATTTCAACCCCATGCTCAGTAATGAGAGTGAACGAGTGATCGAGTTAGTCCTATATCCCATCCAAAGCCAAACCACGAAAATCCTTGAGTGTACGTATTTGGTAATTGCACCAAAGATTTTGGATTCAAGTTCAACTAATACCAGGATAGTTCCAACGTTAGCTATTGTGTTTGGTTGATAACAAGACTCCACTAGAACTGGAAAAAGAAACATACTGTACTAATTGCCTAGAAAATTTGGGTGGAAAAAGAAATGATCAGGACGAATCGTATAAACATATAAACTGCATTAAAAAGTGTCTAATGGGTGATCTTGTCTCTACTGTACATGTGGGATTTACTAAGTACGGAAGGTATTACAATAATATTGACCCTTAAATTCAGTCACTGTAACGTGTCCATTATATATGTGAAGCAACAGAATTAGATCTGACGAGAGTGGACTTATAGTGTTAAGTTGACGAGCAGTGCTGTCCCGCACCATTTTGCGGAGAGTTATCCCGCTCAAACGGTTTCTTTACCGTTAGATCACGTTAAAACCCAGATCAAATAACCTTGAACCCTTTAGGGGAAATGGTGGGTCCTTTCCTGAAAGTTGTGGGTTCTTTCCTGAATACGAATCCAACCATTGATTTGATCATCTAACGGTAAAGAAGCCTCTTGAGCGGGATAGCTTTCCGCAAAACGGTGCGGGATAGCATTTGTATAAGTTGACATCATTGATTGAAAATTATCACAAAACAAAGAGATCACTGATCTGAGTAAGTGGTGGATCTTGATCATGTGGATCCAGACCTCCGTAGTGATAGTACGTCATCTCTTACGTGGAGTTATGAGTGAATTACGGAAACTCAAAACATCCCGCGGGTTGGGATCCCGCGTTTGTACAGCAAGAAACAATAAGTGGGACCCACCCCCTCCCAACCCATTAACCCGCCCCCTGTTGTTCCGTGGGTCAGGGATTTGTCTCTTGTGGGACAATCCGCGGTACCAACCCACGGTTGGTGTAGAATCTCCCGGTGAATTGTCTATTCATGCTACAACAAGATTTCTGAGGTATAATTTTTTTTATAGCTCGGTTGCTACTTCGTCACGTGGATCGGAAGAGATCACAGACAAAACAGTCCAATGGTAAAGAATAAAAATTGGTTGCGAAATTTGTTAACACTAATTAAGTAGTAAGTTTCTTTATCTCTTTTTCATCTGCTTGTAAGTGTAGAGAAGAAAATGATTAAATTGATGAGAAACTTTCTTTGGAGTGCTGTGGAACGTAAAAGGAAGATGGCTTGGGTAGGTTGGACTAAGGTTATAGTTCTTCTAAAAAAAGTGGGTTAGGAGTTAAAAGTCTTAGACTCACTAACAAATCTTTGCTTGCTAAATGGGTATGGAGATACACTTCTCATAAAAATGCTTTGTGGAGAAAAATTTCCCAACAAAAGAGTCAAGTTTCTAACGACATTGCTATGCCTGTAGATGACTCTAAGGCTCAAGGTAGAAGTTTATGGAGAAATATTACAAACATGGTTCCTGAAATTCAAAGATTTGTGACTTTCAAGGTGAAGAATGGTAAAAGTATAAGGTTCCGGCATGACAAATGGGTGAATAGAGGCTATCTTAAGGACCTTTTTCTTGTTATCTTTAAAGCTTGCAAAAATAAACAAGCTTCCATTGTTGAGATGATCAAAGATGGCAGATGGGAAGGAAGCTTCAAATTTTATCTAAACCAAAACGAGCAATTGGAGTGAGATTTACTTAAAAGGGATCTAAGAAATGTACCTGTTCTTGTTGAAAGAGAGGATGAAGTTAACTTTGTGGATAACTTCAGTTCTAAGTATTGTTATGAAGCTTTGGAGGATGTAGTGGAGGAGTGCAGGATTGAGAAATATCTTTGGTCTAAGGAGATCCCTAACCAAGTTAGCTTCATGCTATGGGAAACTTTTAATGACTCTTTACCTACTAGAACAATGCTGAGACATCATGGAGTGCAGCTGGAACCTGATGTCTGTGTTATGTGCAACTGCGAAAGAGAGACAAATGATCATCTTCTTTTACACTGTCCTTTTTCATTCGAGGTTTGGAATTATTTTGTCAAGGTTTTTCGTATTTCCTGGCCAATTCCAGCTACAGTTTTACAACTTTTTGTAGCTTGGGAGTGGATTGTGTTAGGAGGTAGGTGTAAATCTTTATGGGATATCATGCATTATGCCATTATGTGGAATTTATGGGATGAGAGAAATGACAGGGTTTTGGATCTAGAAAGAAATCAGTGGAGGAGATCATTATCTTGGTGAAGCAAACTCTGATTCTTTGGAAGTGTGATTCTGATACTTTTAAATTTCTAGACGTTAACTCGGTCTTGCACAACTGGGAAACTGTCCTTCATATGTAGTGTTTGGAATCTGTCTTGTATCGAGACATTGAAATACTTTTAAAGTGTATGCCTACAGCATGAGGATCAACCTGTAATAGAGTGCAGTTCCGTTGCTTTATTAAACTACAGTGGGTGCGCTTTCAGGGTGTGTCATTTCTTCGATTGCAATGGGTGCAGTTGCAGTATTGTTGTAACATTGAAATGGTAGGAGTGATGAATGCTTCATCGAATTGCAGTGGTTGCAGTCAGTCATAGTACCGCTGATAATTTGAATTGCAGTGGGTTGGGTTGGTTTCCTTCCACCTTATTACTTGTCGTGGGTTGCAGTTAAACAATTGCACTGCGTTGTTATGTGCTGCAGTCATATGACTTCGGTTTATTATGCAGCAGACATAGTTTAGCCTGGGATTGCAATAACTGGGTCTTGGTTTAGAGCATGGGAGGCATTGTAAAGCATGAGAGTGTTGTTCAGGAATTAGATAGTGCTCAGTAGTTTTGGTGCAGAACTGGGTTTTGGTTTGCAGTCTCAGTTGTTGAGTGCTGTTAACTTTTGTTGTTCTGTTGGCTAGACCAACTTCTCTTTTTTCCTTTAATATAACGTTTATACTTCGAAATAGAAAAAAAAGGGACAAAATTTTAAAATGAAAAGGTAATCTAATTAGGGACGAAGGGAGTAGAATACAGAAAGACTAGAAAGACAAGCCTTGATAAGAGCTAGTCTGCCTGCTTTATTGAGAAATTTCTTTTTCCAAGATGCAATCCTTACTTCCATTCTTTCTAAAACAACATCCCAAAAAGAAATATTCCTAGAAGTAGCACCTATGGGCAGTCCTAAGTACTTTATAAGCAAAGTTTCAGTTTTGCATCCTAATTCCTTAGCTAGAAAGGAGATAACATGATCAGCCCCCACACTAACCATATTACTTTTCTCCAAGTTAAGCTTCATGCCTGTCAAGTGCTCAAAAATAGTCAGTATAATGAAAATACTTGTTACCTCTTCTTCCTTGGCATCAATGAAATTGAGAGTGTCATCAGCAAATTGGAGGTATGAGATAATTTCACCAAAATCAGCAACTTGAAAACCATGAAGTTGACCTCTTTGCACAACATTATTCATGCGTTTGGACAGCACCCCAACTACTAAAAGAAAGAGATATGGAGAAACGGAATCACCTTTCCTTAAACCCTTAGAAGGCTTGAACTTTTCAGTAGAAGCTCTATTAACAAGCACTGAAAGATGTGAGGAAGAAACACACCATTGAATCCAAGAGATCCATCTAGTACCAAAACCATGTCTGTGAAGAATACTGAACAAAGCACTCTAATTTACATTATCAAAAGCCTTCTCCATGTCTATTTTGCAAATAATATCTGGTTTGTTAGCCTTAATCCTACTATCAACACACTCATTTGCAATGAGAACCCCATCCATAATTTGTTTATCTTGAATAAAGGCACCTTGATAATCAGAAATTAAGCTTGGCATTACCACTTTTAACCTTTCAGCAAGCACTTAAGATAAAATCTTGTAAGCACTACTGATCAAACTCAAAGGTCTGAAGTCCCTTGTAAGTACTACTTACCAATATCATCAAACAAGGGTATAATTGTAATGACCTGACCCTCCACCGATATTGTCCCCACTTAGCCACTACGGTCATCCGGCAGTGTGGGGTTTTCAACGGGCATCTCTGCGGCAATCTAACAATAACTTTCCGGGAGGTCATCCATCCCTGGATTACTCCCGCCCGAGCACAATTGGCTCCAGAGTTTGCAGAAAACGAAGAAATGCTAATAACCTTTTTCCAAAAACGAAGGCAATATATTCCAAGGTTTCAAAGACGGAAACTTGAAATTCAATATATGTTTCAAGGTTCCATGGAAGAAAGCTTGAAATCAAATATGAAGTGTTGATTTTGAAGCTAGAATACCATTAGTAATCTTGAAACTGTAAGAAGATATGTTTACAACAATACAATACAATTTGTTTATTTTTTATTTTTTTAAAGTACAAAATATGATTTAAATCTTAATCCTGATAATGACACGTTATATACAAGCAGAAGCCTGGGCTATGTTGGAAGCTATGCAACTGGCAGCAACAAAAGGTTGGTCTCATGTTGTTTTTGAGACTAACAATTTTGGAATCTGTTCTTTCTTACAGCAGCAAACTAATCTCTGTCACTGGCAGAGTTCTCCTTTACTGAGAAAATGTGTAGATATATATAACATTAATCCTGTGTGGTCTTGTTCTTTTGTGTATAGAGCTTGTAATAAAGCTGCAGATGCAATAGCTAAGGCATCCCGTAAGTACAATTTATGTGGGGAATGGTGGTTTCACCCACCTGCTATGTTAATAAATCTCCGTTGGTATCCTCCAGTTTACACTTTGGATTCAATGTAGTTACCCGCCAGCCGTGGCAGAACTCGCACTACACCATTTTTTAAGGATTAGCAACGGACCATGGCTGTTGCTGACTGAGGTCGCAACGGTCCCAATGACAAATATCTGTTGCAAAAGACCATGTTGCAATTTTTCGCAACGACATAAGCTTCGTTGCGACTCTCGGTCAGCAACGGGGGTTCGCAACCGCCGATGCCGTTGCTAAATCGTTCATTCGCAACCGAAATATGCTGTTGCTATTACAGGAATGCCCCTACCCGGAAATATACGTTATTGGTTCTGGTTCTAATTTATTGTAATTTAACAACAGATGAGGAACGTTGCTAATTTTTGCAACAGAAAAAAAAAGGAGGTCAAGTCGTCATTTACCTGGTCAAAATCCATTTCCCCCATATTTAACCCCTGCAATTACCCAGTTCCCCATATTCATCATTTCCACAGATACAAACTACAATGTCATTCATTCAATGCACATACAAAACTGTAATATATTATGAAAAAAAGGATTCTTAAATTGAAGTAAACAAAAAGTATCAGTATTTGATACAAATCCCCTAAAATGGAAAACTTGGTTACCCATAGACAATAGCACACAATAGCACACTGTTTTGAATGCCTTTTTTTTAGCTTACCCATAGACAATGGCACACTGTTTTGAATGCCTTTTTTCTAGCTTACCCATAGACAATGGCACACTGTTTTGAATGCCTTTTGTCTAGCTTACTCATAGACATTGTTAACTAGACAGTGTCTTGACTTACAAGAAGGAAGAAATTAAAATAGACGAACCTGAAGCACATAGACAACGATACACTACTGGCTAGTTGACAATGGTGCATGTTACTATAAGAACTGAACTATCACCATTTCAGACACTAATACAACTCCAAACTTCAAACAAAGTCTTTCATTTGGAGAAATATCCTACATTAACTTAAATATCAAACGCTTACCTTCACACTTAAAGATATATTATCTTCCCCCGTAGTGCCCTCAACAAGTGGTATAAGCGCGCCTGGTTCATTTGCAGGAAGCTGATGCTGAAGTTGAGCTACTTTGAGATCAGATTCCACGGTCATCCCTACCTTCCCCACCTTCCCATCCTGGGATTCTACCTGCCCTACAATGCATATTGGTCTGCATGAGATGTAGGAAGAATAAAAGTTGTAATAAGCTTCAAGGGGTTAAAATAGAAACCATGCTGGTAACTGATACTTAAACTCCGCTAAAAACAACGTTGACAAGAATAAATTGGTAAAGTAGTATTTATGTAAGTTAACCTGCTGAACATGTCAAGCTGTTGGAAAACCCGGAAAAGGAACAATCATTTTTGCCGGTGTTGGTGACTCCTGCACAAACGTAGAATACGAAGGTGAACAATTATTGAGGTGGAGCAGGTTCTCAGTAAAATTTGTTGGATTAACTATAATCTTACATATACAGACTTTTGGTTGTAGTTGGAAAGATATGGCACAATGGAGTACTTCTGAACATTCATCTAGATGTACCACAAGCATGTGGAGAAGCAAGAAACTATCCTGAAATGTTCAAACAAGAGAAAATACAAGCATTAGAATCATAAATTCATGATAGTTTCATACTCCTTCCCCAGTAAGCATTCCACATAACTTATAGTAACACAACAAGGAAAAGGAACAATGACTCGTACTAACCGCTAAGTCACCATTCAAAAGAACTGGCTTTAGAGAGTCGTACAATCCGAAGTAGAGACCACAGAAGACAATGATTCCAACACAAGAAATGTTGAACCCGCAGTAAACCTAGCAACACCATCATATTTGATAGTCTTACGTCCTGTATATGCCCAGAGACCATCAGCAACACTGTCTGATTAAGCCCTTTCTCCTCTGATCCTCCTAGCAAGCTGATTATACTTGGGCATGATAGTCACACGCTTCACATAAATGGAACAAGAGTTGGTGTTCTCAAACAAACCAAGTAGCCTTCAGCTGCTTCTTACACTGCCAACACAGCATGACTCTGGAAACGCCAATTAGTCGGCATAAAACAAGTACACAATCCACATTCAATCAGTATAAGTACATTCTATCTTTCTTTAAGTTACTAAACCAATTTAATCAAATTAAGTATTCAAGAACAGTGTACAAAATCTCTATACCTTTAAGTCCTGGGCAATTTCACGAACAAGTCTCTGGAGTGGAAGTTTCCTGATCAGCAATTTAGCACTCTTCTGGTACTTATGGATTTCACAGAACAGGAATAAACTATAATGAAGGTAGAAGGAAGTACACCGAAGAGCAACAGTTCCAGGACGGTATATGTGTGGCTTCTTAACTCCACCAGCAGTTGGTGCATACTTAGTGAAGCCTTGGTAGCTAGCTGCTTCCCTGGTGCCTTTTCTCCAGTTGACTTACAAGCAGTTTGCTTAGTACGAGCCATTTATGCAAATACCAAAATCACCCAGATTAACACTTCATAGCACAAATCAGTACTAGTGTACTACTCAAGGAAGATAACATGCTGACCAGAAGAAGCCATGTACCATCCTTGAACTTCATCTACTTTGCATGAACTGCTCGAAAGCTTTCCACTCACAATAACCTGTTTGAAGTTTAATAACATATCAAACAGGCCAGAGGAAAAAGACTAGAACATATACAAATCTGCAAAAGTACCAAGATAGTTTACTGAACCTCAAATTCTTTCACAAAATAGAGAACTCGGAAATATTTCATACAGTTAAGCATCATTTCACCCGAGGACTTCTCCTTCTATATCTTTAATTACTCAAACTCAGATGGAAAGTTTTTCCATCCCCACAAGGAATGAACCAAAATATATCTGACAAAAGCAACAAAAAGCCAGTAATTATTAAGTACAAAGACTGGCAAACTTCATGTACACAATGACTTCGATCAAATCCTACAAGTTGAACCCAAAGAAAAAAGAGTTCTATCAAATACAGTTTCAGGCCTATAATCTCATACCGAAAAAGCTTTATAGAGCAATGAAGTCATTACATGAATAAGTGCATCAAATTCTTATTTACCTGCAATATGTCGCAGGACATCAAGGCATAGCTATTTGCAGATCACATGGCTTCAGCGCAATATAAGATTCTAGGTTTGGGTTGCAGATCGTTTCCTCAGACTCCCAGCCTTTTAAACATTGTGCAAAATCTGAATGACATGATTAAGGAAACAAAGCACATGAACAAACAAATTCAAACCGATGAATTAAAAAAACACGACTCATCATACGGAGATGTCTACCAATGATCACAGGCATACTTAGACAATTAACAACTATATCCATGTCGATTTTTAAGATTCAATTGTATTCTTTCATATAGAAAATGAATTAAATTACACAAAATGCTTATCTGTGGGAAGATGCTTACCCCCATGGGACATGTAACTTTCAAAAGAGCAGTTATCTAGCGTTCATTAAGTCTTTTTGAGTACCTCTAGGCTCTAGCCCTCCACAATTTTACAAACCTGCATCCAAAATAGTAAAGTACATCAAGTCAATCTTTGGATTCTACAAATGACATGAACAAACTTTATCAAACATAACAAAGTTCGAAAACCTAGATTAATCACAAAGTGTTTTAACTGAAATATGTTGTCAACATGTTGATTAACCCAAAAATTTCATGTTTCAAACAGAGTTCCCAATTCTCAAAACCCCAAAATCAATTTTACAAAAATTAGCTATATCGACAAATTTTATCAAACATAATAAAGACCAACAACGCCACTTCCTGCACTAATCTCTTTGACAAAATTGATTGTTGATGATTTCATCAAAGTCCACTAATCTTGTACCTTTTCTTGGGGAAAACAAAGAATGAAATAAGAAGCAATGAACAGTACTACACTACTACCACTTGCTCCATTAATGATTAGTATTTCAAAATTGACAAAAGGTCCAAAATCTTTAAGGTACACACAGCTCTTCTTTCATCAAACAGACGGTACAGACATAGCTATATCGTGCAAATAATTTAAAGGAAATGGGTACATCTTGCTAGTCATAGTTGAAATCCTAATGCAAGATGAACCAAAAAGTTTAGTTTCCAGTATTAATGGAAGACAATCTGTCATACAAGTGGGAATCCTAAAAAAAAGACTCAATACCAAAACCCCAATACTCTAATGACAAGAAATAACTGATATGCATGAGACATAAGGATTAATCGGGAAAAGCACAAAAATGCAACACTTTGGGGAAAAAGGCTATTTAATTTAGCTATTTGGGGAAAAATAAACCTATGTAGAAGGTCTTCTCCATCGTGAAGATAACATTACATATAAGCTTCTCTAATGACATATACAGACTAACTTTGGCAGATTAGTACTATAGATACAACGTACATACTCTAAGCAAACATATAAAGCCATGAACTATAACTATGCCTTGAATCATACATGAAACTAAGTTTTGTAATCAATGCTTAAAAAAATCAGTAATTAAGTAATAAGTGCAATAACCAGCGTTTGACTAAGACTTAAAGGACCTGAATCATTTTCACAAGGTTGGTGATGTTTGACGAAAGAGCTTATCCGTAGACCGACAGCATTTTCTCCTGGGTAGCAAGCCATGTATATCCATAACCATTTCACTGAACCAAATCCTCCTAGTAAGTTCTTGCAAAGCCGCCCTATTAAGACCATAAAACAGGATAAATCAAAATGCAATTAGGCAAACACCTTCAATGCAGGATTTACAGCTACATTTTATCGAACATCTGTGGTGCATCTTCTAAACAAGGAATTCCCACACATGGATCAAATAATTAAACAAGACTCAGACTTCAATCAAAGTAACGAAGCTGAAGATTAATACCAATAACATGAAATCCATTCCCAGCTAATGTCTGAAAACTCTCTATATTTCTGTTCATTTTTTTCTTTCTTTTGCAGATTTCATTTTCTTCAAAATGAACTTGATTGAAGATGAAATATATGGAAGCTGAAATCCTTAGTGTTTTTTGTGGATCAAATCGAAGATTATGGAAAAAAATTGACGAAAATTGGTTGAAATTCGAAGAATTTTGAAGAAATGGAAGATGAAAAAATTTGAAAAAAAACCCATTAAAGTGTGACAGACAAACTACATGGAACCAACCGTATAGAAGGCCTCCTAAAGTCGGCCGATTAGGACTAAAACACAAAACCCATTATGAAGAAACCCCGAAAAAAACCCCAAATACAGAAATCAAACAAAAATAATTTGAAACCCTATAGTCGTGCTACAAATGAAATACAGATTTAAAGAAAAATCAAACTAAATAACCAAAATTAAACCATCGGAACTAAGGTGCAAGTTCTAAACGAAACATGAGTTAACCCTAGCTCAATATCAAACCAAATGACCAATACCTAAAATCAATAAACCATTGATGAATCTTCGTTTTCAGTTGGTGTTGATGAAGAGAGTCAGAAGGTTTGATGTTTTTGGTACATTTGGTTAATGAATCTTCGTGTTTTTTGAGGAAGAAGAGAAGCAGTAGAGAGAAGCAGCAGCGGCAGGGTATCGCGAGAGGTAAAAGGCTGAAAGAGAGAGAGGGTAAGTTAAGATTAGATTAGGGTTGAAGGATCCTCACACACATATCTCACACACGTTAAGTCAAAGTGTCAAATTAGGTGTTACAAGCCACACGGTCTAACCGCACGCGTAAGTACTCCGCAGTTGCAAATAGCAACAGAACAGTTGCGGTTGCGAAATTCGCAACATCTACCCGCCATTGCTAAAATTAGCAACAGAAAATTAGCAACGGTACTGATGCCGTTGCTAATCTGAGTTGCTAATTCCTTAAAATGGTGTAGTGTCGCTACAGACACCTCCCTATTTTGGTGGCACTGGCTGCTAGATACATTATATTAATTTTCTTTAATTTTCAATTATCATATTGATTCACCTATTCTTGAAAGTAGAAACCATTGCTCATTATGTTGCTCCACAAAAGAGGAATGAGATTTATCTTTTTCCTTCATGATTGATGGCTTAACAATCATATTAACATCTTTTCCATCAAAAGATATGATGCTTGGAGTCTCCATTCAAATATGGAATTGTGAGAGAAATACACAAACCTATCTCCACAAGAAATCTTTTGATAAAAAGAGTTTTCAAGGAAGGAAAAAGGAATGTAGGGTTACAGAACCTATATATAGAGTAAATAGGATTCACGTACACGCAACTCTCAACCCTAAATAAGGTAGAATTGACGATTTTAATCCTATTTTAATAATCAAAACAGTGTAAACCTTTTCAATAATTATGAAAAGATCAACAGAATTCCAGAAAACAAAAGGAAAAATAAACAAAACTTAAAACCCGGTCTGTGCAAAACTCTTGTCTCTTTGAAATCCGGTACATGAGACAAGATGCACATTTAACACAATTAGGTTGTGTTGGGGTGAACAAGGAAACCGCAAATGCAGAAAAACCCCGGGACCTAGTCCAGAATTGAATACTCTAAGAATTAAGCCGCTATACAAAATCAAACAACCTTCGTATAGTTGAGACCAAGAACCTAAACCTATAGTTAACCTAGTTTCCTCAGTATCCATGCGCCTCCAACTTGCAGTAAGTCACGCACTTGGAACAATTCCTTTGGTTCGTATTCCAAACAGTAAAGGAACAACAAATCTGTTCGGTAACAACTCTTTTCAAACAACGTGATATGAGTCTGACAAAGGCTCTTCCATTTAACCAATAAACTCCTTTGTCGGGTCCTTAGATCAATCTCTCAACAACTACCGAAGTAATTGTTAGACTATGCAATCAATACTATTAATCACAAAGAAGTGTATTGATGCCGATCTACTCAACTAATCAATCCAATCTATCACAAAGATAAACCGATTATAGTTGGATCCCTTTCCAGCCGAAACAAGTATTGTGCACACCAAAGATTATGAACCCCAAAAGTCTTCTTGTCTTCAAATCTTCTTTGATCTTAAAGAAACACCTGCACACAATCAACTTGAATCTCTTGTGATCAATCCCACACAGAACGGAGTCTGTTAACGTTGGATTATCGCAAGACGTCTTTAGATCTACAAATAGTCTAAAGATCCCCGTCGAAACTTCAATCTAGTTTGAGTGAATCTTATATCAGAAGAGAAGATTCTCAAGCATAAACAAACTAGGTGCAATAAAAGTTCAACAACCGTTAGTCAATCAAATCAATTGAAAACTAAAATAAACTACAATTATCTAGTTTCTCACCAACGGTACTAATAGAGCTTCTCAATCCAAAAGAAGTCTTTAAACCGAGCGGTCGTAAGAGATTTCTCCTAATTAGGGTACTTTCCTTTCCGATAGGCGGCTCCACCAATAACAACACAACTGAGGTAGTTATACTGGCTCTGAGGATTAGTTTGCTAGAAATGCAAACTTCAATATTTATAGACAAGGAAGTTTGGACACCAAGGAATTTCCGAAACCGAATATTCTCAAAGATATGCAATAAACACAAAATCGGTTTTCATAACTCCTGGAAATGCACTGTCAAAATATTGACCGAAATCCCAATAGAAAAATCTATAATCAGTAAATGCACATTACTAATTATTATTTTCAATAAATATGCATTTAATTGCTGGAAATTAAATAGCATATAAAAACTAAGAAACCTTAATTAAAAGATTCTCAATTTATTTCGATCCTGGGATTTTCCTTTAGCTATTAAGGAATATCTTTGAACAATTAATGATAAGAGTTACTGCACATGTTCAAAGTATGTCGACATCTTTACTTTGCAAGTCCTTTTTCATACTTACAATCTTGGAACCGATTTTCCATACTTCCAAACGAATTTAGAATTGGTTCATCTGACTTCCAAGAACTTTGTGATTGATTATCCTATCAAATCACCAATCATGGGTTTCACGGTTCTACCAAAACAAGTTCGGTTTTACCTCCATGTGAGTACTGTGTATAGTCACTCTAGTTACCAAAACTCGGTTGACTAGGTACTAGGATCGGTTCCCCACATACTTATGGTAACTACCTGTATTTGGTGCACATGTCCATAGGATCGGCTCCCCCATCTTTTAAGAACTTGTTGCACATATTCATAGGATCGGTTCCCCCATCTACTAAAAACGTGTTGCACCTCTTACAAGGATCGATTCCCCTCTTGTAAATTTGTTGAACCTCTTACTAGGATTGGTTCCCCAATGGCTAGATAAAAGTTGTTATTTACAAGGCATCGATCATACCATCTTGAGTGATTACTTAAGATCGGTTTCACTAATAAAAGTCATACCAATACATAAGTCAGGCCTTGTGAATAGTTTTACCAAGATACATAAACAAGTTTATGAGTAGTTATACTAAACACACATATTGGTAATTCAAAATAGATTTGCAATGAATAACAATACCAATAAGCCTAGCGATTTCCCTTTCGATTCACAAAACGAGTTTATGAACTTACTTCCTTTAAACGAATGTAAAACATTGTTTCCTAGGATGAAATCTTCACTCATACCCATACATAATCACAATAGCATTCATATGATCATGTCGATATCTTATATACAAAGTTTAATGGTTAAGCAATAAACCTCGTATTGTATTCCTTAATACTATGTCTAACTAGAGTATCATACACAGCTTCGCAGTTATGTTTTCAATATGCACGACTTGAAAGATACGTTAGGGAATGAAAAGTTTAAGTCAAATATTACTAACCTCAAGAGGAAGGATGATGTTTTCGTTATAGCTCCATACTTCTTCACATTCTTTAAGTCTTCATGTAATACTTGTAAGTCTCATATCCTAACACTTTCAAGCTAACATATACGAAGTTGACTCTAGTATATAATCAAGCGACTCTTTAAATGAGTTTTGATTCACTAAAATATCACAACCAAACTTGACATACCAACACTTGGTGGGTTCAACCGAGCTATGCTCTAACAATCTCCCCCTTTGTCAATTTTTGTGACAAAACTCTTACATCATATGGATAAACAAATTACAAGAATTCATTACACACATACGCTTGATTCCAAGTTCAACAACACAAAACCTGCATTAAATTCAATCCTTAAATGTCGCTGCTGACATTATAATAATAAAGCTAATACTCCCCTAAAGGTAAGATATGTAGATTTTCAATCCGTACGTCTTTGTTATTTTCATGTAGTTCCTCATAACTACTTATCATATGATATGTGACTCCCCCTTAGTCTATGCTTTCACTCTTTTCGTTAGAATAAACGTTTTAGCACAAATGTCCTTTCCCTTAGTGATACCAACTCACAACAAGTCAATATCACTTGTTTACTCCATATATTTCTCCCCCTTTTTGTAACAAAATGACAAAGAAATGAAAATATAAAGGACAAACCGAAAGGATCTTACAAATTTCACAAAGAGAATTTGAAAACCTATAAGAGCTAAGCACGAGGGTTTTACACACCATTTTAGATAACCAATATTAAAACCGAAACTACAAGTAATTTGGTTTTAACATGTTATCTAGGAAACAATTGCCCAAAGCAATTTTCCCTAATAGTTTAGCACATCAAAAATCGACTAAGCACCTTAGTTCTTTTGCTCAACCGATTGTACAAATACAATCGCTTGTTCGATAAGACCAAAATAAAGATCAGAACTAACTTTATTTTTCTAATCAGGCTCTAATTATTCTCAATAATAACTTAGACCTTTCACTTTTAAACAAGACAAATACTAGGTTAGTTAACTAGTAATTCTTGTTAAGGCATTCGGTTAGACTTGAATAACCAAAACCTCCACATTTGATAAGTCTAACTAAGATCCGAAAAACTTAGTTTCTCTTATCCGGAAATCACTTGGACTAAACAAATGATCCCGAAACCTTTTCTGAAGCCATAAACAATCCATACAAACCAAATAAATCAACTTGCATAGTCATTTATCTTAACCGGAAGCAATTGAAACAAACATAGACATTATAGCACCGCAATTGCACCGAAATTTTATAAGCCTAAGCAATTGATATCAAACAATAACGAAAGATAACAATAGTTTTTCTTAACCGGAAACAATTGAATCACAATCAAACATCCATACACAAATAATGGAATCAACATCAATTGTACCGAAAATTTTGTAAAGCAAAAGCAATAAAATCATGCTTTTCTTAAAAAGGAAAACAATTAACTAACAAGATTGTTACCTCAAATTCCGTATCCTCTTCTCCCCTTAAGATATGTCATTAAGCCCAAGTTCACTTAGAACTCTCCCCCATTAAAGTTGTCATCCTCCCGCCAAAACAAAAGAACAACAACAAAGAGCAACCTTTACTAGAGAAAGGTTGAAAACCGATTTTAACTATGCGATGCAAAAGTTGAAACCTCGAAACACATATGCTTTTATGCTAAACCAAAAGATTCAACATATTGTGACTTTTTCACATATTGTTTCTACCGGAACCCCTCATGATCCTTTGATAAAGCCTACCAACATGGGCTAGAACTTAATCCCGCTAAATCAAAAAGTCACCCAAACCATAAGGGTTCACGCATTATGGGATCGAATATTAAGGTAATAAAACCAAAATCAAACATCCCATAAACATACATAGAAATAAAATAAAGCATTCAAGCACAGGCTATGTAACCGAAAACTATCACAAGAAAAATTATAAAGTAATAATTTTATTCATAAGATAGTTTTATTCAAAATAGATTTTACAATTATTGAAAGAAATCAAAAACTGAAGTCTATTTTCCTGGAATTTACTCCTTCATCTCAGCACCGGTGAAGGATAGGTTATTACTTTCGCACTTCCACTTGTGAAATTCTTCCAGTAGATAACCTTGTTGCTTGACCAGAATTTCTTGCAGTTGAGATATTTTCGAGAAGGATTCTGCAAGAACATGTAATTCGGTCTTGGATTGAACACAAAAGTGTGTCAATGCTTCAATACACTGATCTTTCTTCAGCATATTCTCTCTTTCCTTCTTGCTAAGCCAATCTCTCTTTTTTATCTTACTCCTTGATTTCTCATCCAGAGATGATGCAGATTTATTCTTCAAGAGATCTTTCTGATCTAGCATCTTATTAAGAGAAGACATTGGATCCAGACCCATAGTTCGGACAAGGAATGACCAAATAATAGAAGGATCTTTTTATATTTTTTCGAAAATATAATATTCCCATAAATACGAATATCTTAAATATTTTCAATTACTAGATTTTATTCCCGTAATCTACACAAAAGTGCCTTGAACTTTCTCCTCCCTTACACAAAAATTGGCACACAATAAGGAAGATGTTCCAATACCGTTTAAGTGGTATTAGTGTGAGATTTTCTCTCACTACGGAATCTAGAACAGCAAGAGTGTCCTTGATCTAGTATCATACGGAATAATCTCTTTTCCTTACCACTGGTTAATGAAGCATCTTGAGATTGACTGAGGTTGCATATGCAACTTTTAGCAATTCTGTTCTTGAGACAGTTTTTGCATTTTGTCTTATTCTTCCCTTTACCATTAGATGATTTACTAACATCGGAAGACATGTTCATTTTTAAAATGGGTAAATCACTAATGGAGGCGTAAGAAATAAGATTAACAACTAATGCAATATTAGCTGTTTCCTCTTCTTCAGAATCATATGAATCAGAGGTCTCATCAAGAGTTACAGCCAGTGCCTTTTGCCTCCTGTGTATTTCTTAAGATTGGGACAGTTTTTAGCAATATGACCAAACCCTTTACACTTGAAGCATTATGGCTGATATTCATCGTCTTCTTCCTGATCTTTCTTGACTGGAACACGATCATGTGGACGAGATGATCGATGAGTATCTTTAATGAATATCTTACTCATTTTCTTTAAGAGATCTCAAAAGTGTCTAGTGATCAGTGATAATGATTGTTCAATTTCATCATCAGACAATTCTACAATCTATTCATTTGAATCATCCAAATGTCTATTTTTCTCCATTAGAGCTTTCGGAATCTTTGCAGCTTTAAAAGCAATTACCTTAGTTTGAATAGACTGTGATTCATGATCAAAGATCTTTAACTTTCCAACGAGTGTGCTTCGTGAGAGTGTTGAAAGATCATTTGTTTCTATGATTGCATGCTTCTTAGAATCGTATCTTGATGGCAACGATCTGAGAATTTTGCATACTATGTCTTTTTCATAGATAGTCTTTCCAAGAGAGAAAGAAGCATTAATTATCTCAGAGAGTTTGAGGTAAAACTCTTCAAAAGTGTCGTTGTCATCCATTCGAAGGTTTTCCCAATCGGATAATAGAGTTTGAAGTCTAGCTTCTTTCTCTGAAGTGTTTCCTTCGAATACGATCTGAAAATTATCCCAAGCTTCTTTCGAAGTTAGGCATGTTGATACATGATGTTGTAGATCACGACTTACAGCATGTACAATAACATTCAAACCAACTGAATTCTGCTTAGGAAAAGCCTTTTCTTCAGTTGAGTAATCTACTAAACGTTTAAACTCAGTTTCCGAATTTACTACTTTCGGGCGATCATAACCATCGACGACTAATAGCCATGTATTAAAGTCTCGTGATTGAAGAAAAGATCTCATATCATATTTCCACCATAGATAGTTTGATCCGTCAAATCTTGGAGGTACGTTAATCGAAGTTGATTCATGAGAACTCGAATTCATTTCTTATAGGTTGGATCGCACCAAACACAGATTGTTAGATCTTTTCGTGTTTGCCTGCTCTGATACCAATTGAAAAGACGAGGGTACCCAAATATACCTCAATCTAAAACTTTTCCACCTATAAGTCCTTTTCCGAAAGTGATTGTCTATGGACTGAGTCGAGACAATACAACTAATCGGTTTCCACTTCGTGTGATCATCTATGGATACAAGATCGAGACAATACAACAACGAAGTATGTTTACTTGATAATAGGTTCGGACTTAACCAAACTCTAGGGATTGTCTATCAAATAAAATAGGAATTAACGTTTGTGCGATTTACTTTAAATTATAATAAACACAATTATAATTGCGGAAAATAAAAGTAAATGACACAACAAGATTTTGTTTACGAGGAAACCACAAATGCAGAAAAACCCAGGGACCTAGTCCAGAATTGAATACTCTCAGAATTAAGCCGCTATACAAAATCAAACCAACTTCGTATAGATGAGACCAATCAACTAAACCTATAGTTCACCTAGTTTCCTCAGTATCCCTGCACCTCCAACTTGCAGTAAGTCACGCACTTGTGCACACCAAAGATTATGAACCAAAAAAGTCTTCTTGTCTTCAAATCTTCTTTGATCTTCAATAAATACCTGCACACAATCAACTTGAATCTCTTGTGATTAATCACACACAGAACGGAGTCTATTAACGTTGGATTATCACAAGACATCTTTATATCTACAAACAGTCTAAAGATCCCCGTCGAAATTTCAATCTAGTTTGAGTGAATCTTATATCAGAAGAGAAGATTCTCAAGCATAAACAAACTAGGTGCAATCAAAGTTCAACAACCGTTAGTCAATCAAATCAATTGAAAACTAAAATAAACTGCAATTATTTAGTTTCCCACCAACGGTACTAATAGAGCTTCTCAATCCCAGAGAAGTCTTTAAACCGAGCGGCCGTAAGAGATTTCTCCTAATTAGGGTACTTTCCTCTCCGATAGGCGGCTCCACCATTAACAACATAATAGAGGTAGTTTTGATGGCTCTGAGGATTAGTTTGCTAGAAATGCAAACTTCAATATTTATAGACAAGGAAGTTTGGACACCAAGGAATTTCCAAAACCGGATATTCTCAAAGATATGCAATAAACACAAAATCAGTTTTCATAACTCCTGGAAATGCACTGTCAAAATATTGACCGAAATCCCAATAGAAAAATCTATAATCAGTAAATGCATATTACTAATTATTATTTTCTAAAGATATGCATTTAATTGCTGGAAATTAAATAGCATATAAAAACTAAGAAACCTTAATTAAAAGATTCTCAATTTATTTCGATCCTGGGATTTTCCTTTAGCTATTAAGGAATATCTTTGAACAATTAATGATAAGAGTTACTGCACATGTTCAAAGTATGTCGACATCTTTACTTTGCAAGTCTTTTTTCATACTTACAATCTTGGAACCGATTTTCCATACTTCCAAACGAATTTAGAATTGGTTCATCTGACTTCCAAGAACTATGTGATTGATTATCCTATCAAATAACCAATCATGGGTTTCACGGTTCTACCAAAACAAGTTCGGTTCTACCTCCATGTGAGTACTGTACATAGCCACGCTAGTTACCAAAACTCGGTTGACTAGGTACTAGGATCGGTTCCCCACATACTTATGGTAACTACCTGTATTCGGTGCACATGTCCATAGGAACGGTTCCCCCATCTTCTAATAACCTTTTGCACATGTTCATAGGATCGGTTCCCCCATCTACTAAAAACGTGTTGCACCTCTTACAAGGATCGATTCCCCTCTTGTAAATTTGTTGCACCTCTTACCCCAATGGCTAGATAAAAGTTGTTATTTACAAGGCATCGATCATACCATCTTGAGTGATTACTTAAGATCGGTTTCACTAATAAAAGTCATACCAATACATTAGTCAGGCCTTGTGAATAGTTTTACCAAGATACATAAACAAGTTTATGAGCGGTTATACTAAACACACATATTGGTAATTCAAAATAGATTTGCAATGAATAACAGTACCAATAAGCCTAGTGATTTCCCTTTCGATTCACAAAACGAGTTTATGAACTTACTTCCTTTAAACGAATGTAAAACCTTGTTTCCTAGGATGAAATCTTCACTCATACCCATACATAATCACAATAGCATTCATATGATCACGTCGATGTCTTATATACAAAGTTTAATGGTTAAGCAATAAACCTCGTATTGTATTCCTTAATACTATGTCTAACTAGAGTATCATACACAGCTTCGCAGTTATGTTTTCAATATGCACGACTTGAAAGATACGTTAGGGAATGAAAAGTTCAATTCAAATATTACTAACCTCAAGAGGAAGGATGATGTTGTCGTCGTAGCTCCATACTTCTTCACATTCTTCAAGTCTTCATGTAATACTTGTAAGTCTCATATCCTAACACTTTCAAGCTAACATATACGAAGTTGACTCTAGTATATAATCAAGCGACTCTTTAAATGAGTTTTGATTCACTAAAATATCACAACCAAACTTGACATACCAACGCTTTGTATGTTCAACCGATCTAAGCTCTAACACAGTGATCTGAGAATTTTTATCACAATGTCCTTTTTAGGAATAGTCTTACCTAATGCAAAAGAAGCATTAACAATTTCAGACACTTTGGGATTAAACTTATCAAATGAATCTTCATCAGCCATAAAGGTTTTCCCAATCATAATTTAGGTTATGAAGCCTAACTTCCTTTTCAGAGGTATTCCCTTCAAATACGGTTTCTATGATATTCCAAACATCTTTAAAACTTATTGCATGTGGTCACATGGTGCTGAAGATCTGGGGTAATGGCATGGTCGCATTTAACCATCAGAATTTTGCTTTGCAGCAAGACTCTCGTCAGGATCATATGCACCAATATCCTTATGAGCAGTAACACGTTTACTGTAACTATAGGAGGATTATAACAATTAACAACACGAACCCATGATTGAAAATCACGCGCTTGGAGAAAGGCACGCATAGCAATTTTCCACCATAGGTAGTTTGAGCCATCGAAGACTGGCGGTACGTTTATAGAGATAGCACTTCTGTCCATAGAGTCAGATTGCTACAAACACAGACTTATGAGGTCTTAAACGTGTTTTCCCTGCTCTGATACTAATTGATAAAGAGAGGGTACAACAACCACACCTAATATTTGGTTCGGAAATATGTATGGACTAACTCCAATATAATTCCAAGAGAATCAACTAGACAGCCAGACTCAATCAATGAAAGATATCCAAGAGTTATATCTCTTTCTCAAATCAATCAGTAAATCAACATGAATGAATCCGTGAACTGATTGGTTATGAGAATAACTTGAACGGTACCAAAGACCAATGTTCAAGTGTCAATCAATTTCAATCAACAAACAAAGGTCGGATTTACCAATTGATTGAACTACGCACAACCTGAGATATTTTAGTTATATAAACAAATATAATGCGGAAAAGAAATAACAAAGACACCAGAAGTTTTGTTAACGAGGAAACCGCCAATGCATAAAACCTCCGGGACCTAGTCCATATTTAAACACCACACTGTATTAAGCCGTCACAGACACTGGCCCAATACAAGTTAACTTCGAACTGGAATGTAGTTGATCCCTAACCAAGTCTCACATCGATTAAGGTACAGTCGCGTTCCTTACGCCTATGAATCCCAGCAGGACTCTACGCACTTGATTCCCCTAGCTGATCTCACCCACAACTAAGAGTTGCTACTACCCAAAGTGGAAGACATTATACACAAATCTGTCTCCCACAGAAAAATTTATTCTGATAGATAAAAATGTCTCCCACAGAAATACCTACGAAGTTTTTGTTCCATATTTTTATAAATCAAGGTGAACATGAACCAATTGATATTCTGGTCTTATATTCCCGAAGAACAGCCTAGAAATATCAATCACCTCACAATAATTTAACTATTTGGTAGTATAAGAAGTTATTGTGGAATCACAAAGAATGAGACGAAGAGTTTTGTGATTACTTTTTATATCTTACCTATTGGAGATAAATCTCGGGCAAATCTTAGAGAAGATAGTACTCAATATGATAGAAAAAGTAAGATCAGAACACGCAACTATAGAGAAAATAGTTGGGTTTGGCTTCAGAATCCCAATGAAGTCTTTAAGTCGTTAACCTATAATGGTTTTAGGAAAAACCTAGTTTAAAGGAGAATCGACTCTAGTCGCAACTAGTATCACACAGAAGTATGGGGATTAGGTTTTCTAGTTGATAGAGTTCTCCCTTATATAGTCTTTCAAATCAGGGTTTTATAGCTTAGAAACAAAGCAATCAATATTCACCGTTATATGAATACCTGATTGAAGATTCAAGCTAAGTTTGCTTAAAACCAAAGCAATATCTCTCCACCGTTATATGGTTTTAGCTTGTTACACACAAATTAAATATACATTCATTTAGATATGGGTAATCGTACCTAAATGTGTATATTGAGTTGGCTCAACAATATTTAACCGAAGTTATCCATATGAACACTTTTGTATTAACCACATTCATCTAACACTTCTAGATCAAATGAATCCAATTGTGTTACTCATAGAGTTGTTAAATTGTTTATATTCTCATCGAAGTATACAAGACACAATTGAAGCAAAATCGGATTTGATTCAATAGAATCAATTCATGAACATTTAGCCACGATTTGCAAAGATTGCATTCCTTAATTTATAAATGTATTTTTTCATGAGTATGAAATCATACTTAACCGATTTTAGAACTTAACCAACTAAGTTTGCAAACGGGTACGCAAACTTTAGTTCTGGACTTTGGTCTTGTCCGATAGTTTGCAAACGGGTACGCATACTGTCATCCCGAACCTAACTCGGGTAAAACCGTTCGCATACTGGTATGCAAACTTGGTTCCCGGTGGTTTCCATACCTGAATCGTACCGCATACTGTGCTATATCCAGATAATGGTTAATTGTTCTAAACTCCCATTTCAATCATTGAAACATCCTTAGAAGACGACAATGGCTATCTCACACATACCATTAGCTTATAATTAACTTTCAACTGATCGAATGATCAATACGAAACGTTCCGAATCGACATCAAATGACTGTCTCACACAAATCATGTAAGACTTTTCAAGGCAATTTTTACATGATCATATTTTGACTTATAATTTAGTTTCCAACAAATAAATTGTTTCCAACTAAACTCGTCAAGAATAATGATGAATGTAGCTAAAGCAAAAAGATTCCAACACATATTTCGAGAAATAGATAAGTGAGATAAACTCGACTCGAAATATTAAATGTGTATAATGTAAATGTCTATATAACTATACGACTTAGTTTCATTAGGAGATGGAATATAATAGACTTCTGAGTGATATTTGTTTTAGTCTCCACATACCTTTTATTGATGAAGTTCCTCAAAGCTCTCCTTAGTAGACCTTCGTCTTCAATCGATGAACGCCGTGAAGTCTAAAGCTCAACTACACATTCTATCCTAATCTGAGACATAGCTATAAGTAGACTAGAAATAAAGACTTATAGTTTTGATCACCTAAACTTGACAAACAAGCTTGAGATAGCAACGCTTGCGAGTTAGACCGAGCAGTGCTCTAACAGAGTCTTGATGAGAAAGATTCCCGTCTTGATCGAATGGAATTGTTAACGAGGGTTTACTTAGCCAAAACCCTAATTTTGTCTCTTTGTGCATCCTTGATCTTCCGAATTTGTATAGGCGAGTATGTGGGGAAGAGAGATTTTTGGAACGGATTCCTGGCTAGCCTTGCTCTTGGTGAAGGGTTGTGAGAAAAGATAGGCACTTAGTTTTGAAGTTACGGAGTCCCTATCCCATGTAAATACTGAATTCATCCTTGTACTGTACCAAACCCTAATTCCTATTTTGTTTGTGTCTGACCCCTTCAGATACTCTGGAGAGACTTGAAAAGTCTTGTTAGGAGTGCATATGTCTTGAGGGGGTAGCACCTTGTATGGCGAGAGCTTGTTCAATCCTTTATAATAATCAGACACCCTTTTTCGAGAGAAAATACCTATTTTTGAAACCAAGGGTATTTTCATAAAAACCAATATGAGCCTGATTTTTTTGATATAAGAAACTCCATGAGATTCCTTAGGCACGATCACGGCTTGGGAGAGGGAGAGAAGGGTTGTGACATTCCAAACCTTTTCTCGGGGTTTAACTGAACACATTAGACAAATGACTCTTCTCGGGGTTTAACTGAACCCATTAGAAAAATGACTCACCTAGAATGGCCAAGACTCTTATCCTCAAGTATTCTTAAGACTTTTTGGTTGCCCGAACAATGAATATTAATGCCTAAAGTGTGCCCAAAATCAAACATGTGTTATATGAGGGAAACTGGTATCATAAACTAGGGTGCGTAAATAGCTTCGCATGCAGCATGACACGTCACGTTTTCGGGAAATAAAAATGTGGGAATGTTATAAATACCCTCCTTTTTTGTTGACCTTGCACAAATACCCCCGAGGGGTAAAAAATATTTTTTTGGAGTCAACTTGAGAAAGTTGCTTCCACTTTTTGGAAGCAACTTGTGCTAGTTGCGTCCACTTCTGGAAACAACTTGTGCTAGTTGCGTCCACTTATGGAAACAACTTGTGCTAGTTGCATCCACTTCTGAAAACAACTTGTGCTAGTTGCTTCCACTTTTCAGAAGATAGAGGTATTTTAAAAAATTGAATAAGGGTATATTTTAAGGGGCGGATTTTGAGGGGTATTTAAATAATGTTCCCATAAAAATAAAACTCCAGCTTTCTTCACTCTGATTCTTCTGGGCAGAAATGATTTTCTTTCATATCTTTACTTGAGTGTGTTGTTGTGGTTTCATTCATCTCCATCTCTTAACTGTTACTAAAGAAATTTTGAATTAAGAAGATCAACCCATGGATTTGTTCACCTTCTATCTTCTCTCTTTCAAATAGAGTCTGAACATGAGGAAGAGGGGTCGTTATTGATTTAGGAGTTATGAAGTTGGGTACTTCTGAAATTCGTTTCAAATGACATCACTAGAGAACTGAGGGTCTTTGCTATAAATCTATTCCATCAGCAAATCCATGGGATGGGTTGGTAGATTTCAGGGTGAGTTTATGTTGTATCAAACTAATTCATAAAATCCATTCACATGAAAACTTTGGTTTGGTTCATATTATGAAGTTGGAGATTTTTATTATAACCCATGTTATTGTAAGTATATTAGTTGGGTATATAATTATCATCATGAATTTCTCAAAAAAAAATATTTGATTGTTATAATTGTTGTAATTTCTCATGATCAATTCGTGCTTGGATTTCTTGTATATAAAAAACCCTAGAATTACGTTTTACTGTGGTATTGATATCTTTCATTCCAGCCGTTGGAATGTTGCGAATCTACAGTATGTTGTTCTTCATTAATCCATGAAGTTATGGTAAAAAAAATTAGGAAGATCAGACATAGATAAGTACGAAAATCGCTAAACTTATCATGACTGCCTTCTGCAAGTTTAAAATCCTGAACAACCTACTTGGAATGGGTGTGTCTCATTATTCGTATATCAGATTAAGCTGAATTTTTAATATGTTGTTTATATATATATGTAAGTAACCTACTGTAAAAATTTCATAAGTTTATGATCACTTTAGATGCTCCAAAGTATGACCTTAACATGTCTGATTTCTGTAGGACAATAATGCAAGTAGTAAATTTAGGATGCCTATATATTCTTATTAAACTGTCAGACTGCTGTGATTTTTGAGTATGTTGTGTTATTATGAGTGATAACACTACTTTAAAAATGTAGAGATGGTCGGATAGTATGTACTATTGCAAAGATTAGAAAACCATGACTGCACTCTGCGAAATAGAAATCCTGTGCAACATAGTTTGTCTTGCATTATCTCATTAATTAGTCATCGTGTTGAGCTGGAAATTTTAATATGTTATCATATATTATATTTCTAAGTCACGGTATAAATCTCAAGTGAATCTGATTATGTTTGTTGGTCGAAAAACGTGGTCTCGATTTACATAAACATGATTGTTAGCGCTGACATTTTGTCCAAAATCTGTATTCAGTGATCTTTGAATAAGATGTGGATGGAAATAAGTATAATCACCGACCTTTTTTTGACTATTTCTTTTGACTAATTGTGGATGCATTTCTTTTAGTTAGGAGTATATTCTCTTTATGCCTGTTGGTTTAGTCATCCTATGAGCATTCTAGAGATATCTAGTATTTAGTATTAAATGAAGTAAAATGGAGGTTAATTTGCTAATAAAACTGTTCATTTCGTAAGTCTCATATTCTTGTTCAGATTGGTTTTATCCACAAGTCCCTTTTATTTGTTATTTAAATATGTACCTCTTGATTCTGTGGAATGGTCAGTGGGAATGACTACAACTTCTAGTTGGGATTCTGTTGCTTAAATGCTTATATGTACATGTGTCGTCATTGTAATTATAAGCTTGAATGCTCTGGGTGCCAAGGTAATAGAAACTTACATAACACTTAGGGGAATCTTGTAAAATTATTAGTATGGCATCTCCCTTTCTTAAATTCTCTTTGTATTACATAAAATGGAAGTGTCATTTCAGTTTGATTGTACATACACTCAGCGAAATAGTAAGAGCGGAAAACAAGAATATATAAACGAACTAGAAACCTTTTATTTACTTCTCTATAACTGTTGGATTCTCATAATATTTTTAATAGTGGTTTTTGAAGGGAGCAACGGATTGAGTGACATCGATGTTCCTAAGCATGTACATGACTTGCTTGTGTACAAATGAACCAATAGTAGAATTTTGTTCGACCTCCTTAAAACGTTTCAGGCTAACACCCTCAAGTGATGCTACTAATCTTTTATTTCTTTAATGAAGTTTGGTATTCATTTTAAGCCCATTCTTTTAGTTTATAAAGGTTGGTCTCCTATTGTTTATTTTCATGTTGTTGTTGAACTTAGATTACTACTGCTAGTACTTATGATGCCCACTTGAACTTTCAATTGAGCTATGGCCACTTTGATGATTAAGAAACGCCTTAAATTATGTTTAGAACTGCCGGTGGCAGTAATGGTAGTCGGTCTTATATGACATTTTAAGGGATGGATTCCATTTGGAGTTTACTAATTGATACTAAGTTTTTAGTGGAAATTGTCTATTAATTTTTTTAATATATGTGGGATGTTCAGGTCTAGTGTTACTTAGATATACGACTGAGTTTGTGGTATTTTTATGGCACTCGAAATAGTGTTGCTCTGAAATTTATAAACTGTTGTGTAAGTCTTCGATTTCAAAAGATAGAAATCTAATTTAGCTATAAGAAATAAGGTTGTATAACCTAGTTTTTAATTCGAAAATTTAATTTAACTTCCGACTCCCAAAGCATGATTACGTGTGCTGCTATCACATATAAGTAATTGGTGAATTTTACTATACTCCACATTTGATGTTACATGTGAGTTATGAATTTGGTTTGTTAATTATATCCTTTGGAATGCGTTAATTCCTTGTGACATGAAGGTCAGAAAAGCTACAGGTTTACAGAGGTTAATATGTTAATGTATATGATAATTGTTGTTATGCAATTCATACTGCCCATCATAAGGAATGATCGCTACTCAAATAGTGGTTCGTATCATTTAGTGGGAGATAGTTACTACCATTGAAGGTAGTTCATACTATCTATGAGATCGTTGTTGTTACAAAAATCAGTTCATATAATCTATGAAAATGACGAACTACGGTTGTGCTTGATCCCTTCGAGCAACGGAGAGGGTACGTAGGCAGCCGCTCTGCGGTTCAGCACAACTCTACAAGGTTGTTCGTATCATCTGAAAGTCTTGGTTACTGCTTTGCAGTTCATACTATCTATTCAGAGATGATTGCAACCTTGGCAAGTATATATCATTGGCAGCTGGCCAATGGTGGCTGGTAACTAGAACTACCTTGACGTTGGCAACTGGCCATCGGTTATTTTTGGAAATTGGCCGTCTTTGAATTTTTACCATTGGCCGTTTGTGAATTTTTGCAACTGGACGTTTGTAATTTTCTTGGCAATCCTCCGTCTGTTAATTATGGGCAATTGGCCGTCTGTAATTTTTGGCAATTAGCCGCCTCTTATTTTCGGCAATTGGCCGCCTGTTATTTTCGGCAAGTGGCCGTCTCTTATTTTGGCAACTGGCCGACTCTTATTTTTTGGAAATTAGAACTCTTATGGAATTTTATGAGTATTATGGTATGAGACATATGCTCATGGAATTCTAATCTTGAGACCAATGAGATTTCTGTTAAGCAGAATCTCAAGTTTGTTGTTCGGTAAGAAACGATTGTTACCTACTGAGATAGGATTTTATCAATGAAGATAATTTTTTTTTTTTTTTTGACTTGAGTGGCGTTTCAGGTAGTCGGGGTGCAGAGAGACAACCGACCGTCCTGAGGGTAATTTGACGGGCCTTATGTCTTTTTGATTTCAGAAGAGACAGTTGTTGGAGGATTTAGTGTCATGAGAATGATAACTCTGAACGGCCTTGCTTCTAAGGATGTTGTAAATATGAGAAACTTGATGATAACCCATGAAAATATTTGCTTTCAATGCAGAGAGACAACCGACTACGTAGTCGCGAGAGTCGCTGGATTTTGTTGGAACTTTCTTGAACAAGCTAAATTCCGTTCTTCGTTTCTTAGAAAGGCCCTTATGTAAGAGATACTGATAGCTGAGGAGACGTGGAGGAAAGGATATGAAGGCATTAAAGAAGAAGAGACAGTTTTCTTCCCGAGAGGTAGAGGCCACTGCTGCCAGACGATTTCCTTAAATGTTGGTAATTTCCCCTCTAGAGCTTTTATGTATGCATTTGGTAAAGGAAGGGGACCATCATGAGTCTTAATTTGTGCAAAACCTATCTTGATACATTGCGTATGCGAGTAGGTGAAAAACCCGAAGTTAAATTCGTAATAGAAAGTCCTTCCTTGCGCGATCTTGACTCCAGAGGCTGTAAAAACTTCGTTTGACGTCCGATTTCAGTGGTTGACCCCAACTATCGAACAGAAAAGACCCAACCTTCATCTACTGGAGAATAATTAGGATTTGGATCTTGTTTTTCCGGTGATATGTCCATATGAATTTGAACTCGGAATCCAGATCTATTTAGCAACAATTTCTTCAAGTGTTTTGATAATATCTCTTGGATCGTGTATTGAAACATCATGACCTTTTAACACATGGTAGGAGAGACGTAGACGAATATTTTTTTATCAAGGGCGCGTTGTCGAATTCTCAACCCATTTGTCCCAGTTTTTCAAGTTGGCTAGATGAAGTATGAGGCGGTTTGAGCGAAAATAAGCCACGAACTCTTTTTGACCCAACGCAAACCCTAGTTTTTTTCAGCCATGAATCTTGAGCAGAGAAACAATTCTAACACGTTTGGGTAATATCGGTACATGCTTCCTTTCTGAAATCCTTATAAGGGGTTTTGTAAAACCTAGCTTTCTTGATCATGATGGAAACCCTAGATGGGTGAGTCCTTCTCTGGATGCGACAAAACCTGATTTTGACTTGTAGAAGTATTTCGGAATCTCTGTCATGGGATTGAGTTCATTCCTGTGGGATAGCATCCCGCAATTCTTTGTTTGATATCAAGGGTTGAAGCGCTTGTGCCTGAGGGTCGACCGTGGGAGCTGAGGCTCAGACATGATATCTGATACTCGTTCATATACCTCTAGTGAGAAGTTTCTAACTTGAAGCATTCTGAATTCTACCAATTTCTTTTGCACCTGGAATCTCTATGTTAATGGTGTAAGAATCTTTCATCTAGGATTTGGATGTTTTAGCCCCCTCATGTTAGTCACAAAGATGCATGATGCACGGTTCTTCGTCAGTCCCCAGTTTGTTGCATGATTAGGGATTTTCATTGACTCGGGATACTTGGAAAAGGAAATAAGACCCTTTTAGCGTATGGGATTGAGTCTTCAAGGTGGGCTAGCGATATTCTATGAGTTGGAGACGTCCGTGGAGAATCATATCGAGGTACTGGCCGCATGTGTCTTCCTGCACAAGATAAAGTTGTTGTTCGGCCTCTACTAGGTGTATTGACAAGGATTCATGCAAACTTATGTAGCTGAATCATCTATCGAGATCTGTCTTTCTTCTGGGAGATGTTAAACCAAAATTAAGAACAGTGTACGCCTTCTAGGACTAGCAGAGCTATAGATGTGGCTGAACAATCGATTTGTGGTGACTTTGTTGATGGGATAGTTATCTGGAAATCTTCTAGGCATTTCTTCACGCAGTATAATCGTGTTTTGACTTGAGAAAGTTATAAGTGATCGTCATATCTTGTCCTTTGCTCATCACATATGACTCTGAGTCTCTAACATATGGGATAGCCTGTCGAGCATATCTTTTTGAGAGAGGAGGCTTTTACTGACAGAACTGCAAGCAGCGTGTGGCTTGGAGCTACGGTCTCGGATCCTTCCCATGTTTACTTAAGTGAACTGCCAAGCATAGTTGGTTGCGGCTGTATGTCGAGTAATAAATTTTTATCTGAATTGTTGGCCTCATGAGTATCGCTTCAGATTTCTTTTCCCTTGATAGATTCGGCTGCAAAGATATTATCCTTCTCCGTCTTGGGTGAACTGAGGTTCATCGGAAAATGAAATGTGATAGTTTTTGGTAAAGCTGAACTGGAGGCTCATCGAGGCTTAGCCGTAACTCCTAGGTCTAGTTCCTCTTCTTTTCGACAGAATGGGTGTTGAGGTAGCATATCGACTAGCAGATTTGCGTCTTCGGAAAAGGCTGAGTTTCGGTTGAGCCTCGTGGTGGGATCTAGTTTCGCTTCATACTTTGTCGCATTCTTGTCATGATTCTCTGAAGTAGGAAGGGCGACAAGATGTATCTTTGTTGGCGATTTATGACCCTATGTGGCTCTGCAACGCTTTTGATTAAGTCATGAATTTTTTGGAGCCTTTCCAAGTTTCCGTTAAGTTTATCCTGTAGACGACGAAAAGACAAATCTGATAGAAAAAGAACTAGGTCAATTGGATACAGAATGAAAGAGTTATAAGTAAAATAGTAAAGTGAAGTAAACTTCCCGAGTCCCTTGTGATAAGGTTGAGGGCCCTTGACCTAAACGAATTTTGGAATAAATATTCGCCAGAACATCCAAGTTTAAAGCGTCATCTGGTCCTTGAGGTCCTTGAGAGTGATAAGGTTGGCTGGATGGTTGCTCCTCTGCTCTGTCGCGTTCGTAATGAACTTTATCTTCTCCGATGAGTTCGATTGCAGGCAAGATCCAGTCAGTGCTATTCTCAGCAGTTTTAGTACTCCTTCTTTAGGAAACATGTACTCGATCTAGATTTGTTGGATCTATCCCTACTGGTATCTCTAAAGGCGTTTTCAGATAAATATGGATGTCGATCTGAGATATTGCCAGATTCTGTTGAGTCTCCGGGAGTTCTCCTTGGTCCTTATCAAACATTTTCAAGGATTATAAGTATATTTTATGAAAATAGGTTACTAGGGCGTTTTGTTATGCTGGAAGAGATCCATGTGTTCCGGGACGCACTAACCTATTCACTAAGGTCAAACTCGAAAGAGAGAGAAAGTGCTGGTAGGGATAACTCTCTTGGCTAAGTCTGTAATGGATTTACAGAGACTGAATCAATGGAACATTTTTGTGTTTGGATTGGTGGAATCGTCTTCCTTCCTAAGAGACCATGATTGATATTTGTAACTGAGTGAACAACCTCCCACTATGGTCGCCAAAATGTAGTTACCTAAAATCTGAGAGAGGCTAGAAGTGGGATTCTAGGGTTTCAGAAAGTGAGTTATGGGAGGTTGAGCACGAACAGTCTCTGCCTAAACCACGCACAGTGGACGTTCAAAGGCTTCTTCAGTCACAGGGAATAGGTTTAGGTCTGGTCTTAGGAAGAGAAGCAGACGAAGAGAGAGATCAGATAATTCTAGGGTTTGAAGAAGAATTTCTCTGAGAGGTTATGAGAAAGATGATCGTAGCTTGGAGAAATAGAGGACCTATTTATAGCTGAATTCTCTAATCTCAAGTCGGTGAAGATAAGGATTGCTTCCCATGCCGTGCGGAACAATTCTCCCGTATCCTCAGGAATAGATAGAGATAAACTAGGTTGAGTTTATCTCATTATTCCACCACCTTTACTCTATTCCACGGTGATAAATAATCCGGGTGTTTCTCACACGTGCCGTAGACCACCATACCAAAACCCTAATTGTTATCCCCCCATTTGTGTGAAGCTAAGTCAACCTTTGTAATGATGTGTTGAGAGAGAGAAATATTCTCTTTAGCCGAGTTGGCCAAGATAGAGAGATATTCTCCGATCTGTAAAAATGTCTAGGATGAGTCACGTGAAAAGGCATGAGATGCCTCAGAATTCGTGTGGAGAGTCGAAAAGAGACTCGATTCCTACATGAGGCTCGTGCCTATCATGGGGAATATTCAGCCTTGTCTGAGATTTCCCGAGAGATGTGAATCTCTCCGAGATTTCGAGAAGAGATGTGAATCTCTCCGAGATTTTGCAGAGAGATGTGAAACTCCAAGATTTTAAGGACGGATCAAAATATCTACGAGGATTTTCTTAATGGATCGGAATCTCTATGTGGTCAGCTGGGACTCGTCCTGAAGAGAGAGAAAAATGCTTTGTACGCCTGATTAATGTCTCTGCGAGATTGTCTTTGACCAGCGTATCTTGCAGAGATGTGCTAGGAATCAACTGTGTGTCCATATGATGGGGCCAACAAGACCAGTGTATCTCGAAAGGATGTTCTAGGAGTCTGTCGAAAGGGCCAGTAGGCAAAATAACTAGCGTATCTCGTGGGGATGTCCTAGGAATTATTCGGAAACCTCAGTAAGTCGAGTCAGAGCCTAGAGAAGACATGACCAGTGTATCTCGCGATGATGTACCAGGAATCAGTCCTTGATCTCAAATAGGGTGAGTCATGCTTACAGGAGACATGCATATCTCCGCTCTGGGTCATAAGTCCGTCGGGGACGTTTTTACGCATCTACAGAGCCTACATGACCAGCAGTATCTCGCGGGGATGTGCGCTAGGAATCACGGCATCACGACCAGCAGTGTCTCGCGAGGACGTATACTAGAAATCGTGGCTATGGGTGCCTTGAGGACCAAGGGCTTAATCTCTCACGCGATAGTTGAGTTGCGTCCGCGATTTTGAAATGACATTTTTTTCCCAAATTTCACCATCTACACCTTCTTAATCTTGAAAACACAATCAATTCCCCCACTGAGGAAGCTTCTAGTACGCAGCTTATCCACGTTAAAGAGTTTGGCAGCACCACATCTGACATCATTAACAACAATAAGATGACTAACTCATCAGCTTTAAACTCTTAGTAGAAAAAACTATCATATTTCTATATTTTACGGTAAACAAAACTATTTAGAAGGGCTTCTTCACATTGCAACACGAAAAAACCACGATAGACTAAAATGAATAATTAATCGAAAGATGGGAAAAGCCGTCACTTCCTTGTGTGAATCTGTATGGAGTTGGACTTTTGGTGAGTTTACGTGCACAGTACAGAAAGAAGAGTTTTCTTACCAATGCCATGAAGACTTCCCTTGTCACCGTCCTTCTCAGCTTGCCATATAATCATTAAAGAAACCAGGGCAACGTTGAAACCACGCTGTTTATAAAACACAAACACCGCCGATAACACATGCAATCTCTGACAATCAACATTATCTCAATCTCTTTCACTCCTCGTTTAAACTACTCTATGCCCACTGTTAATTACAAAATATTTGAACTTGCAGAAGGTAATACCTTCATTTTTTTTACGCGGCGACTGCATGCTCGAAGTCTAATAAATCCAATTAATTATCTACTCCAAACATATCATACAACGCTGTCGCCGTTTCCCCCTGTAATTCAACTCTGAACTGGCAGTTGATCTGTCATGTTGCATTCTACCAGTACACTGGATGCAAATACACGCTATAGTTCGTGCTGCTTAATTGACTAATTATATTCTCCAGTGCTAATTCTGAAGTACCAGTTGCAAGTACTTCATCCAGTGGTGAAATTATAAAAAGAATATTACATAACGCAAATGGCATGGGTTCTGTTAACTCGATTTAAGGATTTAAGGTATTGATCAGAATTTCAAACTCACGATGTAAATATCAAAATTTAAAGATTTTGTTATCGAAAGAAGCGTATAAACGGGGCGGAAGTAGTAGTGCAGATTATGATACGACTGTGGGTCTGTGTTAGTATGTGTGCATCTCCAGCACATGTAAATGCCCATAGTCTGAAATATAATTGTGCATAATTTGTTTCGTTCATTTTGTTTTCTTAGATCATCATTGTGACAAAAACCGCCGCCAAATGCAGAAGGCAGGAGAATATATCAATGATCTAGGAATCGCTTGCTTATGAAAGATTTGTATGGTCTTCAATATAGCTCAGGATACCCCATTAGTTTGTTGTGTACTCATTAAGGCGACTGCAATCAAAATTATAGCATACGATTTGCAAAACTCATTTCTATCGTAATTATATCCTTTATGTCAAATAAAATTATCTTTGAGGGAAAATCAGGGGAGGGAGTTGCTCCAAAATGGGGGAGTAACGCATCAATTGTCCCAAAGCACTCCAATTTTCCGGCTCTTGTAAATAATTGTAGTAGTCTTAAGATTTTCGTTTTGTTGATATGTTTTTTTTTATCCACTTGGTGTGTTTCCCATTAAAGTTGCTCGAAGAATAATCTGTTAAAAGGGTAGTACTCTCTCGTCAAACCAACAACTCAAAGAATAATAAATATCCATTACATGTGATTCTCTGTAATATCTGAAGACAGTCCATGACATCTTCAGAAATATCTGTAAAAAGCTAACTATTTCAAAAAGTGGAAAAAAATATCCGAAATATCTACAAATCTTAATGATTCTGATGATTTCTATTCCGCAATTGCCCCTAATTTAGAGGTAAAATCACGCCCTTTTCCACCACTTTTTTTTCTTCTATGCTCTGTTACTAATCCACTACCATTGTTATCTTTTGCAGTTCTAATGGATGCTGATTTTCTCTCGCTGATTGTTGTGTACGTAACTGGTTTAACCTGTTTCCTGTTATAAGAATAACCACTGCTTTTCATTAGAGCAGAACTAGCTTTAACAGCTAACGAAGCCATTTCTTCAGATGTCAGTGGATATTTGAGTTTACTCAATGGTAAAGCAAAATAGATTTGACCCAATTGAAGTTCTTCATCTTCATGCATGGCTGATACTTGATTATCAAATTCCATTTCATCTGAATTGCATATGAAACAGTTTTGATGCTTTTGCAACACATATGATACTTTCACTTGGTATGAATACTCTTCTAGTTTCCCATCTTGACTTATCAATTTTGCTGTTGCAATTTGTGTGGATTCCATTGAACTGCAGATACCCATTTTGATACTTGTAATTCTTTTTTTTGTTGATTTCAATTGTTTGGGAAGCGAGAGAGATGAGCTCTGGGTTGTGTTTGTAGAGAGGAGATGATGAAAGGAGAGTTGGATGGTTGGGTGTATTTATATGATTGTTTGGGTTCTTGAATAGTGTGTAGGGATTTCCAACCTGTCACAATTCATTTAACAGGCTGTCTCGCATTTCAAAACAACCCTTGTATGTATTCATAAATTACGAAAAGAAGGACTGCTTTATTTATGAGAGAGGTGCTGCTGATTTTTACTATGAATCTCTGATCAGTGGTTTTGGATTAAGCTAGCGTCTCTTCGATTTTGTCATTTTGTGAGTGTTAAAGAAGGTTTGGGCACGTGGTAATTTTGTGTTTTGTGCCCCATTCACTCCAGCTAGTCTAGTGTAGACAGTCTGTGCAATGCAGCAGTGAGTTCACCGTCTTTGATAAGTGGTAGCGGATACGTGGGAGAAAACTCTATCGATCTTATTGGGATGCGGCCAAGTTAATCCAGAAGTCCGATCAAACTTCTTCCAGTTCTCTCAATGCATGTCATTGCGCATTGGGAAGCCTGAGCCAAGTACCGTGTACACGACATCAAATATGGGCAAATCGATTTCCCGAATTCAACAACACTGAACAAATTAGTAAATACATGGTGTTGCCAAGAGGCTAGTTTTCTTGAAATCACCTACACGTCAATTGCGATAATAACTTACGCTGACTGTTGGACGAGAATTCTTTACTGACTTCAAAATCCGAGGCACAACAAACTTTCTTTACTGTCTTTTGAATTATTGTAGGACAGCATGTTATGTGACAGATGAGCGAGTCTCTAAATTTGATCACACGTCACTATTTTACCATTATTTTTGTCGATAAATTTATGAGTTAACAAAATTTTGAATTCATATGATTGAGTCGTTGATATCATCACCCAATAATTTTACTTTTTTTTTTAATCGCTGCAAAATCAAATTGTAGATTAAATTTTCTATTTTTCGTCTCAAACTTTTTGTCTTTTTCTAGTTGTTGTGTCCAGCTTGATTCACATATAACACTATAATAAGTCAGTGCAAATCTAAAGAAGGCATTTAATGGACATTTCCATGTGCCAAGAAAGTACTAGTTAAGTTTTTCACGCATAACAAAAGTACTAGTTAAATACCATGCTTCAAAAATCGTACTAAGTTTTATGTGTCTTACTTTTTTTATTATTATCGTACATAATGGGGAAAAAATGTGAAACTATAGACAACCATAGGTTTTCAAAACCAAATGAATCGTGGAATAATAGGCATGTGACAAACAAAGGAAAAAGAAGTTAAACAAGAGAAGAAAACTACTTTGACGAGAAAGAAGTAGCTAAATATCTTTCTAACGAATTAGATTGAATAATCTTGAAACTGGTCGAGAACATCAATTATATCACCTACAATATCTCTAACTCACCAGAAAACTTGCTCAATATTCATTGTGAAAATGAAAACCATTTGTTGGGAGTCATCTTCAATGATATTGTTTTTTCTTTTTTTCTTTCAAAAGAACTTTTGCTAGAATCGCAACTTAAGTACTTCTTCATGCGTACACAATGAAAATAAACTAATATAATATTGAAATATCTATGATGTTTTGAGTATCACACATTTTTTCAAAAAGTTAAGGTTATATGAAAGAACAAAATCCTTGTACACACTGTAAATAGTGAATTACAAACTCATTAGTTCCTCCCAGTGACTCCAAATCAGACTGGGTTTTACATATTTAAAGGTATCCCTATCAAAAGATGAAAGTACTACAAGTTGTTAAACTAAATCAATAGTTTCAGTAGCACTTTTTATGTCTAGCTCCAAAGAAACGAGAATTTCGCTCCTTCAATAATATCCAATAAACATCGTAATGGAGAACGTCCTAGAATGCCTTCCCTCTGCCTTTCAAGACATTACTGACCCAAGCATCAGACAAGTTCAAAAATGTACCTCGTATCGGCCATGCTATTATGAAAGCTTTAATAAAGAAATGTTAGACTTCAAATGAATAACAACAGTTTATGAACATATGTTCTACTGTTTCCTTCTCGTTGTTGCATAAAACACAAAGACCGCTTGTTATGTTGATACCCTTGCGAATCAACATGTCTCTGGTCGTTAAACATTTTGAGAAGCTTCCCACACATAAAGCTTACCTTTGAGGAAATATGAAACTTCCAAACATGTTGTTGAAATTTACAGGACTGAAGGTCACCAACTACTGCTTCATAACAATTCGAAGTACTAAAGAATCCAAAATTCTTAATTAATTTGTCATCTTCCTCTACCAGTACTGGAGAATTACCTAGATCTCTTTGTAGAAGATCCCATTCGAGTTGCTCATTGGCGTCGAGATTTATTTTAAATTCCTACTTCAATCCCGTATATTTTCAATCATTTATGCAACTATAGCTTTTTTATTCTTGATGGCCTTATAAGCTGCCGGAAATAAGTTCTTCAGACGACCTCTATCCAACCATCTGTCACCCCAGAAACTGATCCCTCTAAAGTTCCTAACAGTGAGTTCATTGAAGTTTTAATATTCTGCACAACATTTACTACATTTCTCCACAAGCTTCTGTTTCGAGGTTGATCATCAACAACTGGCGGTAGCATTTCTTCTATCACCTTGTGATGGATCACTATCCTCCATAGAGAATTTTTGTTGTTTGAGTTCCTCCAAACCCACTTAGCGAGTAAAGATTGATTAGTTTTCCTCAAGTTTCCAACACCTAAACCACCATTCCTCTTAAGCATACAAATCGTTGTCCAAGTTACCCAAGCAAGCTTTCGCCTTTCTTACACCGCTCTCCACAAGAAGTTTATTATCATCTTTGTCATTCTTTTTTCTATACAGACAGGTAGATAGAACAAAGACGTACAGATAGTATACAAGTAAACTAGATAAGCAACTTTTAATTTTGAGCAATCCTACCTGCTTTATTTAAAGTATTCTTTTTCATAGTTGTTAATCTCTACTCCTAACTATTCAACACCTGACCCCGAATTGAAGTACACCTCCAGTGTGCTCCCATAGGCATTCCTAGGTATATAAGAGGCAGTGTTTTAGTCTTACATCCCAGATCCTTTGCTTAAACCCCAATTTCCTCGTCAACACCAACACTAATCATGGTACTCTTATCTAGATTTAATTTCATGCTCGTACGAGTTTCAAACATTTTCAAAATTATGAAAAGTCTTTTAACCTTCTCCACATTAGTATCGATGAAAATTAAAGTATTATTTGCAAATTGTAAATGCGAAACAATGGTACCATATTCTGCAACTTGAAACCCATATATTTGATTCCTAGCCACGACGCCATTAAGGAGCTTGGAGAGAATTTCGATAACAATGGAAACAAATATAGGGACAAAGAATCTCCTTGTCGAAGTCCCTTACTTGGTTTAAAAATCTTCGTAGAGTCACCATTCACCAAAACAGATGTGAAGAAGTAACACATCATCTGATCCGAGAAATCCACGTGTCTCCAAATTCATGCTTTTACAAAATAGTAAATAAGGATTGCAATTTGTATTTTCTTTCGAAGGCTTTTTCCACATCTATTTTACATAGGAATCTTGGTCTCTTAGCCTTAATCATGTTATCCACACATTCATTAGCGATGAGAACCCCGTCTTAAATTTGCTTCCGTTGGATGAAAGCATCTTGAAGATCAGAGACAAGCACCGTCATGACTTTCTTTAGTCCGACAACCAGAATTTTAGACAAAATCTTATAAACACTAACAATAAGACTTAGAGGTCTAAAGTCTTTAGTGGTACAAAAATCCTCCTTCCTTGGAATTAGAGTAATAAAAGAACAATTCAATCGCCAACCAGTAGAACCATAACCGTGGAAGTCCTTGATCAGGTTCATGAAGTCGGTTTTAATAGTACTTCAACAACTTTTGAAGAATTCCACTGTAAAACCATCTAAACCAACTTTTAGAATTCCACTATAACTCGATAATTTTTTTCCAGTAAACGATCTATAACTGCATCATTCTCGTTAGGATAGTTCGAAAGATGTTCGACATCTATTACATTCATGTAGCGTGAGTTATAAATTAAATCACTTAATTCCTGAATATCTTCTTCTAATTGATCAATTTCTGATTCGGAAACGCTAAAATTATTTATATTAAAAGTTAAAAATATTTTCCAAACAAATAACAATTCACTTGCCGATAAACAAATAATTTATTCATCTATTAGTAATAAATAAATAGCTTTGCTAAATGGGTGTTTTCCAGTTTCGAAAGATGTCCATCTATTGATGTTAGACCGTACAATCTTATCACCTAGCGTTCTTAGCCAAAAAAAGCAAGGCTGCTAATGGGGTGCCAAATTGCTTGGGAGTGTACCAACTCAAAGGCTAATGGTTGTTTTGTTTGTCTTATATGTAATATGGTACACCCCCAAGCAATTTGTTACCCCTATTAGCAATTAGCAATCTTGAAAAGAAGGATCAGATCATTCAACCAAATCGATAAGAGGACAATCGATTCTCATTTGTGCATGATGTAAAATAATGCATTGGACCAAAATTAACCCAATTATAATCCACCAGCTGCAAAATCTATACCATGTGACAGCCAAAGCTAATCCAAAGACAAAAAGGAAGTAACTACAAAATTAACTGCTAAATTTGGATTTTCGCTCACCCCCCAAATCCCAACATACAATGTATTATACACACTCCATCCAACATTAGTTATTGTTCTGATTTCACTTTTAGTCTTTTTCACATACTTCCAAACAGAGAAGTCGACAAAAACAAACTGGGAAACAGTAACAAAACACGACGAAAGTCACGAAACCAAACAATACAAAACTGTAATAGAAAGGAATTTGAAGGGCAAAAATATAAAGCTTAATACATGATCCACAATACGTGGCAGCATCCAGGTTGAGCTAATTCAGTCACGGTGCATGAAGTACACGTTGAGTAACAGTTGTTACAGCAGAACAGAACACCAAAACACCCGACACAAAAGGTACACTTATGCACTACGGGTGGTATGCAGGGTTGAACGGGGTTTATAGTTCCACGGATCCCGTTTGTGTTTAGAAGGTGGGTGTTCTGAATCAATTAACAAGTAATCAGTACTGTTATTGGTTGCAAATTAATTTTATTAATCAGTAGATGATTGCTTTATTAGTAAGAAAATCGTTGATGCGGCCAGACAATACACCTTTTCATTACAATTCAATACTATATACGAAGCTTCCTATTCGTGCAACAACACCACTACATTATGATATTCAACCAAATCCACCTCAAAATCTAGTATTAGCGTTTGATTTACTCTACTAGTTTACGTGGTATCCGAATGTTTCAATCCAAAACCGATACCTAATTGGGAAGAATGTTTAAGTACTGGGTGTCTAGTTTTTAAGGAATTTGAGTGCATATGTTTGAATTTGAGTGTGTTGCAGATTTTGGTTTTTCGCCTCCATTCTCAATTCCAGCTCTCAGCCTGGCCTGCAAGTGGGTAGCAGTCTAAGGTTTGGCCTTCCTATCTGCTTTGCTTTCCAGTAGTTAGTTATGGCACTCTGCACTTGGAGACTGTAGTTTTTTTATTTTTTTATTTTTTAAGACTTGTTGAGTTCTACTTTCTGCTTTTTGTTTCCTGTTGGCTTGTCCAACTTTTTCGTTTGAAAAAATAATAACCAGTCGGTCCAACATTGTTTTAAGAACTCTGTTTTAGGGCATACATAATACTTTCAGGGCATACAAAACAATACTTCTATTTTGGGTGACCTTATAAGGGATACCCTATGGGTAGTTCAATTATCTATATACCCTTAATACAAAAATCGAAAATCAGTTTTCTGAAAAATCAAAATCAGTTTCCCTTAACATATCTTCTTCTTCCTCCTCTAGCCAAACTCTTCCCCTCCCGCGAAAAAATATATATTTCATCACCGTGATTAATTGTCGATTCGGAAAAATTTGATCGTCGATTAAACTCAACTACATAATGACTCGTACAAAGAAAAGCAGGGACTAGGCAAACCAAATCGTCTTCTAATCCATCAATCGAAGAAGAAGAACCAATTGAAGATGAAGGTGTAGAAACTGAAAATCAACCACCAATTGAACCAACTGCATCTCCAACTCCGGAAATGAGGATAAGAAAGTAAGTTTTACAAACCCAATCTCCTATTTGTTGTTTTTCATCGATTAAATGACGGTTACGGTGTTGGGTTCGGCTCAAAATTGAGTTGCGTTTTTAGCCAAACTGTTCTTCACAAAAGCTTCCTGTAAGTGTATATGAACAGTTCAGCATGAAATTTCAAGCCGAACCTAGTCACAGATAGAGATGCATAGGGGTTCGGCGTATTCGATAATCATAATATGTGCCGAACCTAGTACATTTATAAGGTTCGGCTCGTACGATATTCACAATATATGCTGAACCACTAAAAAATTCTGAACCCAACAATTCTCAGGAATATATATGATAATGTTCGGCTTGTATTCTATTTATGTAAAAAGCCGAACCATGTATTTCCAAAAGGTTCGGCACTTACGATATTCACCAAATAAGCCGAACCTTTAACATTTTTTCTTCCAAAACTCTCAGGAGTAGGTTCGGCTCTTTATGACACTTTAAAACAAGTCGAACTAGGGTCTAGCAAATAGGCGAGAAGTAAAAAAATAAAGGTTCGGCTGCTAACCATAACACTTTTAGCTAGCCGAACTGTTCATCATTTGTCAATAACCAGGTGGGTTCGGCGGATAAATTTAAGCCGAACATATTCCTGGTTCGTCGAACCATAGTGAAAAAATATAAAATTTTGATGATTTCAAGCTACAAAAGTGAGATTAAACATAGGATAAAAGTGTACCTGTGTATTAAAAGCATTGGTACAAATATTTATTTTGATGATTAAGATAATTTAGTTATAAATTTGTGTAGATGAAAATTTTTGAGGAAATTTTTTTTCAGGGGAAAAAAATTTTCCTCAAAAATTTTCATCTACACAAATTTATAACTAAATTATCTTAATCACTAATCAGTAATCCGGATTATTAATAACTAATCATTAGTATTAACACTAATCCTATAAGGGCAGATTTTCCATTACTAAAAATATTTGGTTAAGGGGTTATTGATTTTGATATTTACAACCAGTTTTTGTCTTTATTCAGTATGCCCTGAAATTTTTACGTATGCCCTAAAACAGGGTTCTGTTTTAATATGACCTTTTCCTTCGAAAATAATAATCAGTCGGCCTAGTGTTTATTTGATCAACCAACATCGTGGTAACGTGCGAAAATGCTAGTCTTTCCTCACCCATGTCCACCAACCATTTCCACCATGAGGTGTCATTGAGATAGTGATGCGATGCCACACAAAAAGGACTCCTACTAATCCCAATCCAAAGAATCAAGGGTTAAAATCAATGCCATCTAATAGTGAAAGGGAACGGCGAAAGTGCTGGAGCTTCGAGTAGCGTGTTACCATTTGAGGTGTCCCGATAATCCACCTAAATGATAAAGACAAGTAGTCAAGTCAAGTACTCTACATCGACCCCTAGTTCTTTTTATGCTCCCAAAATATGTCGTGTGCCACACTAAGGTATAACTCCACCCACGAAGCTGTTACACTTCCCCACCCACTTCAATAACTCCCTTTCACCATCTAGATCCTTGATTTCATTAATTTAGATCGTATGGAGAAATAGGGGTCCCATTTTTATGGTTTTGGACAATACCACTCAACACGGAGACGGAAAAAGGAATGGTGGGAGGGAGTAGGGTCATCTAACATTTTCAACCCACTCCCTGTAAATCGTAGAGGGGGTATTAGCCTGCCTAGTAGGACACTGTAGTGTAAAGTTTCGAATATGATAATGGACCATTGATCTTTTAAACTCAAGTGTCACTTTTGCTCTAAAATATCAGTGTCTCCCACTAGGCATGGGAACAATTGGCTCGACATGATTTGTGGCCCCATTTACAAACATTTTTTGATGATGAGCGTGACTTTACGCATATGATATGAGCCCTCTTTTTATGTTATAATCTATCTATTTCTTTATCCTTCCCTCGTTCATATTATTGTCTCTTTAGCTAATTTCGTTGTATTTTAGTTGAGTTATATAATGGAGGTCAAAAATTGAACTGTCATAAAGATTGGAATTATGGCTGGACCAAATTTTGGGTTATGTACATGCATTTGTGATTAAATGTTAATCACATGAAAGAAATCTTATCTCATCATCGCCTATTTCTGCTAGCAGATCTATAAAAGCGATTCTAAAGCAATGGCTTCTTGAGAAAGAAATGCTATAAAAGATGGCCGATTTTTTTTTTTTAAAAATATTTAATATCGGACCATGGCGGATTTCAATCTAACAAACTTGATACTGTTGATTTAAGTTTTTAGGAAGTAATGTATAAATATGCTAACTAATCATTTAAGAACTTAGATGTAATATGTCCTCGAGTACATTTATTCTTTCAAACGAACTAAAACAGAAAACGAAATTAAAGGCGAGTATAGTACATAAATTATATGTGTTGTCGCTCTCTTTTCCATCATAGATCTGGTTCTTTGAATCATCTTGTATGTAGCATTCGCGGTTCTTTGAATCTTCAAAAGATTTATCAATCACGGATCAATTTAGACCCCGCGTGATAGTAACTCATGCAATTGTAACCCATGACGAGGTCGGGTCTCGGGGGCACCCTGTATATTTGTCCAAGATGTGTTTATGAGAACCCAGGATTGGGGATATTGAATGAAACAAAACATGATCATTTTGAAGTAATGGAAAACCTCTTATCCATATATTTTTTTTGTAATTATTAAATTGTCATTGTATTTTTAATTAATATTTATTTATTAATTTAATTTAATTTTTTTTTTTAGTTTATTACTTTTTTTTAGTTTTTATGGTGTTCTAAAAAAAAATCTTAAAATAAAATAAATAAATATTAATATTCGAAAAGGATAACTTGGACATTTTATATCTTTAAGACACCTCTTAACAGGATAGTTAGGATGGGATAAGTAGTTCATATCCCCAATTAATCTGCATATCCCCAACCATCGTGGGTTCTAATTTGATGTAATAAGGGAAACTCCAATGGGACCACCCATATCTGATGGTTTGTCAAGCCAGATGGATGGACAAACTTACTTCTGTGTAGTGGGAAAATTGTTTCTCGATCCAAACTGAATCGACCGTCCATATTGGCTACACCAACGGCTATATGTCCTTAGCCTATATAAACATACGAAATCCAACAATATTAGACACACTCAACTATTATCTATTCTCTATTTTCACAAAAAATCTTCAAATTTCTTGAATATATTTCTTGGTTTCATTCGTTTCATTCGTTTATGGATCCTAATTTGGAATACAAAGAAGCACAATTATTAGCGGAAGTATTTTTGCAACAAGAACAAGGGTTTATGCAGCAGCTGGATCAAATATGTGCAGATTAAGGCGATGATAGAAAGATCACCAACACCATGATACAATTATACACGGGTCAATTTTCGCGAGATCCAGAACCAGAAGCTGATAGAGAAGAAGATATACGTGGAGATTTCTAGGGGGACGTCACAAACAAATGCATGATTATTTTATTAATAGAAGTGTGTACTCTAATCAAGATTTTCAACGTCGCTACCGCATGCCACAACATTTGGTCATACATGTTATTGGGGAGCTTTGTCGGGTAAACCATAAATTCAACTATCAATTTGATGCATGAAACGCACGAGGGTATAGTCCTGAACAAAAGGTCATTGCAGCCCTAAGTATTATTATGGTTTGCCTGCGGCTGCATGTGTGATTAGTACATTCGTATGGCTAAAATAACAACATATAATAATATCAAAATGTTTTGAGAACTATAGTCAACCATTTTGGTCCACATTTTTTACATCAACCAACGCAAGAGGATGTCGACCGAATACTAGATGAAAATAAGAAAAGAGGCTTTCCAGGAATGCTAGCTAGCCTTGATTGCATGCATTGGGTGTGGCATGGATATCCGTATGCTTGGAAAGGTCAGTATAAGGGTATTGATGGTGGTTTTTAGTTCAAGGCTAAAACTGTAAAACTTCATATTTGTATGCCTGCTTTCTGCAAAGAAGTAGGGCTGTCAAGAAGCCGATGAGCGTCTATACCTCTCTGCTTACATATGTACTGTGTAATTCAGTATTTAGGAAATTTATTAGAATAATATTGGCGCATGTTGCAACAATCCCAGATATTTTGTGAATTTTATTTTAAGCTCCTGGTCGCACTATTCATTAATGCAGATCCTGCTGAGTATTTATCCTATGCTATGTTCCTGGCATAACTCTTAACATTGACATGATGAAAAGACGAGGGTACACAAATACACCACAATCTTTAATTTATCCACCTATAAGTCCTCTTACGGAAAGTAATTGTCTATGGACAAAGTCGAGACAATACGACAAATCGGTATTCACACTTTGTGTGATCGTCTATGGATACGAGATCGAGACAATACAACAATCAAAGTGTGATTACTTGATAATAGGTTCGAACTTAGTCAAACTCTATAAGATCACTATCAAGTAAAATGGAGTTAACGTTTGTGTAATTTACTTTAAATTATAATAACAACAATTATAATTGCGGAAAAGAAAAGTAAATGACACAGCAAGATTTTGTTAACAAGGAAACCGCAAATACAAAAAAAAAACCCGGGACCTAGTCCAGAATTGAATACTCTCAGAATTAAGCCATTATACAAAATCTAAACCAACTTCGTATAGTTGAGACCAAGCAACTAAACCTAGTTCACTTAGTTTCTTCAGTATCCCTACGCTTCCGACATTCAATAAGTGCACGCACTGGAATATTCCTTTGGATCGTATTCCAAACAGTAAAGGAACAACAAATCTGTTTGGTAACAACTCTCTTGATTCTTTCAGATGAAGATATCTCAAGTCATACGCAAAGGCTCTTCCGTTTAATCTAATAATCTCCTTTGCCTGTTTAGATAAATCTATCCAACAACTACCGAAGTAGCAGAGTTTAGATTTTCAATCAATCAATATAGATTCCAACAAGAAACTATAAGGTGATGCCGATCTTATACAACTAATCAATCGAATAAATCTGATTCTAGTTGGATCCAAGCCGATCAAGGTTTGTGCACACCCAAAGATATAGAAACCAAATAAGAAATCTTCTTTGTCTTCAAATCTTCTTAATCTTCAATAAACACCTGCACAACACCACTTGAATCTCTTGTGATCAATCACACAAAGAACGGAGTATGTTAACAATGGATTATCACAAGACGTCTTTAGATCTACAAACAGTTTTAAAGATCCCGTCGACGCTTCGATCTAGTTTGAGTGAATCTTATATCAGAAGAGAAGATTCTCAAGAATAAATAAACAAGGTGCAATCAAAGTTCAACAACCGCTAGTCAATCAAATCAATCAAAAACTAAAATAAACTGCAATTATCTAGTTTCCCACCAACGGTACTCGTAGAGCTTCTTGATCCCACAGATGTCTTTAAACGAGCGGTCGTAAGAGATTTCGCCTAATTAGGGTACTTTCCTCTCCGAATAGACGGCTCCACAAGAAACAACAAAAAGATGAAGTTTGCCTGCCTCTTAGAATAGTTTGCAAGAAATGCAAACTTGGGTATTTATAGACCAGGGATGTTTGGACACCAAGGAATTTCGAAAACCGAATATTCTCAAGATATGCAATAAGTACCCAAATCGGTTTTCATAATTCCTGGAAATGCTTTGTCCAATATTTTCTGAAATCTCTCAATAAAAAATCTCCAATTAGTAAATACACATTACCAATTTTTATTCTCTAGAGATATGCATTTAATTGCTGGTAATTAAAGCATATAAAACTAACAACCTTAATTAAAAGATTCTTAATTATTTCGGACCGGGATCTCCTTGAGTTATTAAGGAATATCTTTGAACAATAAAAGATAAGAGAGATTGTTCATGTTCAAAGTATGTTGACATCTTTTTCTTTGTAAATCCTCTTTCATATTTTCAATCTTGGAATCGATTATACCACACTTCCAAACAAGTTTAGAATTGGTTCATCTGTATTCCAAGACAACTATGTGATTGATCAAATATCAAATCACAATCATGGGTTCACAGTTCTACCAAACTCAAGGATCGGTTCTACCTCAATATGGTTTGCTTGTGATCGAACACACAAGTTACCAGGACCGGTTACATCAGTTACCAGGATCGGTTACGTCAATTACCAGGACCGGTTACCATATACTCATTGTATTACTTGTGATCGGTTACACAAGTCACTAGGATCGGTTGCACCAATTACCAGGATCGGTTGCACCAATTACCAGGATCGGTTACACCAATTACTAGGACCGGTTACACCAATTACAAGGATCGATTACACAACTCTTTTGTGATCGGTCACACCAATTACTAGGATCGGTCACACCAATTACAAATATCGATCATACCATCTCAGGTGATTACTTAGGATCGGTTACACTAATAAAGTCATACCAAATCATAAGTCAGGCACTATGATTAGTTATACCAAGATACATAACAAGTTATGATCGGTTCTACTAACTCACACATATTGGTAATCCAAAGATATGCAATGAATAACAATACCAATAAGCCTAGCGATTTCCCTTTTGATTCATAAAACGAGTTTATGAATGTACTTCCTTTAAACAAATGTAAACATTGTTTCCTAGGATGAAATCTTCACCTTTACCCATACACATAATCACAATAGCATTCATACGATTATGTCAATGTCAAATATACGAAGTTCAAAAGATAAACGTTATACTACGTATTCTAATTCCTTAACACTATGATCATGTGATCATGTCTCACTACTAGAGTATAATCATTCACAGCTTCGCAGTTATGTTTTCAATATAGCACGACTTGAAAGATACGTTAGGAATGAAACAGTTCAAGTCAAATATTACTAACCTCAATAGGAAGGATGATGTCGTCGTTGTAGCTTGTTACTTCTTCACATTCTTCAGGTCTTCGAGTAATACTTGTATGTCTCATAATCCTAGACTTTCTAGTCTAACCTATATGAAGTTGTCTCTAGTTACATAATCAAGCGACTCTTAGATGAGTTTTGATTCACTAAAATATGACAACCAAACTTGACATACCAACGCCTGGTGGGTTGAACCGATCTATGCTCTAACAATCTCCCCCTTTGTCAATTTTAGTGAAAAAACTCTTTAATACATATGGATACTAGAGTATAACCCGTGTCGTAACGGCACGGCTCGATAATAAATAATTTTATATGTTTTGATTTTGTTGTTCGTTTGTAGTTATTAAATAACCTGACAATTGATTTCAAATATTTTTTTTAATTGTCATATGTTTTAACCGAAGTTATTTTAGCATTAAAATGATCAACCACGTTATATACTTTATAATTTTACACGTTTTAGGCATCGCATGATTAAAATAGTCGATTATTGCAATACCCGCCATCACCTTAAAACCGCCTGATACTATTTCTTTCTCCACGACACCCAGTGGCATAGAAAAGGGTTGATTAACCATGGCTCGAGCCCCTCTTAACATTATAATAACTACATCAAAATCCTTAATTTTATCCTATAAATAGTACTTAGTCAACTTGTATTTATGAAGTTTAGATTGAATACCATCGCCGCCTCCCACCCTTTGTAGGTTGTTGGGCGCATTTCTAATTTTCTATTGCAAATGCCATCTATGAAGTTTAGATTGAACAAACTTATAGGTCGCCACTTAATTTATTCCATCATATTTCTTTTTCTTTTGATTGCAGTCAATTTTATTTAACACTAAAAACCATGATTTATACGATCCGGTGCACAAAGATAGCAGGGGGTGCCATTTTGGGTAATCCAGCGATCATGATCATTTTTTCCTATTTGATTTGATATCATCCCTGAAATATTCGGTACATGCCTTTCTTAATCGTGTTAAAAACAACTAAATTCATCTTTCATAATACAATGTTACCTGTGTTGTTTTGACACAAAGATAAAATTGTCCCCTATTACTCACCCACACCAACCACTACTGTTTCCACCATCACCAAGTGTGGAGCTAGGTTTTTGAGAAAGGGGGTGCAAATATCCTCGGCGAGTTGGATAGGGTGCAAAATTGACTTAGTAGCCCATTTTATGATAAATACACCAAAAATAATTACAATTGGGTTTGGTTCCGCCCCTGACGACCACTTTGTAAGAACCGTCACCACTTCCCATTACCGTCACTAATGTCTATTGATACAATATTTATCAAAATTATATATTAATGAAAATATATATTAATTAAATTAATTAAGAGCACATTTATAATCAAAAAAATTAATAGATCATTCATTATGAGCAATTAATGAAATACTAATTAATAAAATTAAAGTTGAACTAATTAATTTTATAATACTAAAATTAATAGATCATTCATTATGACCGTGGATTTATCTCCCTTCTTGATAAATCTCAGCCGTTCTTTATCTAGACTAACTTGGCCAAGCTTTGTTTTGTATCTTAGAAACAAATTACAAGAATTCATTACACATACGCTTGATTCCAAGTTTCAACAGCACAACAACCTGCATATATTCAATCCATAAATGCCGCTGTTGACATTTGAATAAAAAAGCTAATACTCCCCCTAAAGGCAAGATAGGTAGATTTTCAATCCGGACATCTTTGTTATTCCCCTTTTGTAGTCAAGATAACTACAATAGTAATATGATATGTTGCTCCCTCTTAGTCAATGCTTTACTCTTTCGTTAGATATAACATTTAAGCACAATTGTCCTTTCTTTAGTGATTACAAATCACTTGTTTACTCCATATATTTCTCCCCATTTTTGTCACAAAATGACAAAGGTTCGAGCAAATAAAGGTCACACCAAAAGGATCTTACAAATCTAAAATACTTGTACAACCTAGTTAAGCACGAAGGTTTCACATACCACTTTAGATAACCAATATCAAAACTGAAACTACAAGTAATTGGTTTTAATATGTTATCAAGGAAACAATTGCCCGAAGCAATTTTCCCTAATAGTTTAACAAATTGACTAAGAAACTTAGTTCTCTTGCTAAACCGATTGTAAACATACAATCGCTTATTTCGATAAAACCAAAATAAAGATCAGAATTAACTTTATTTTTCTCATCAGGTTCTAATTATTCAGACAATAACTTAGACCTTTCACTTTAGACAAGACAAGTACTAGGTTAGTTAACTAGTATTTCTTGTCAAGGCATTCGATTAGACTTGAATAACCTAATCCTTCAATTTGATAAGTCTAACTAAGATCAGAATTAACTTAGTTTCTTTTATCCGGAATCTAATTGGACTAAACAAATCATCCCATATTTCGTTAAGCCATAAACAATACATACAAAACAAATAAATTGACTTGCACAATTATTTCTCTTAACCGGGAGCAATTGAAACAAACATAGACATTATAGCACCGCAATTGCACCGAAATTTCGTTAAGCAAAAACACTTGATACCAAACAATAAAGAAGATATCAAACAATAATCCAAATAAATTGACACATTTTCTCTTAACCGGAAACAATTGAATCACACACACACACACATCCATACACACATAATGGAATAAATATCAATTGTACCGAAATTTTGTTAAGCAAAATATATGCAATAAAATCAGGCTTTTCTTAAACAGGAAAACGATTAACTAACAAATTCGTTACCTCAGATTCCGCATCCTCTTCTCCCCAGAAAGATATATCATTAAGCACAAGTTCAAGTTAAAAC
>JAJJMB010016912.1:1659403-1886182 GCA_023531105.1 Papaver atlanticum
CCCATTATGTTGTCATTCTCTCACAAGAACAAAAGAGCAACAACAAAGAACAACCTTTACCGGAGAAAGGTTGAATCGGTTTTAACTAATGCATGCAAATAGCAAAAGTTGAAAACCCGAAACACATATGTTTATGCTAAACACAACTCATGTAACACACAAATTAATTCAACACATTGTGACTTTTTACATATGAGTTTCAATTGGAACATCTTATGATCCTTTGATAAAGCCTACCAACATGGGCTAGAACTTAATCCCGCTAAATCAAAAAGCCACACAAACCATAAGGGTTCTCATCATATGAGATCGAATTTTAAGGTTATGAAAACCGAAATCAGACATCTCATAACCACATAGCAATAATATAAAGCATTCAAGCACAGGCTATGTAATCGAAAAACTATCACAAGAAAAATTATAAAATAATAATTTTATTCATTAATAATAGATAGTTTTATTCGGAAATAGACCTTATACAATAATTGAAATAAATCAAAAACTGATGTCTATTTTCTTGGATTAAGTATTACAGCATATAGCTTAATCCCTAGTAGTGCTCTTATTGTTCAATGAAGTTCCTTCAGTGTTCAAACGCTTGAAACATGTCTCGAGAGACTTGTCTGCAACCACCTACTGTTTCTCAATCTTTTCAACTTGAACCTTCATATCAACAAGATCAGCTTTTGTTTCCTCAATCTTATCCTTGAGCCAATCTTGATGTCGAATCGTCATTATGAGGTTGGTTCTTAGTTCTTCAAAACCTTGGATATAGTTAATCATACTATCAGAACGTATCCACTTGGTTTTTGTTGGATCTTGAAGGTTGTAAGCCATCGGACATGACTCATCTTGAGATCCAGCAGAACTATCAGAATCATAATCAGTCATGATTTTTGATATGATTTTCTTTTTCCTTTCTGTATTGATTCCTTGACAATCCTTAACCTTTTGAGCTTCCTCCTTATTGACTTTTGTAACACTGCGAGTTATTGGAGGCATGCTAAGGTATTTAAATAAGGATTAATCAGGGTTTCTTAATACAAGCAAGAGATTGTTTCTCTTAAGAAGAAACAACTTTTGGACCGAAAATACTTAGGAAATTCCGAAAATATACACATAATATATTTTGTTTCCTATGTCCGAACTTCTCATGCTGGAAGGTTTATTAAAATTCGAAAATTTCAAATAAAACCTATTTTTGGAAGATCATGGTAAACATGAACAAATTTTAGACAAAAATGGATTCGCAGTTATCCAGAGATTGTCACAGATTTTTCTGATACAAAACACAAACGAAAATTGTTCTCTTGTTTTATGTGCTTCTCATCCCAAAAATTATGAGCACGAACTAGGATGAGAGTGCACAATCTCCATACAATTAGGTTGCATCGGAGTAAGCCTTTTCTTGCTTAGAACGAGTATCAGAAACATAATTCATGTTTCTCTTTGGAAATTTCTGCCCAAAGTATTTTCTTCCAAGAAGATGATCCTTCCTAGATCTAAAGGTATGATCATGTGGAGAACCAGTACTGATGTGAGAATTTTCAGAGAGATAAATCTCTCTTAATTCTATCAATGATATTTTCATAAGATATTCTCATTCTAAGGATTTCCTTTTGATGCACATTAGCTTGATTATCTGAAACAATTATCAGAAATTCCTGATTGTTTCCTTTGGCAAAGATTCTCTCTTTCCCTTTCTTCTGGAATCGTTTTTCATGTAAACAAGGATTGTTTCGACATGAGTGAGGAGGAACCTTTTTCCAAAAGCGATTATCAACTTTTACTCCTGATTCTCTCGAGTTGACTTTATCAGAATGGGGTATATTCTGTCTTTCTACTGAGGAATGATCTTTCAGTTTTTTAAGAAAATAAACTTCTTTCAATACTTTTACTACTGTATTTTGAAGAAGTATAAGTTTCCTGTCAAGTGATTAAAAGTTGTATTCCTTAAGATCACTTTCATGGAATCGGTTCAAAGTTTCCTTTGGACATGATTTCGTTTGATCATCAGTAGATGTAGAAGATGGTTTCTCATTCTCTTCTAACTTGATGTAGTTAGGTAGACTACAATTATCGTGATCTGTTTCAGATGTGACTAAACTAGTTTTGTTATCACAATATGTAAAAGTCAAGCCAGGACTCTTAGTGTCCTCATCATAAGAAATTATAACAGCATCATTAGTCATAGTCATAGGATGAGTCTCTTGATCGTGAGTAAGAGATTTACTAAGACCTTATAATTTGACAGTGAGATCCATATTCTCTTTGGCTAGAGTATTCAGTTGAATGTCTTTTTCTCTGATCTCATGCTTAAGAAGATTAGATTATGTCTTTAATATTAACATCCGCGTAGAAAGAGATCTTATTGGCCTTAGGAGTTTTACCAACTCTTTATCAGTATCTTCTTTTTCATCAGAGATAGACTCAGATGTTTTCGTAACTCCTGGATCATGAGTTAACGAAGTAGTAACATCTTTAACATTTGAGCATTCATACTCTTGCATAACGTTAACTGAATCAGACATATATTCAATTCTTATAGGTTGGATCGCACCAAACACAAATTGTTAGATCTTTTCATGCTTGCCTACTTTGATACCAATTGAAAATACGAGGGTACCCAAATAAACCACAATCTTTAATTTATCCACCTATAAGTCCTCTTACCGAAAGTGATTTTATATGGACAAAGTCCAGACAATACGACAAATCGGTATTCACACTTTGCGTGGTCGTCTATGGATACGAGATCGAGATAATACAACAATCAAAGTGTGATTACTTGATAATAGGTTCGGACTTAGCCATACTCTATAGGATCACTATCAAGTAATATAGAGTTAAAGTTTGTGTAATTTACTTTAAATTATAATAACAACAATTATAATTGCGGAAAAGAAAAGTAAATGACGCATCAAGATTTTGTTAACGAGGAAACCGCAAATGCAGAAAAACCCCGGGACCTAGTCCAGAATTAAATACTCTAAGAATTAAGCCGCTATACAAAATCTAAACCAACTTCGTATAGTTGAGACCAAGCAACTAAACCTAGGTCATTTAGTTTCTTTAGTATCCCTGTGCTTCCGACATTCAATAAGTGCACGCACTGGAACAATTCCTTTGGATCGTATTCCAAACAGTAAAGGAACAACAAATCTGTTTGGCAACAACTCTCTTGATTCTTTCAGATGAAGATATCTAAAGTCATTCGCAAAGGCTCATCCGTTTAATATAATAAACTCTTTTGCCTGGTTAGATCAATCTATCCAACAACTACCGAAGTAGCGGAGTTTAGATTTGCAATCAATCAATATAGATTCCAATAAGAAACTATAAGGTGATGTCGATCATACACAACTAATCAATCAAATAAATCCAATTCTAGTTTGATCCCATCCGATCAAGGTTTGTGCACACCCAAAGATATAGAAGAAATCTTCTCTGTCTTCAAATCTTCTTTAATCTTCAATAAACACCTGCACAATACCACTTGAATCTCTTGTGATCAATCACACAAAGAACGGAGTCTATTAACAATGGATTATCACAAAACGTCTTTAGATCTACAAACAGTTCTAAAGATTCCGTCGACACTTCGATCTAATTTGAGTGAATCTTATATCAGAAGAGAAGATTCTCAAGAATAAACAAACTAGGTGCAATCAAAGTTCAACAACCGTTAGTCAATCAAATCAATCGAAAACTAAAATAAACTGCAATTATCTAGTTTCCCACCAACGGTACTCGTAGAGCTTCTTGATCCCACAGAAGTATTTAAACGAGCGGTCGTAAGAGATTTCGCCTAATGTGGGTACTTTCCTCTCCGAATAGACGGCTCCACCAGAAACAACAAAAAGATGAAGTTTGCATGGCTCTTCGGATAGTTTGCACGAAATGCAAACTTGGATATTTATAGACCAAGGATGTTTGGACACCAAGGAATTTCCAAAACCGAATATTCTAAAGATATGCAATAAATGCACAAATCAGTTTTCGTAATTCCTGGAAATGCTTTGTCCAATATTTTCCGAAATCTCTCAATAGAAAATCTCCAATTAGTAAATGCACATTACCAATCTTTATTTTCTAGAGATATGCATTTAATTGCTGGTAATTAAAGCATATAAAACTAACAACCTTAATTAAAAGATTCTTAATTTATTTCTGATCGGGATCTCCTTGAGTTATTAAGGAATATCTTTGAACAATAAAAGATAAGAGTTACTGTTCATGTTCAAAGTATGTTGACATCTTTTTCTTTGTAAATCCTCTTTCATATTTACAATCTTTGAATCGATTATACCACACTTCCAAACAAGTTTAGAATTGGTTCATCTGTATTCCAAGACAACTATGGGATTGATCAAATATCAAATCACAATCATGGGTTCATGGTTCTACCAAACATAAGGATCGTTTCTACCTCAATATGGGTTCTTGTGATCGAACACACAAGTTACCAGGACCGGTTACATCAGTTACCAGGATCGGTTACGCCAATTACCAGGACCGGTTACCATATACTCATGGTATTACTTGTGAGTAGCATGAATTTCCCGAAGTGTCAAGATTAAGATGCACGTGAAAATACTCAATCGGAGGCGTGCCGAGCGTTGCTCTCCAGGATAAAAATTAGTGACTTTGTATCAACATGCAAAATTCACCAAAAGATTGATTAATTTTATGTCAGATTCACAAAATTCATTTTTTGACCTAATTTTGCCAATTTACAAAAATTGGGATTTTTGCCCCAAAACGGAGCCTACACGATATCTCGATCCCTATTGGTCGAGACTAAACCTAGGAAAGATAGAAAACTGGCCCTGGAGCTAGTAGAAATACAATTCTACCAAAAAATTAGAAACCAGGAAGAAAAAGGGAATCTGTGACCAATTTTAGCAGTAGCAAAAGAGGCGCGCCCACGCCACTTGGCCGGTCGGTTTTCCCTGGCTGGCGTTTTCCATCACCGACCTTCCTTGCTCCAATTTTTTGTCAGTCGGTCCCTCTTCCCAACCAACCAATCACATCACTCATAGCCTACCGACTTCACTCCAAATCGTTGGTCTAAGTAGGCTAGTTTTGCATCTTTTTTTATAAAGGATATTGAATTTAGATTGTCCATGACAGTCTCAAAAAATGATCACGACCGTACTACTTGGAAGGTCGATTTGGCAAGCCTGGCCCCTTCCTGACGCGACCAAACAAGTTCCATGATGTTCCTGGACGGGCCATCTATTATCACATCCAATCAGAACTCTCCTAACCCGCAGGAAGTGTTCACAATTTCTAAGCCAAGGAAAGCCAGTCGAGCGGCCCAAAAGGGTCTTAATTAGGTCAAGACCGCACATGGCAGTCTTAAATTGATCACAGCCGCTCAACTTAGCCGGCCGAATTGGCTGGCTCAATATCAATACTAGGCGACCAATTTGATGTCACTATGCTCACCGGCGACCCATCTTTGGCCTTGACCAATCATGTTGCTCCTAGCCCGCAAGTACTGCTCTAAATCATAGGCCAAAGTAGGCCGGTCACGCTGCTTATAAAATCTTAAATAAATTTAACGGCAATCGACAACTGCCGCAAATCATCGCAACCGCTCAAGTTAACCGGCTGATTTGACCGGCCTAGATTTAATTTAAGCTAACCAATGAGGTTCCATGATGACTACCGGTCGTCCCTCTCCTCTGAGGACCGGCCACCCCGTCCTCAACTTACACCAAATAGCTCCTGGAAGCTGCTCAAAGATAGCCGGTCATGCTCTTTATAAGACCGCGAAATCCGTGACTGGTCTGGGCAGACTATGAACAACGATGCTTTACATGCATCGATTATGCTTAAGTTGCTTGCTTAATAACGATGCTTTACATGCATCGATTACAGAACGATATTTTATAAATATCGATTTAACAAATAATTTTATTATTTAACCTAAAAGCACCATATGCTATTTTCTGAGCGCCTACTCACAACAAATCTTATTCATACGACTTGACTTACTCAAGGGCCTCATCCAGGTAAATCAAATCATACGAGTAGGCTTTTACCTGGGATCCTTAGTAATATAAATCATGCAAGTCATGACTAAGTGCTATTTCCTACAAATACTCGAGACATCAAACATGTCGCAACTGGGGGATGTACATCAGGGTATTGGTCTGGAGGTTTACAGCGTGCAGCGTGTAACACACCCATTAAGAGAAAGTGCCTGGAATAACGGATAAGTGACAGGTAGAGGAGTAGTAGGAGTACAAACCGACCAGTCTTCCCATTACTCCAAGACACGGTTTTCATCACTCACCCATGATCACAACTACTTCACAACTCCCACTTTCAGCGAGATCAGCGTGTTCGACTATGACTTGTATAAATAGATTTTCAATCTATTTCAACTGGGATCATCAGTTATCGACACAAGTATTCAGAAACCATCCAAGATTCACAGCTTACACTTTGCAAGAAAATTCTACATTCTGATACAAGTCATAAAACTACACTTCACAGAATTCATCATTCTGATCTCAACACTTTCTTTGCTTCCCTCCCTAAGATCAACTCTTCTCCTTCAATTTGTGACCGAAGCAAGACTGGAACGGCCATTTCTTGGTTTAAGCCAGGATTGTACAGATTGATCTCCCGAATCTAAAGTACTCGTTTCCAATACATTTGTTTAGGGTTTAGATTTGTTTCTCACCAGGATACCCAATTTTCCATTTTTATCCAGGATCAGTTTTTACCCTACTAAAAAGGGCCGTTACAAAAAACCAACTGTGGTTTTGGAAGCGGGAGATTCTTGTGATTGTTGGATATAACATGTTTTTTTGGCCTCCCGGGGTGTAACAATTGCATCAATATCTTAAGCAAATAATCACTTGTTTGAAGAATTGAAGTATGGAAATGCTCCAGCTGCTAATTTCACCATCAACAACAATAACTATAACAGGATGTATTTTCTGGCGGGCAGAATTTATCCAGCGTAGTCAACTTTAGTTAAAGCTTACTATGAGATACCTATGAATGGGGAATTTGTCCGTGCTCAAAGGTCGTTTAACAAAAAACATACGGCGTGTAGGAACGATATGGAACGAGCATTTGGAATTTAGAAGAGAAATTTCCATATAATTTGTGGACCATATCGTTCGTTTAAAGCAATTGAAATGAATAGGATTATGATCGCCTATATCATTTTGCACAATATGGTAATCGAGGAAACTCGACGGGATAAAAGTTGGGTTTATTATCCAGATAAAGATTTGAAGAAAGAAGTTCAACCCACCTGGGGTATGCCTGCAAGAGAGTATAAAATGGTAGAAGGGAGAATCCAAAACAGAGGTTCAGATATAAATTAAGGGAGGATCTCATTGTACACTTATGGGCTGATTTTGGAAGAAGAAACCCTCACAGGATTTAGTTTTTTTTATTTTAATTGACGGTTTAGTTTTATTTATTTTAATAGATGGTTTAGTTTTCTTTCTTTTAATGAAATGTGACTTGTGTAATCAGATTGAATTTGAAATTAAGGATCATCTTGGGGAAAAACACTAAAATTGAAACTCAAACTAAGGATTAAGTTGAATCTAAAACAAAGGATTACATCGAAATTAAAACTAAATACTGCATCCAGAATTTGAAACTAAGCCAGTGTAATAGCAGTATTGGATTCCTCATATGACGTGTCATTATCATCAAAATCAACATCAACTGGTGTTGGGCGTTGTTGTGCCTTCTGTGCTTGAATTTCATCAAATTCTTCTTACCAGAATTTCAGTTGTGCCCAATTCATGTTTGTCATGTCAATTCCAATTATTCCTCTCATGTGTACATTAAAAATATTCTTTTCAACTGCCTTACGACCTTTCTTCATTTCTAAACACATTTTCAAACGCTCAACTATTTTGACAATATCATTCTTTTCTTGTTTTTCAAAAAAATCTGGAAACTGAAATTCCGAAGTTGATAATTGTACAGCATCTTGAGATTCCTTTCTTAGTTTTTTTTTTTTGGTTCACACCCACTCCTTCCAATTTATCAACTTTTCCATTAACGTTCAAATTTGAATTACCATGAACTGATCCACCAATGTTGGGGCGAGGGTTTGAGTTTGTTTCTAGTGAAGAATAATGAGAACCTTGAGAACCACATTGGGATCCATTGTGTTGGGATTGACTACCATGTTGGGATCCACAGGTCTCATAAGGGGATTCCGTTGGTACAACATATCCACCTAACAAATCAGGCTTATATAGGTTCAGCTTTCTGAAGATTGAAGTGAAATTATAAGAGGTTGTGGGTGTAGAAGGTGTGGTTTTGGAGATGAAAATGGTTGTATTTATAAGGAGTGGAATTAGAGCGGTTGGATGAGAGTATCCATTGGAGGCTCAACCATGGAAGATCATCTCAATATAGATGAGACTCGTCTCTATGTGAGCCGGGCCTCGGCTTAGTATAGGCCGACCGACCTATGTTGATGTGCTCGTCTCAACTTGAGACGCGATGGACAAACCCTTTTATTTGAGGATTTTTCCATCCATTTTGAGTGTTTCCTAGTCCCACTGTAAGGGTAAAATGGGTAAATCTTTTAGTTTGGCAGTCCCATTGGAGTTGCTTTAAGTATCGAAAAATTTGGTATAAGCAGGAAGGTGAAAACATCAACAACAAAATTGTTCTTCTAAATAAATATTCAACCCTTTTGAATATAATTCGTAAGTACAAGCCCTATTAATAACGTTATCTTATTCAAGATATGTACAATATCGACTCAACCAGTAACACACTCGTAAGAATTTTCGGTGATGCTTAGAGAAGAAGAAAACAAGAAAACTTTTCTACTTCTTTCAATGATCATTACATATAGAAGACTTATACCCGTTGTAGATGTCTCTTCATATTCAACAGGCATTCATAAAGTGTCTAATAGGAATGGTTATGTTTTATAGGAACCATCATGTTTGATTATATTCAAACTGAATCATGAGCCCCTTTATTGCGGCAAACAAAATATGAAAACCATTTTATTTTAAACGTAATTGGAAAATTCTAACATTCTCCCTCATTTTCAAAAACTTAAAAATAGAACATAAAAGTGTATGAAACAGTAATGGTTGTATCACTCATGCGACTGTCTACATACTCTAGTGGGATCAATCCAACGTAGTTCAAACAAAGTTGTAAAATATTCAAAGCCTTATCGAGGTTCTATGGTGAACTTGAATCTCGAACCAAGGACCCCTTGTGATAGTGTTAGAGCACTGCTCGGTCGAACTCGCAAGCGTTGCTATCTCAAGCTTGTTTGTCAAGTTTAGGTGTTCAAAACTATAAGTCTTGATACCTAGTCTACTTATAGATATGTCTCGGATTAGGATAAAATGTGTAGTTGATATTTAGACTTCACGGCGTTCATCAATTGAAGACGAAGATCAACTGAGAAGAGCTTGGAGGAACTTCATCAACAAAAGGTAGGTGGAGACTAAAACTTATCTATCACTCAGAAGTCTATTCTATTCTATCTCATATTGAGACTAAGTCGTATAGTTATATAGACTTTTATATTATACACATTTGATATTTCGAGCTGAGTTTAACTCGCTTATATATTTCTCGAAATATGTGTTGGAAGATTTTTGCTTTAGCTACATTCATCATTATTCTTGACGAGTTTAGTTGGAAATAATTTATTTGTTGGAAACTAAATAATAAGTCAAAAGATGATCATGTGAAAATTTCCTTGAAACATCTTACATGATTTGTGTGAGACACTCATTTGATGTTGACTCGGAATGTTTCGTATTGATAATTCGATCACTTGAAAATTACTTATAAGCTAATAGTTTGTGTGAGACAGCTATTGTCGTCTTCTAAGGATGTTTCAATGATTGAAATGAGAGTTTAGAACAATTAACCTTTGTCTGGATACAACACGGTATGCATACCAGTATGCAAACTATTGTGGTATGATTTAGGTCCGGAAACCTAGTTTGCATACCAGTATGCTAACGGTTTTAACTGTTAAAGTTTGGGAACCAAGTTTGTATACCAGTATGCGAACGGTCTTACCTGAGTTACGGTCTGGGACGGCAGTATGCATACCTAAAAAGCGGGGGTCTAAAAACCACACCCAATATTTCGTTTGACAATCTGTATGGACTAACTCCAATACAATTCCTAGAGAATCAACTAGACAGTCAGACTCAATCAAGGAAATATATCCAAGAGTTATATTTCTGTTTCTCAATGTAATTAGCAAATCAAACAGATAGAATCCGTGAGCCTGATTATTATGAGAAACAACTTGAACGGTACCAAATACCAATATTCAAGTGTCAATCAATTTCAATCAACAACCAAAGGTTGGATTTACCAATTGATGGAACTACGCACAACCCGTGATATTTCAATTATATAAACACATATAATACGGAAAAGAAATAACACAGACACCAGAAGTTTATTTAACGAGGAAACCGCAAATGTAGAAAAACTCCGGAACCTAGTCCAGATTTGAACACCACACTGTATTAAGCCGCTACAGACACTAGCCTACTACAAGTTAACTTCAGACTAGAATGTAGTTGAGCCTTAACCAAGTCTCACACTGATTAAGGTACAGTCGCGTTCCTTACGCCTATGAATCCTAGCAGGACTCTACGCACTTGATTCCCTTTACTGATCTCACCCACAACTAAGAGTTGCTACGACCCAAATTCGAAGACTTTATAAACAAATATGTCTCTTACAAAAAAGTATATTCTGATAGATAAATCTGTCTCCCACAGAAATACCTACGATATTTTTGTTCCGTCTTTTGATAAATCAAGGTGAACATGAACCAATTGATAATACGGTCTTATATTCCCGAAGAACATCCTAGAAATATCAATCACCTCACAATAACTTAACTATATGGTAGTAGAACAAGTTATTGTGGAATCACAAAGAATGGGACGAAGAGTTTTGTGATTACTTTTTATATCTTGCCTTTCGGAGATTAAATCTCGAGCAAATCTTAGAGAAGATAGTACTTAATATGATAGAAAAAGTAAGATCAGAACACGCAACCACATAGAAAATAGTTGGGTCTGGTTTCAGAATCCCAATGAAGTCTTTAAGTCGTCAACCTATAATGGTTTTAAGAAAAACCTAGGTTAAAGGAGAATCGACTCTAGTCGCAACTAGTATCATACAAAAGGTGTGGGGATTAGGTTTTCCAGTTGCTAGAGTTCTCCCTTATATAGTCTTCAAATCAGGGTATGATAGCTTTGAAACAAAGCAATCAATATTCACCGTTAGATGAAAACCTGATTTAAGATTCGATCTAAGTTTGCTTAAAACCAAAGCAACATCTCTCCACTGTTAGATGGTCTTAGCTTGTTACACACAAATGAAACATACCTTCACTTAGATATGGGTAACCGTACCTAAACGTGTATATTGAGTTGGCTCAATATCAGTTAATCAAAGTTAGACATATGAACACTTTTTTATTAACCACATTCATCTAACACTTCTAGATGAAATGATAATCAAATGAATCTAATTGTGTTACTCATAAAGTTGTTCAATTGTATATATTCTCATTGAAGTATACAAGACACAATTGAAACAAAATCGGATTGATTCAATATAATCAGTTCATGAACATTTTAGCCACGGTTTGCAAAGATTGCATTCCTTAATATTTAAATGTATTTGTTCATGAGTATGAAATCATACTTAACCGATTTTAGAACTTAAACCAACTCAGTTTGCAAATGGGTACGCAAACTAGAGTTCCGGACTTTGGTAATGTCCGACAGTTCGCAAACGGGTATGCATACTTTCGTACCGCATCTAACTCAGGTGAAACCGTTCGCATACTGGTATGCAAACTTTGTGCCCGGACCCGAATCATATTACAACAGTTTGCATACTGATATGCATATTGTGTTATATCCATACAATGGTTATTTGTTCTAAACTCTCATTTCAATCATTGAAACATCCTTAGAAGACGACGATAGTTGTCTCTCACGAACTATTAGCTTATAAATAATTTTCAAGTGATAGAATGATCAATACGAAACATTCTGAGTTTACATCAAATGACTGTCTCATAAAATTCATGTAAGATGTTTCAAGGCAATTTTCACATGATCATCTTTTGACTCATTATTTAGTTTCGAACAAATAAATTGTTATCCAACTAAACTCGTCAAGAATAATGATGAACGTAGTTAAAGCAAAAAGTTTTCCTACACATATTTCGAGAAATATAAGCGAGTTAAACTCAACTCGAAATATCAAATGTGTATAATGTAAAAATCTATATAGCTATACGACTTAGTCTCATTAGGAGATAGAATAGAATAGACTTCTGAGTGATAGATAAGTTTTAGTCTCCACATACCTTTTGTTGATGAAATTCCTTCAAGCTCTCCTCAGTAGATTTTCGTCTTCAATCGATGAACGTCGTGAAGTATAAATCTCAACTACACATTTTATCCTAATCCGAGACATAGCTATAAGTAGACTAGAAATCAAGACTTATAGTTTTGATTACCTAAACTTGACAAACAAGCTTGAGATATCAACGCTTTTGAGTTCGACCGAGCAGTGCTCTAACAATCTCCCCCTTTGTTTATTTTAGTGATAAAACTATCAATACATATGGATTACAAAATAATAAACTTTGTAGCTTCTCATCCAACAGGCTTGATTTCCTTGGTTCTTCAACATTCCTTGAATTCTTCGTCACTCCAAGTACTCCAGTGATTTTGAACGTGTTCAACTCAGCATCATTGTTGGTTAAGATCCGTAGCCATAACAATAAGAAAACAGATGTTCTTAATTATTGTTATATAGTGTCATAGTATTATTAAACAGTATCAAAGTTTAATTGTATCACAACTTTGATTCCAAAGGTATTCAATTCAGCATCATCTTTGTTGAAGATCCGTATCCATAACAATGAGAAAACAATAGCTCTCAATCATTATTATATAGTGTCATAGTATTATTACACAGCATCAAAGTTCAATTGTATCACAACTTCGACAAAAATACTATGGTGATATGTATCACTCCCCCTTAGTCAATACTTCATCTCACAATGAAAACCACTCCCCCTTACATAATGATCCATAAACCATATGTATGTAGGTTGAACTACAAAATAATTCTCCCCCTTTTTGTCAATATAAATTGGCAAAGGTACGAAAACTAACGGGATCATAATGAAATTCTCAAAGAGATTATTCATGACTAAAAGAGAACATATCAAGTTGGTTTCAATGATTTCATAAAGTCGAAACTTAGTATATTCATCAAGGAGTTTATAAAGATACAAGATAACTCTTACAATATTCCACAGCCGCACTCCCCACAAAGATTTGACAATTAAGCACAAGTTCAATTAAGAACTTTCCCCCATAAAATGTCATTCCCGAAAGAGCAACAAGAGCGACCTTACTTTTATGAGAAATGAAGGATTTCTTTGGACATTAGCAAATCACATGAAATTTGAATTTGTATCCAGAAAACTCGAATAAATTAACCACAAGAGAACCTTAATGATTAATTTAATCGGAAACGCTCAACATAAGAAAACTTACGGAGACATACAATACTTTCACATAGAAATGGATCAGGGAAAGATCAGTACTACGGAATATTCAAAAGTTCATTCTATCTTTTATCAATATTTGCATAAAGACATAATAGACTTAACTTTTGACATATATGAGATAACCATAGTTCACGGACGTAAACGCACATATCCCATAATATTTTTGCAATATATATAAAACCATAAAGATTAATACCGCAAAATCATCTTCCAAATAACTTAGAATTTAAATAAATAAATCTAAAACACTGCAAGATGAAAATCGTTTGAATAGCTTTGTGTAATCACAATATTTGTTATTCCAAACCCTAGTTTTCCTTCTTAAAACACAAGAATAAATTCTCATAAGAAGTTTCCTAGACATAAAACAAGAGTTCGAGAAATCAATAATCATCCTCATCATCGGACTCCATCCAAGAGGCTTGAACCTTTTCCATTTCTTCCTTGATTTCGGGAAACTTTGTAGCAATCACACATAATTGTTCTTATATACATTTTACCTTGTAATTGATCTTACGAACACCCTTGCGAATTTGATGAAGAATACCCAAGGTGGTAGGATCACAAGAACCGTCAAGGGAATCACATCTTTGTCTCTTGCAAGCATTCATCTTCATACGTTTGAAAGTATAAAGATGAACAAGTTTGGGAGTTCCAATAGAGTTGCCAATGGGAGCAATGGATTGTGTACGACATATTTGCTCAATTAAGCATGGAAAGCCTAACTTCTTATTGGATGATGTCATCGAGACGATTTGAAGAATGATAAGTCCACAAATATCAAGACCTTGAGCACCCAATTCAAGGAAATAGACTAACTCCGCAAATTCACGACTCCACCGAGAGTTCTGAATTGTGGAGGGACAAAGAATAGAAATGCCAAGTTTTCTGAAAAACATCAATGCAAGACTAAGATCATGGGCAGGAAATTTCCCTTCAAACCAATCAACATTCTTACGACAAAGACCATTAGAAATGGTTTCATATGATGGTCTTTCTCCTCTTGGTATAGGAAGGCGAAAATTACCCAAAGGAATTTTAGTAATCCTTGAAATCAACTCTCTATAAACAAGAATCCTTTTTCTATTTATCATAGTCTTAAATTATAAGTCATCAAGATTAACATCATGGATGTTATCATAAAAGATTCTTGTGAGAGTGTCGAAACCTTCACCAAGACCATTAAAGATGTTACTAAGTTTATATTTCTCAAAACATATCAAATCTTCTTTATGACCACTTTCATTTTCCAATTTCTTTTCTAGAATTAAACCACTAGAAGAAATCTTTTCAAAGAGCTTACTACTAGAATCATTGATGAATCTAATTCTAATAGAATCTTGGTCACTTGGTATGTTCATACCCATAAGAGAAGAGTTATGATTTTTTGCCATATTCTTTGAATTCTTATCATCATTATTGATTTTCTTCATGAACCCTAAAATAGAGAGCGAAAATAAAGAGAAAACCTTACTTGATATGCTCCTTGAAGATGATGACAAGCCTTTGCCCCCTTTTGACCTCCAAAAGAAGATTAATGGAGATGGTACGTGAACCCTGGAATCGCTCTTGTTCACGAACGCTGACAAAGAGATGCGGAAGATGAAGGGTACGCGAACTGGAACCCTTAAAAGAAAACCGGTAGTGGGCTTGGACCCGTACTGGTTCGGTAACCCATAAAGGGAAACATGATTCCATTTCTAAATCCTGAACCAAGAGGTTCGCACACTGAAGAGACTTTAAACAGTGTGATGAAAAACGTACTACAAAACATAACTTATCCTCAGGTGGACAGGAAAAATACCGTCAAACAAGTTTTTCTTCAAGGAAAAATAAAGCTAACCCATAATACAAAGACACAAAACTACTTTTTGCAGATGATTTAATAGTTTTTCTTGATGATAACGAGTCACAAATTAAGTATTTGAAAAGCATTTTACTAGCTTTTGAGGCAATTTCTGGCTTAAGAGTTAATTTTAGGAAGAGTACTATTGTAGGAATTGGTCAACTGCATAATGGTGAAATGTGTGCTGAAATTTTTGGTTGTGAGCATTCCCAGTTACCACTAAACTACTTGGCATTCCTATTGGTAGTAAATCAAAATGCAAAGTTGTTTGGCAGAAGATTATTCAAAATTTTCATCAAAAATTGGCAGGCTGGAAAAGATCATATTTATCTAAAGGGAAGCGACTTATTATGATTCAAAGTGTTTTAGCTAGTCTCCCTGTGTACTATCTTTCTTTGTTTCAAATTTCGGTGAGTGTGGCAAATGAAATGGAAAAAATTATGAGGAATTTTCTGTGGGGTTCGGGTGTTACCGTGAAGAAAAAAAGTTTGGTTTCTTGGTCTAAGACAAACTTACCAAAATGCAGGGGAGGAGTTGGGATTAGAAAACGAATCTTTTTAACAAAGCTCTTCATGCAAAGTGGATTTGGAGACATGGTAGTGAAAAACAAGCATTATGGAGAAAGATCATAAATCAGAAGTTTGGAGGTGTTACGGAAGCGCTCATTCCTAATCATTCTAACAGGTCCGTGTGCTTTAGTTTGTGGGTTGGTATTTTGAAAGCTAGAAGTTTTGTGGAATCAGGCACAAAGTTGGTCCTAGGTTATGGTAGTGGGATTTACTTTTGGAACGATATTTGGATAGGAGAACATTCTTTGAGAATTTCTTTTCCTACTTCATACAAGCTTTCTAGAAACAAGAATGCGATGGTTAGAGAGATGGTAACTGCTGAAGGATCTTGGAATTCGAACATTGCTAGAGATTTAAATGAAAATGAAGTTTTGGAAGTGATTCATTTGTTGCAGGTTATTGGCGAATCAAACATTAATTTGGCAGATGAGAATTTGGTCTCAGACAGCAGAATTTGGAGCTACGGCTATGGGAAAGGTTTTTCTGTTGCTAATGCTTATTCCGCGCTGGAAACTGATGGTTTCCTTTCTTTTCCAGATAAGCAGCTGTGGAACTCTAAGATTCCTTTGAAGGTTTATTTCCTGGTTTGGACTCTGTGTTATAATGGTGCACCTACGTTGGACTATTTACACAGTGCAGGTATGGTTCAAAATGGAGTTTGTTTGTTATGTGAGAAGCACACAAAATCTAATCCTCACCTATTCATACACGGCAAAATTACTTCTGAGATCTGGTTGGCGTTTCATGGGTTTTTGGCTGTGATGTTAAACGAACTTTGTGGGAATGGAGTAATAAGAAAAGCAATAATAGAGTTAAAAGGATTTGGGGTTATATGTCGTTTGCAATTTGGTGGTGTGTGTGGAATGAAACAAACAACATGTTACACAATAATATTCACAGAGGTGTTAAGCAATTGATTACAGACATCAAAGTTGTGTTATACAATTGGACCCGTAACACTGATATTTTTGCTGATTTTCCATTATCTACAGTCCTTTGTAATTGGGATGTTATATTTGATACATCCATGTAATTCTAGATTCTAGTCACATATTGTGACTATTTCTCTTTTAAGAAATTTTTCCATTTTCAGTCAAAAAAAATATATATATACAAAGACAAAAAAACTAATCAGACCGTTACTTGCCCCCATTTCAAGTTATCTACAAATGGGGTGGAGCCAATCTTGTTACCAAGAGGCTAGATGGGCATAGGTACCCTTATGTACCTTCTCCGATCGATATTTGTGAAATGTACCAGAAGTATAATCATAGTAATGATGATACTCAAGGTTAAATGAAATTTTTGACTCCTTTCTCTTATGATTAAAGGAAGGATTTTTCCGACAACTGGAACTTGCAACACCACCAATAAAATTTTTTTTATCTATTTTGACCGAGTTGTTGCCAATACCCGAATGTACGTCACGAATGACAGAATCATAATTTTTACCAGTACAACCCTTTTCCTTAATCGAAATTAGTCGTTCCAGAGATTTAAAAACATTTTCAAAAGCCATGAATAGATCTTTGTCAATTGATCCATCACGATAATATTTCTCAAAAAGATTGATAAGCAGTCTAAAGAGGTTCCATATCCTTGAGTTTTGATTCACACGTTTCCTGCAACGAACTTTTTTAAAGGAATCTTTAATTTTTCCTTTAGATTGTTTTCCACCATCTAAAATTTCTAATGTCTTAGATGATGTGAGATTATCTTGAGAGACCAGAGATCTTGAGAAGAAAAAACTCTGAACAATCTTTGAGGATTTCTGGTGTGCGTTACAGATGCATAGAACAAGTTTCCAAAAGTGATTTCCATTAGGGACAGTCTCTAGGACCAAACAAACAAAAACTTATCAGGTTTATCGTGTTTGCCTGCTCTGATACCAAATGAAAAAACAAGGGTCTAACAACCACACCCAATATTTCGTTCGAAAATCTGTATGGACTAACTCCAATACAATTCCAAGAAAATCAACTAGACAGTCAGACTCAATCAAGGAAATATATCCAAGAGTTATATCTATGTTTGTCAATGTAATCAGCAAATCAAACAGATAGAATCTGTAAGCCTAATTATTATGAGAAACAACTTGAAGGGTACCAAAGACTAATGTTCAAGTGTCAATCAATTTCAATCAACAACCAAAGGTTGGATTTACCATTTGATTAAACTACGCACAACCTGTGATGTTTCAATTATATAAACACATATAATAGGGAAAAGAAATAACACAGACACCAAAAGGTTTTGTTAACGAGGAAACCGCAAATGCAGAAAACCCCCAGGACCTAGTCCATATTTGAACACCACACTGTATTAAGCCGCTAAAAACACTATCCTACTACAAGTTAACTTTAGACTGGAATGTAGTTGAGCCCTAACCAAGTCTCACACCGATTAAGGTACAGTCGCGTTCCTTACTCCTCTAAATCCCAGCAGGAATCTACACACTTGATTCCCTTAGCTGATCTCACCCACAACTAAGAGTTGCTACGACCCAAATTCGAAGACTTTATAAACAAATCTGTCTCCCACAAAAAAGTCTATTCTCATAGATAAATATGTCACCCGCAGATATACCTACGATATTTTTGTTCCGTCTTTTGACAAATCAAGGTGAACAGAAACCAATTGATAATCCGGTCTTATATTCCAGAAGAACAACCTAGAAATATCAATCACCTCACAATAACTTAACTATATGGTAGTAGAACAAGTTATTGTGGAATCACAAAGAATGAGACGAAGAGATTTGTGATTACTTTTTATATCTTACCTATCGGAGATAAATCTCGAGCAAATCTTAGAGAAGATAGTACTCAATATGATTGAACAAGTAAGATTAGAACACGCAACTACAGAGAAAATAGTTGGGTATGGCTTCAGAATTCCAATGAAGTCTTTAAGTTGTTAACCTATAATGGTTTTAGGAAAAACCTTGGTTAAAGGAGAATCGACTCTACTCGCAACTAGTATCACACAGAAAGTGTGGGGATTAGGTTTTCCAGTTGCTACAGTTCTCCCTTATATAGTCTTCAAATCAGGGTTTGATAGCTTTGAAACTGAAAAGATGAGGGTACCAAAATACACCACAATCTTTAATTTATCCACCTATAAGTCCTCTTACCGAAAGTGATTGTCTATGGTCAAAGTCGAGACAATACGACAAATCGGTATTCACACTTTGTGTGATCGTCTATGGATATGAGATCGAGACAATACAACAATCAAAGTGTGATTACTTGATAATAGGTTCGGACTTAGCCAAACTCTATAGGATCACTATCAAGTAATACGGAGTTAACGTTTGTGTAATTTACTTTAAATTATAATAACAACAATTATAATTACGGAAAAGAAAAGTAAATGACACAGCAAGATTTTGTTAACGAGGAAACCATAAATGCAGAAAAACCCCGGGACCTAGTCCAGAATTGAATACTATAAGAATTAAGCCGTTATACAAAATCTAAACCAACTTCGTATAGTTGAGACCAAGCAACTAAACCTAGTTCACTTAGTTTCTCCAGTATCTCTGCGCTTCCGACATTCAATAAGTGCACGCACTGGAACAATTCCTTTGGATCGTATTCCAAACAATAAAGGAACAACAAATCTGTTTGGTAACAACTCTCTTGATTCTTTCAGATGAAGATATCTCAAGTCATATGCAAAGGCTCTTCCGTTTAATCTAATAAACTCCTTTTCCTTGTTAGATCAATCTATCCAACAACTACCGAAATAGCAAAGTTTAGATCTGCAATCAATCAATATAAATTCCAACAAGAAACTATAAGGTGATGTCGATCTTACACAACTAATCAATTGATTAAATCCGATTCTAGTTAGATCCCTGCCGATTAAGGTTTTTGCACACCCAAAGATATAGAAACCAAATAAGAAATCTTCTTTGTCTTCAAATCTTCTTTAATATTCAATAAACACCTACACAACACCACTTGAATCTCTTGTGATCAATCACACATAGAACGGAGTCTATTAACAATGGATTATCACAAGACGTCTTTAGATCTACAAACAGTTCTAAAGATCCCGTCGACACTTCGATCTAATTTGAGTGAATCTTATATCAGAAGAGAAGATTCTCAAGAATAAACAAACTAGGTGCAATCAAAGTTCAACAACCGTTAGTCAATCAAATCAATCGAAAACTAAAATAAACTGCAATTATCTAGTTTCCCACCAACGGTACTCGTAGAGCTTCTTGATCCCACAGAAATATTTAAACGAGTGGTCGTAAGAGATTCGCCTAATTAGGGTACTTTCCTCTCCGAATTGACGGCTCCACCATAAACAACAAAAAGATGAAGTTTGCCTGGCTTTTAGGATAGTTTGCTAGAAATGCAAACTTGGGTATTTATAAACCAAGGATGTTTGGACACCAAGGAATTTCTAAAACCGGATATTCTCAAGATATGCAATAAATGCCCAAATCGGTTTTCATAATTTCTGGATATGCTTTGCCAATATTTTCCGAAATCTCTCAATAGAAAATCTCCAATTAGTAAATGCACATTACCAATTTTTATTTTCTAGAGATATGCATTTAATTGCTGGTAATTAAAGCATATAAAACTAACAACCTTAATTAAAAGATTCTTAATTTATTTCGGACCGGGATCTCATTGAGTTATTAAGGAATATCTTTGAACAATAAAAGATAAGAGTTAATGTTCATGTTCAAAGTATGTTTACATCTTTGTTAAAGCACTGCTCGGTCGAACTCGCAAGCGTTGCTATCTCAAGCTTGTTTGTCAAGTTTAGTTTCCAAAACTATAAGTCTTGATTTCTAGTCTACTTATAGCTATGTCTCGGATTAGGATAGTAAGTGTAGTTGATCTTTAGACTTCACGGCGTTCATCGAATTAAGACAAAGAACTACTCAAGGGAACTTGTGGAACTTCATCAACAAAAGGTATGTGGAGACTTGAACTCATCTATCACTCAAAAGTCTATCTACTCTATCTCTTATTTGAGACAAAAAGTCGTATTGCTATATAGACTTCAATTATACACATTTGGTATTTCAAGCCGAGTTTATCTCGCTTATCTATTAATCCAAATATTTGTTGGTAAGTTTTCGCTTTAACCAAGTTCATCTTTTATCCTTGACGAAAGTCAAAAGATGATCATGCGAAAATCGCCTTGTAACATCTTACATGATTTGTGTGAGACAATCATTTGATGTATACTCGGAATGTTTCGTATTGATCATTCGATCACTTGAAAATTGCTTTGAAGCTAATAGTTTATGTGAGATAGCTATTGTCGTCTTCCAAGAATGTTTCAATGATTGAAATCAGGGTTTAGAACATGTAACCATGATAGGATATAAACATAGTGTGTATTCACATTTGTGTAAAGTCCAAGACCGGAACCATGGTATGCGTACCCGTACGCATACTGGTTGATTGTTTGAAGTCCGGGAACTAAGTATGCGTATCTGTACGCGTACTGGCGGCAGTCCAAGTCCCGTGAATTTCTGCTAGAGTTTGGAAGAGTAAAATGGTATGCGTACCCGTACGCGTACTGGCGTAACCAAACTCGGTCCGGCTACTTAGGTATGCGTACCCGTTTGCATAGTTAAGTAGGTCATGTTCTAAAATCGGTTTGTTCATGAACTAATACATTTATATAATAAGAAATGAAATCTTTTGCAAACCGTGGCTATAATGTTCATGGAATGATTCGAGTGAATAAAAATCGATTTTGCTTCAATTGTGTCTTGTATACTTTTATGAGAATATAAAAAATTGAACAACTCTCTAACTAGTTTCATTTGAGTCATTTGAACTAGTTATGATAAAGATGAATAATGTTAATATGAAAGTGCTCATATGGCTAACCATTGGTTAACTATTATTGAACCAACTAAGTGTACACATTTAGGTACGGGTACCTTTATCTAAATGATGGTACATTTCAATTGTGTGTAACAAGCTAAGTTCGATCTAACGGTTGGAAGATATTAGCTTGAATCTAATCAGGTTTTCATCTAACGGTGAATATTGAATGCTTTGTTACCAAGGTAACTTAGTTTGCAAAACCTGATTTGAAGACTATATAAAGGAGAACTCTAGCAACTGGGAAACCTAATCCCCACACCTCCTGTGTGATATTAGTTGCGACTAGAGTTGATTCTCCTTTAACCTTAGGTTTTTCACGAAACCCTGTAGGTTAATGACTTAAATACTTCATTGGGATTGTGAAGCCAGACCCAACTATTTTCTCTGTATTTGCGTGTTCTGATCTTGCTGTTTTCTATCGTGATTGATTTCTATCTTCTTTAATATTTGCTCGAGATTTATTATCCGATAGGCAAGATTGAAAAGTAGTCACAAACATCTTCGTATCATCGTTTTTGATTCCACAATATCTTGTTTCGTTAATTGATTAATATTATTGTGAGGTGATTGATAATACTAGGCTGTTCTTCGGGAATATAAGTCCAGTTTATCAATTGGCTTATGTTCACCTTGATTTATCAAAAGACGGAACAAAACTCATAGGTATATCTGTAGGAGATATATTTATCTATACAATAGACTTTTCTGTGTAAGACAGATTTGTTTATCAAGTCTTCGACTTTGGGTCGTAGTAACTCTTGGTTGTGGGTGAGATCAACTAAGGGAATCAAGTGCGCAGAATCTGGCGTGGTTCAAGAGTCGTAAGGAACGCAACTGTACCTTGATCAGTGTGAGATTGATTATGGTTCAACTACATTCCAGTCCGAAGTTAGCTTGGTAGTAGGCTAGTGTCTGTAGCGGCTAAATACAATATGGTGTTCAAATCTGGACTAGGTCCCAGGGGTTTTCTGCATTTGCGGTTTCCTCGTTAACAAAATTTCTGGTGTATGTGTTATTTCTTTTCCGCATTATATTTTGTATATAATTGAAATATCACAGGTTGTGCGTTGAATCGATCAATTAGTAGATCCAACCTTTGGTTGTTGATTGAGATTGATTGATCCTTGAACATTGGTCTTTGGTACCGTACAAGTTATTTCTCTTATATTCAATCGGGCTTGCAAATTTCTATTTGTTTGATTGCAGATTGAATTGAGAAATTGAGATACAACTCTTGGATATACTTTTTTCGAGATTGAGTCTGACTGTCTAGTTGATTCTCTCGAAAGTATATTGGAGTTTGTCCATACAGATTGCTAAGCGAAATATTGGGTGTGGTTGTTAGACCCCCGTTTTTTTCAATCTTTTTCTTTGTAAATCCTCTTTCATATTTACAATCTTGGAATCGATTATACCACACTTCCAACCAAGTTTAAAATTGGTTCATCTGTATTCCAAGACAACTATGTGATTGATCAAATATCAAATCATAATCATGGGTTCACGGTTCTACCAAACACAAGGATCGGTTCTACCTCAATATGGTTTGCTTGTGATCGAACACACAAGTTACCAGGACCGGTTACATCAGTTACCAGGATCGGTTACATCAATTACCAGGACCGGTTACCATATACTCATGGTATTACTTGTGATCGGTTACACAAGTCACTAGGATCGGTTACACCAATTACCAGGATCGGTTACACCAATTACTAGGACCGGTTGCACCAATTACAAGGATCGATTACACAACTCTTTTGTGATCGGCCACACCAATTACTAGGATCGGTCACACCCATTACAAATATCGATCATACCTTCTCAGGTGATTACTTAGGATCGGTTACACTAATAAATTCATACCAAATCATAAGTCAGGCACTGTGATTAGTTATACCAAGATACATAACAAGTTATGATCGGTTCTACTAACTCACACATATTGGTTATCCAAAGATATGCAATGAATAACAATACCAATAAGCCTAGCGATTTCCCTTTCGATTCATAAAACAAGTTTATGAATGTACTTCCTTTAAACAAATGTAAACATTGTTTCCTAGGATAAAATCTTCACCTTTACCCATACACATAATCACAATAGCATTCATACGATTATGTCGATGTCATATATACGAAGTTCAAAAGATAAGCGTTATACTTCGTATTCTAATTCCTTAACACTATGATCATGTGATCATGTTTCATAGCTTCGCAGTTATGTTTTCAATATAGCACGACTTGAGGGATACGTTAGGAATGAAACAGTTCAAGTCAAATATTACTAACCTCAATAGGAAGGATGATGTCGTCGTTGTAGCTTGTTACTTCTTCACATTCTTCAGGTCTTCGAGTAATACTTGCATGCCTCATAATCCTAGACTTTTTAGTCTAACCTATAGGAAGTTGTCTCTTGTACATAATGAAGCGACTCTTAGATGAGTTTTAATTCACTAAAATATGACAACCAAACTTGACATACCAACGCTTGGTGGGTTCAACCGAGCTATGATCTAACTAAAACAAAGCAATATATCTCCACCGTTAGATGGTCTTAGCTTGTTACACACAAATGAAATATACCTTCATTTAGATATGGGTAACCGTACCTAAACGTGTATATTGAGTTGGCTCAATAACAGTTAATCGAAGTTAGCCATATGAACACTTTTGTATTAACCACATTCATCTAACACTTCTAGATCAAATGATAATCAAATGAATCTAATTGTGTTACTCATAGAGTTGTTCAATTGTTTATATTCTCATAGAAGTATACAAGACACAATTGAAACAAAATCGGATTGACTCAATAGCATCAGTTCAAGAACATTTTAGCCACGGTTTACAAAGATTGCATTCCTCAATATATAAATGTTTTTGTTCATGAGTATGAAATCATACTTAACCGATTTTAGAACTTAAACCAACTCAGTTTGAAAACGGGTACGCAAACTAGAGTTCCAGACTTTGGTCATGTCCGGCAGTTCGCAAACAGGTATGCATACTGTCGTATCGGACCTAACTCGGGTGAAACCGTTCGCATACTGGTATACAAACTTGGTTCCTGGGCCCAAATCATATTACAACAGTTTGCATACTGATATGCATACTGTGCTATATTCAGACAATGGTTATTTGTTCTAAACTCCCATTTCAATCATTGAACCATCCTTAGAAGACGACAATAGCTGTCTCACACAAACTATTAGCTTATAAGTAATTTTCACGTGACTGTCTCACACAAATCATGTAGGATGTTTCAAGGAAATTTTCACATGATCATCTTTTGACTCATTATTTAGTTTCCAACAAATAAATTGTTATCCAACTAAACTCTTCAAGAATAATGATGAAAATAGTTAAAGCAAAAAGTTTTCTAACACATATTTCGAGAAAAATTAGCGAGTTAAACTCAACTAGAAATATCAAATGTGTATAATGTAAAATTCTATATAGCTATACGACTTAGTATCATTAGGAGATAGAATAGAATAAACTTCTGAGTGATAGATAAGTTTTAGTCTCCACATACCTTTTGTTGATGAAGTTCCTCCAAGCTCTCCTTAGTAGATCTTCGTCTTCAATCAATGAACACCGTGAAGTCTAAAGCTCAACTACACATTTTATCCTAATCCGAGACATAACTATAAGTAGACTATAAATCTCAAGCTTGAGATAGCAACGGTTGTGAGTTCGACTGAGCAGTGCTCTAACAATCTCCCCCTTTGTCAATTTTAGTGACAAAACTATCAATACATATGGATTACAAAATAAATAAACTTTGTATCTTCTCATCCAAATGCTCGATTTCCTTGGTTCTTAAACATTACTCGAAATCTTCGTCACTTCCAAGTACTCCAGTGATTCTGAACGTGTTCAACTCAGCATCATTGTTGTTGAAGATCTATAGCTATAACAATGAGAAAACAGTAGCTCTCAATCATTGTCATAGTATTATTTCACAACATCAAAGTCCAATTGTATCACAACTTTGACAACAATACTATGGTGATATGTATCACTCCCCCTTAGTCAATACTTCATATCACATGAAAATCACTCCCCCTTACATAATGATCTGTAAACCATATGTATTTGTAGTGTGAACTACACATTAATTCTCCCCCTTTTTGTCAATATAAATTGGCAAAGGTACGAAAACTAGTGGGATCATAATGAAATTCTCATAGAGATTCTTTATGACTAAAAGAAAACATATCAACTTTGTTTAGATGCAATCATATAGTCGAAACTAAATACATTCATCAAGGAGTTTATAAAGATACAAGAAAACTCCTACAATATTCCACAGCCACACTCCCCACAAAGATTTGGCAATTAAGCACAAATTCAATTAAGAACTCTCCCCCATAAAATGTCATTCCCGAAAGAACAACAAGCGCGACCTTACTTTCACAAGAAAAGAAGGATTTATTTGGACATTACCAAATTGCATGAAACATGAAATTGTATCCATAAAACTCAATTAAATTAACCACAAGAGGACCCATGATTAATTTAATAGGAAATGCTCAACATAAGAGAACTTACGGAGCCGCACAATACTTTCACAAAGAAGTGGATCAGGGAAAGATCAATACTGCGGAATATACAAAGATTCATTCTATTTTTCATCAATATTTGCATAAAGACATATATAGACTTAATCTTTGCAATCAAAAGTTCATCTTATCTTCCATAAATATTTGCATAATGACATAATAGGCTTAACTTTTGACATATATGGGATAATCATAGTTCACGGACGCAAACATACATATCCCATAACAATTTTTTGCAATATATAAAACCAATAAAGATTAATATTGCAAAATCATCTTCCAAATAAACTTTAGAATTTAAATAAATAAATCTAGAAACATTGCAAGATGAAAATCATTTGGCAATAGCTATGTGTACTCACAATAATGGCTATTCCAAACCCTAGTTATCCTTCTTAAAAACCAAGAATAAATTCTCATAAGAAGTTTCCTAGACAAAATAAATTTAAGCAAGAACCGAAAATCATTTCACTTACTTTGAAGACCCTTCTCATATTCCCTATAATCATCAAGTTCATCTTTGATTAAATCAATCCTGGATTCAAGATTATCCATCTTGTCTTCAAGTCTTTTGATGGAGGATTCTAGTTCACCCTTCAACGCCCGTATTTGCTCCAAGACAAGATTCATGGTTAATGAGAGTTTATCAAAATGAGAATCAGTAGGATTTTCATCATAGGATGAATCACGTTTATCTTGACACGTCTCATTATCAGAAGAACCAAAACGAACTTTCTTAGAGAGAAAGAGAACAGTCCAAACATCATCCTCTTTACTAGAAAGACTTGAAGAGGACATGATAGAGAAGGTAAATGAAATACTTGCTTAAGCGAAATAAATCTCTTTAAAAATAAGAAGAGATGAGATAAATTCCCAAAAAGACCTTGGACAAAAACCCTAACCGAAACTTAAAAGAGATAGGAAAAACATCCAAGTGTTCAGAAAAGGTTCTTAGTTTGAAAACCAAAGCTAGAGCAATTTATGGAGATACACGAACAAGTCAGCAAAAATCTTTTCAAATCCCTCTTGGAGATTATTGTTCTTGTCCAAGGGAAAATAGACAAGAACAATCTCAAAACTTACAAAGAGTAATTTCTCCCACCTAAAGAAGGATCGGGAGGTTTCACAAGAGAGGAGGATGATTTTGTTAAAACTTGTTTCAGATTCCTCTTTGTGGAGTGAGAATCCGAAGAGGATATTCCCTTTATTTTTCTGAACTGTTCATCGATTTTTGCATACATTGAATGGTTCTTAAAATCTCTTTAGAAAATGACATGGATTTCTTATGAGATTTCTTTTTCTTCTTCTGAAAACGTGATTTAGAAGAAGGTTTTTTCAGAACCTTTGTGCAATCTGTTTCTGGGTAATCCTGATTTTTATTTAAGGTATACTCATGATATGTTGTGAAGTTAACCATGTCTTTCTCACCATGAAAGAGATTAGAACACAACAAAATCACAGGAGTAATATGCTGATTTGGTTTGCAAGAACTTATCGAAGAGTATCGATCATCCTTTTTAACATCACAACTGCGAGAAGTCGCATTTTCTTGTCTTAATGTTTTCAGTTGACGTTCCAGATTTTCAATCCTTTTAATCTAGACTTCCGTTTCCAGTTGAAATTTTCTCTTAATCAAGTATAGATGTTTGGTCAAGAGATCAAATTTTTCTTCTAGAGAAGTTTGATTATTTATCATAGAATAATCAGAGCTGTCGGAAGAACAAGGGTGATTATCAGCAAAATAAGTGAGAAAACTTTCACAGACTTCTTCCTCTGGACAATAGTCAAGAGTTGCCATCCATGCTTTGGTTATCTCACTCTTTTCCTTATTAGGAACACCCAAAATGTGATGATCACATTTGTAGCACATGGAAAAAGTTCCATTGACATAGTTTTTGGGAACTTTCTTGTCCATTACATTGATTGAGGAGGATTTTTTGCGAGACTTTATTTTTCTTCTCTTAAGAGTTTTCTTTAACTGTTGTACACATAGTGAAAGAGTAGAATTAAAGCAATTCTCATCCTTCAGATCAATCAATTTTGGATACAGAGAACTTACATCAGAAGAAGTAACAGAATTACAACTCATTCGAAGTTTTTCTCTTTTACTAAGTTCAAGATCAAAAATATTTAGTTTTCCTACCAGAGAGTTTCTGGATAGAGTATCAAGGTTATTTCCTTCAACGATGGCATGTTTCTTAGAGTCGTATCTGGTTGGTAATGATCTGAGAATTTTCATCACAATGTCCTTTTCAGGAATAGTCTTATCCAATGCAAAAGATGCATTAACAATTTCAGAGACTTTGTGATTAAACTCATCAAATGAATCTTTATCAGCCATACGAAGGTTTTCCCAATCAGAATTTAGGTTTTTAAGCCTAGCTTCCTTTTCCCAATCTGGGGTAATGGCATGTATGATAGCGTTTAAACCGTCATAATTTTTCTTTGCACCGAGAATCTCGTTAGGTTCATATCTACCAATATCCTTTGCAATAGAGACACCGTCTACGGTAACCATTTGAGGATTGTAGCCATTAACAATATATACCCATGATTGGAAATCACGCGCTTGAAGAAAATCACGCATGGAAATTTTCCACCACAGGTAATTTGAGCCATCAAAGACTGGTGGTATGTTTACTGAGATAGCACGTCTTTCCATAGAGTCAGATCGCTACAAACACAGACTTATGAGGTCTTAAACGTGTTTTCCAGCTCTGATACCAATTAAAAAAGCGGGGGTCTAACAACCACACCCAATATTTTTCTTAGCAATCTGTATGGACTAACTCCAATATACTTTCAGGAGAATCAACTAGACAGTCAGACTCAATCTTAAGAAAAGTATATCCAAGAGTTATATCTATATTTCTCAATTCAATCTGCAATCAAACAAATAGGAATTTGCGAGCCCGATTGAATATAACAAATAACTTGGACGGTATCAAAAACCAATATTGAAGTATCAATCAATTTAATCAACAACCAAAGGTTGGATTCACAATTGATTGAACTTACGCACAACCTGTGATATTTCAATTATATAGAAAATATAATACGGAAAAGAAATAACACAGACACCATAAATTTTATTAACGAGGAAACCGCAAATGCAGAAAAACCCCGGGATCTAGTCCAGATTTGAACACCACACTGTATTAAGCCACTACAGACACTAGCCTACTCCAAGTTAACTTCGAACTGGAATGTAGTTGAGCCCTAACCAATCTCACACTGATCAAGGTACAGTCGCGTATCTTACGCCTCTAGAACCACGCCGGATTATGCGCACTTGATTCCCTTAGCTGATCTCACCCACAACTACGATTTGCTACGATCCAAAGTCGAAGACTTGATAAACCAATATGTCTCACACAGAAAAGTGTATTGAATAGATAAATCTGTCCTCCACAGATATACCTATGAGTTTTGTTCCGTCTTTTGATAAATCAAGGTGAACATGAACCAATTGATATACCGTACTTATATTCCCGAAGAACAGACTAGAAATATCAATCACCTCACAATAATCTTAATCGTATGGTAGCGAAACAAGATATTGTGAAATCACAAATGATGAGACGAAGATGTTTGTGAATACTTTTTATCTTGCCTATCGGAAATTAAATCTCGAGCAAATCTTAGAGAAGATAGTACTCAATACGATAAAAAAACAGTAAGATCAGAACACGCAACTGCAGAGAAATAGTTGGGTCTGGCTTCACAATCCCAATGAAGTCTTCAAGTCGTTAACCTACAGGTTTCGTGAAAAACCTAAGGTTAAAGGAGAATCGACTCTAGTCGCAACTAATATCACACATGAGGTGTGGAGATTAGGTTTCCCAGTTGCTAGAGTTCTCCCTTATATAGTCTTCAAATCAGGGTTTGCAATCAATGTTACCTTGGTAACAAAGCATTCAATATTCACCGTTAGATGAAAACCTGATTAGACTCAAGCTAATATCTTTCAACCGTTAGATCGAACTTAGCTTGTTACACACAAATGAAAAGTGACTTCATTTAGATATGAGTAATCGTACCTAAACGTGTACACCTTGTTTGCTCAACAATAGTTAACCGAAGTTATCCATATTTCATATCAACCATATTCATCTTAACCATAACTAGATCAAATGACTCAAATGAAACTAGTTTTAGAGTTGTTTAATTGTTTACATTCTCATAGACATATACAAGACACAAGTCGAATCAATTCATGAACATTATAGCCACGGTTTGCAAAAGATTGCATTCCTTATTATATAAATGTATTAGTTCATGAACAAACCGATTTTAGAACATAACCTACTCAAGTATGCAAACAGGTACGCATACCTAAGTGGTCAGACTAAGTTTGGGTTTGCCAGTATGCGAACGGGTATGCATACCTTCCAGAATTCAGTTGAATTTTCGGAATTTTAAACTCACGCCAGTACGCATACCGGTATGCATACTTAGTTCCCTGACTTTCATTAACCAACCAGTACGAATACGGGTATGCATACCATGGTTCCCGGACTTGGACAACACATATACAAGTACGCATATTGTGTTATATCCAATCATGGTTAATCTTTCTAAACTCCCATTTCAATCATTGAAACATTCTCGGAAGACGGGAATAGCTGTCTCACACAAACTATTAGTTTCATAGCAATTTTCAAGTGATCGAATGATCAATACGAAACATTCCGAGTCTACATCAAATGACTGTCTCACACAAATCATGTAAGATGTTACAAGGCAATTTTCACATGATTATCTTTTGACTTTCGTCATGAATATAAGATGAACTTGGTTAAAGCGAAAGCTTACCAACATATATTTCGAGAAATGTGTAAGCGAGTTAAACTCATCTCGAAATATCAAATGTGTATAATCGAAGTCTATATAACTATACGACTTTTGTCTCAAATAGGAGATAGAGTAGATAGACTTTTGAGTGATAGATGAGTTAAAGTCTCCACGTACCTTTTGTTGATGAAGTTTCACAAGCTCTCCTTAGTAGTTCTTCGTCTTCAGTCGATGAACGCCGTAAAGTCTAACGCTCAACTACACTTTCTATCCTAATCCGAGACTTAGCTATAAGTAGACTAGAAATCAAGACTTATAGTTTTGGCAACTATGCTTGACAACAAGATTGAGATAGCAACGCTTGCAAGTTCGACCGAGCAGTGCTCTAACAGTTGTTAGACCCCCGTTTTTTTCAATTGGTATCAGAGCATGCAAACACGCTAAGACCTCATAAGTCTGTGTCTGTAGCAATCTGACTCAATGGACAAAAGTGATATCTCTATAAACGTAACGCCAGTCTTCGATGGTTCGAATTACTTATGGTAGAAAATTTCTATGCATGCCTTTCTCCAAGCGTGTGATTTTCATTCACGGGTTCATGTTGTTCATGGCTATAATTCTCCAATGGTTACAATAAACGGTATAACTGCTCCAAAGGATAATTTTGCATATGAACCTGACAAGATTCTCGCTGCAAAGAAAAATTCTGACGGTTTAAATGTGATCATCCATGCCATTACCCCAGATCTTCAGCACCATGTGACCACATGCAATAAGTCTAAAGATGCTTGGGATATCTTAGAAACCGTATTTGAAGGGAATACCTCTGAAAAGGAAGCTAGGCTTCAAAACCTAAATTATGATTGGGAAAACCTTCGTATGGCTGATGAAGATTCATTTGATGAGTTTAATCACAAAGTGTATGAAATTGTCAATGCTTCTTTTGCGTTAGGTAAGACTATTCCTGAAAAGGACATTGTGATGAAAATTCTCAGATCGTTGCCAGCTAGATACGATTCTAAGAAACATGCCATCATTGAGGGAAATAACTTTGAAACTTTTTTCCAGAAATACTCTTGTTGGGAAGTTAACGATCTTTGATCATGAGTATATCCAAATCTGGAAAGGATATTGCTTTCAAAGCACAAAAGAACACTAAATTACTTGATAAAAGTAAAACTGTTGGCAACTCTGTGGATGATCCTATTGAGACTGATTCATCAGATGAAGATCTTGACAACTCAGTCTCACTGATCACAAGATTGTTTAGATAACTTCTTTTGAAGTGAAGTAAATGGTTCATCAGAGATAAACCTAGATCATCAGTTAAACCTCATGATCATGTTCCTCCTAAAAATAGGGACACTATCGACACTGATGATGAGGATATGCCATAGTGCTTCAAGTGTAAAGGTTTTGGTCATTTTGCTAATGAGTGTCCAAATCGTAGAAAATACACTGGAAACAAAGGTCTTGCTGCAACTCTTGATGAAATGTCTGATCGCTATGATTCAAATGAAGATGAAAAATCAAGTGTTGCACTCCTTGGCGAAAATATTTATTTTGATAATTGTAGCAATACGTATATTAATCTTGATATTCTTCCTAGAGAAACTTCTTCGACCACCTAGGAGGATAAAATGGATTTTACCCTGTCTACTGAAAATTCTATCTCACATGTTTCAGGTACCTCAATTTTTTTAGCAGCATGCTCGGTTATGGTTCTTGAACCGTCCTCCACATTGACATGTTCTTATTGTACTTTTAAGGGTCATGTACTCTCTAATAGTTTCAAGTACAAACATAAAATAAGATATGTCAACAAACTTCAACGAAGAGCAAATTGATTAGCAAACAAGCTCAAACTTGTTCATAAGTCGAATATATCTGAGGTATGTAAATTTAATTCATCTCCGAAGAAGTTAATTTCTTAAGAAAAAGATAGACCTCTACAGAAAAGAACCAGGTCTAAACGATCTATAAAAAAGGGTACAGAGAATTCCATACAGGGACTACATGATGGACAGGTTATTATTCACCCCAACATAGCCTAATTGTGTTGAAAGTGCATCTTGTCTCATGTGCCCAATTTCGAAGAGACAAGAGTTATGCACAAATCTGGTTTTAGGAAAAGAAAATTTTTGTTTATTTTTTTTCTTTTTGTTTTCTGGAATTCTGTTGATCTTTTCATATCCTAAATTGGTGTTGAAAAGGTTTTCCATGTATGGTCATTAAAAGAGGGTTAAAATCGATAATTCTACCTTTTTTAGGTTTGAGAGTTATTTGTATGCGAATCCTACTTACTCTGTATATAGGTTCCGTAACCCTACATTCCTTTTTCTTCCCTGAAAAACTCTTTTTATCAAAAGATTGCTTGTGGAGCTAGTTTTGTGTATTTCTCTCACAATTCCATATTTGAATGGAGACTCCAAGCATCATATATTCTGATGGAAAAGATGTTAATATGATTGTTAATCCATCAATCATGAAGGAAAAATATAAATCTCATTCCTCTACAACTTTGAAGAGAAAAATGAAGAATATGAAGAAACCAAGGGCTAACCCCTCAAATCTTCATAAGTTTTCTGGTGTTCTCTAAGAGTTGAATGAAACAAGGATGGAGATTCAGAATATAAAGGTTATTGTTCTAAGAACTCTTGAAATTCAGAAGGCCCTGGTTCGGCATCAGTCAAGAAGGTTTGTTGGAATTGACTCCTTTCTTCACGAACCTTATGTTCCAATGTCTGTTGACGACAAGGAGTTCGGGGACGATAAAGAATTTTTCAAGAATCATAATGTCTAGGAAACTTATAATATGAATTTATTCTTATGTTTTAAGAAGGATAACTAGGGTTTGGAATAGCGAATATTGTGATTACACATAGCTATTTCCGACGATTTTCATCTTGCAATATTTTAGATTTATTTATTTAAATTCTAAGTTATTTGGAAGATGATTTTGCAGTATTATTCTTTATTGGTTTTATATATTGCAAAAATATTTTATGGGATACGTGTGTTTACGTCCGTGAACTATGATTATCTCATATGTGTCAAAAGTTAAGTCTATTATGTCTTATGCAAATATTGATAAAAGATATAATAAACTTTTGACTATTCCGCAGTTTTGATCTTTCCCTAATCCACTTCTATGTGAAAGTTCTGTATGGCTCCGTAAGTTTTCTTATGTTGAGCATTTCCAACTAAATTAATCTATAAGGTCTTCTTGTGATTAATTTATTCGAGTTTTCTGGATACAAATTCATGTTTCATGTAATTTGTTAATGTCCAAAGAAATCCTTATTTTCTCGTAAAAGTAAGGTCGCTCTTGTTGTTCTTTCGGGAATGATATTTTATGGGGGAGAGTTCTTAATTGAACTTGTGCTTGATTGCTAAATCTTTGTGGGGAGTGCAGCTGTGGAATATTGTAGGAGTTATCTTGTATCTTTATAAACTCCTCGATGAATACACTAAGTTTCGACTATGTTAAATTATCAAAACCAAGTTGATATGTTCTCTTTTGGTCATGAATTATCTTTTTGAGAATTTCATTATAATCCCGCTAGTTTTCGTACCTTTCAAATTTATATTGACAAAAGGGAGGAGAATTATTTGGTAGTTTACACTACATACATATGGTTTACGAATCATTATGTAAGGAGGAGTGGTTTTCATTGTGTGATGAAGAATTGACTAAGGGGGAGTGATACATATCACCGTAGTATTATTGTAAAAGTTGTGATACAATTGGACTTTGATGCCGTGTAATAATACTATGACACTGTATAACAATAATTGAGAACAACTGTTTTCTTATTGTTATGGATACGAATCTTCAACAATAATGATGCTGAGTTGAACACGTTCAGAATCACTGAAGTACTTAGAGTGGCGAAGAATTCAAGGAATGTTGGAGAATCAAGGAAATCAATATTGTTGGATGAGAAGCTACAAAGTTTATTTATTTGGTAATCCATATGTATTGATAATTTTTTCACTAAAATTGACAAAGGGGGAGATTGTTAGAGCACTGCTCGGTCGAGTTTAGGTGATCAAAACTATAAGTCTTGATTTCTAGTCTACTTATAGCTATGTCTCGGATTAGGATAAAATGTGTAGTTAAGCTTTAGACTTCACGACGTTCATCGATTGAAGACGAAGATCTACTGAAGAGAGCTTGGAGGAACTTCATCAACCAAAGGTATGTGGAGACTAAAACTTATCTATCACTCAGTAGTATATTATATTATATCTCCTATTGAGACTAAGTCGTATATCTATATAGACTTTTACATTATACACATTTGATATTTCGAGCTTTGTTTAACTCACTTATATATTTCTCGAAATATGTGTTGGAAGCCTTTTGCTTTAGCTACGTTCATCATTATTCTTGACGAATTTAGTTGGAAACAATTTATTTGTTGGAAACTAAATAATAAGTCAAAAGATGATCATGTGCAAATTGCCCTGAAACATCTTACATGATTTGTGTGAGACAGTCGTTTGATGTCGACTCGGAATGTTTCGTATTGATCATTCGATCACTTGAAAATTACTGATAAGCTAATAGTTTGTGTGAGATAGCTATTGTTGTCTTCTAAGGATGTTTCAATGATTGAAATGGGAGTTTAGAACAATTAACCTTTGTCTGGATACAACACAGTATGCATACCAGTATGCAAACTGTTGTGGTATGATTCAGGTCCGGAAACCTAGTTTGCATACCAGTATGCGAACGGTTTTAACAGTTAAAGTCCGAGAACCAAGTTTGCATACCAGTATGCGAATGGTTCTACCTGAGTTACGGTCTGGGACGGCAGTATGCATACCGGTTTGCAAACTGCTGGACAAGACCAAAGTCCGAAACTATAGTTTGCATACCCGTTTGCAAACTTAGTGGTTAAAGTTCTAACGGTTAAGTATGTTTTCATACTCATGAACAAATACATTTATAAATTAAGGAATGAAATCTTTGCAAACCGTGGCTTAATATTCATGAATTGATTCGCATGAATCAAATCCGATTTTGCTTCAATTGGTTCTTGTATACTTCTGAGATATAAATAATTGAACAACTCTATGAGTAACACAATTAGATTCATTTGATTATCTTTCATGTTTGATTGATCATCATATTTGATCTATAAGTGTTATATGAATGTGGTTAAGACAAAAGTGTTCATATGGCTAACTTCGGTTAACTATTGTTGAGCCAACTCAATATACACGTTTAGGTACGGTTACCCATATCTAAATGAAGGTGTATTTTATTTGTGTGTAACAAGCTAAGACCATCTAACAGTGTGGGGATATTGCTTTGGTTTTAAGCAAACTTAGCTTGAATCTTAAATCAGGTTTTCATCTAACGATGAATATTGAATGCTTTGTTTCTAAGCTTACCTAGCTTTGATTGTAAGCAACCCTGATTTGAAAGACTATATAAGGGATAACTCTATCAGCTGGAAAACCTAATCCCCACACTTGTGTGTGATACTATTTGCGACTAGAGTCGATTCTCCTTTAACCTAGGTTTTTCCTAAAACCATTATAGGTTAACGACTTAAAGACTTCATTGGGATTCTGAAGCCAGATCCAACTATTTTCTCTGTAGTTGCATATTCTGATCTTACTTGTTCTACTGTATTGAGTACTATCTTCTCTAAGATTTGCTCGAAATTTATCTCCGATATGTAAGATATAAAAAAGTACTCACAAAGCTCTTCGTCTCATTCTTTGTGATTCCACAATAACTTCTTATACTACCATATAGTTAAGTTATTGTGAGGTGATTGATATTTCTAGGCTGTTCTTTGGGAATATAAGACCGGATTATCAATTGGTTCCTATTCACCTTGATTTATCAAAATACGGAACAAAACTTCATAGGTACTTCTATGGGAGACAGATTTATCTATCAGAATAGACTTATCAATGTGATAAAAATTTGTTTATAAGTCTTCGACTTTGGGTCGTAGCAACTCTTAGTTGTGGGTGAGATCAGCTAAGGGAATCAAGTGCGTAGATTCCTGCTGGGATTCAGAGGCGTAAGGAACGCGACTGTACCTTAATCAGGGTGAGACTTGGTTAGGGCTCAACTACAATCTAGTCTGAAGTTAACTTGTAGTAGGCTACTGTCTGTAGCGGCTTAATACTGTGTGGTATTCAAATCTTGACTAGGTCCCGGGGGTTTTCTGCATTTGCGGTTTCCTCGTTAACAAAATTTCTGGTGTCTATGTTATTTCTTTTCCGCATTATATTTGTTTATATAATTGAAATATCACAGGTTGTGCGTAGTTCAATCAATTGGTAAATCCAACCTTTGGTTGTTGATATAAATTGATTGACACATGAACATTGGTCTTTGGTACCGTTCAAGTTATTCTCATACCAATCAGTTCATCGATCTCATCCTGTTGATTTACTGATTAATTTGAGAAAGAGATATAACTTTTGAATATATTTCCTTGATTGAGTCTGATTGTCTAGTTGATTCTCTTGGAAATTATATTGGAGTTAGTCCATACAGATTGTCGAACGAAATATTGAGTGTGGTTGTTAGACCCCCGCTTTTTCAAATACAACGAGAATTTCTACACATACTGATTTCATATAATAGTGCGTTTTTTTAGCTTAGTACGTCCATGGTCATGTGCGCATATTTTGTATTCATGAGTCATCTTCAGAGAACTACACCAAATCAACCGTTTTGAGACATTTATATCCGTTGTTTTGAATTTAAGAGACACATATAATTGTCTCAAATCGTACGTCCGGAATCGTTTGAGACGCCTAGAGCGACACTTATAAGTGTCTCTTAATTAATTTAAGCGACAGTTATCAGTGTCTCTTAATTATTTTAAGCGACATTTATAAGTGTCTCTTAATTACTTTTTAAGAGACACTTATAATCAATTTAACCAACACTTATATCTGTCTCAAAATTAAATTAGTTCTAAAGAAAAATCATAATTTTCCAGCTGAGAATTTTCAAAACCCAATTATTTCCTGCACCTGCATATTTTATTTTTTTTGCACCACAAAACAAATCTCTATTTCATTCACAATCAAATATTAACACTAACAACAAAAATGAAGTCTTAACATTTAATTTCTTGGAAAAAAATAAAAAACTAAAGCTGAAATACAAGAGAAGATGTTGAAAATGACTCAAGTGACTTTCAGGAATAAAAGATGTTGAACATAATCAGTAACAGAAACTCAAATGCCAAAGACTTGATAATCGTCTAGTTTGGAACCTTGGCAAAATGGGATATCCAGAATGATACATTGAATTCCTTGTTGTCTCACAAACAGTACAAGCAATGAGCTTCCATGCCTTGAAAAAAAATAAAGTTCTGTAAGAAACATTGACAATTATGATTTCATGGCCAAATGGCAACTGTCAAGATTCAACTGAAAAGAAATGAAGGGCGCCTGCTAAAGTAAGTTTGACAAGATTTTAAGGGACATTTACACGAATAATATCCTGATCCCTAAAGCCTAAACATCTATACGAAGATTCGTTGCAAGTTCATAGACGAAGAAAAAGTTGTGAAGATTCCTAGCATCTATAGATACTAAAGGTAGAGGTGGTGCTGATTCGTTAACCCATTTCATATAAATTTTATTTTTGTTTACTTACTACTTTTTATTCTACCATTTCCTTTTAGCAATGTGAGGCTTTGAGCCTCTAACAAGGCACAAAAAGATAAGCCAGATCTCCTAGAACTTAACGCAAATTGCGTACCAAAATAATCTACAGAAACATTAGAGCAACGAACAATACAAAACGGTAAAACTATGTGCTATTATGCAGTAAAGATGAGCACAAAGCAACAACAAGCTCTAGTTAATACTAATTTAAATCGAAATGATATTTGAGCAATGATAATTAAGATAAAATATGCCTAGAAGCAGAGTTTAAAAATACATAAAAAGGACTTTTGAATCCACCACCTAGATTACAGGAATTACAAGTTCATTATATTGTTTTTATTGATACGAGTAACAGTAGAGATGAGAATCACTCGCTTTCTCGACAATATGATCGTGACATAACTGAGGAAACTCTTGACTGAACCGTGTCATTCATAAAAATCTTAACGGAGGTGCATATAATTTTCATGAATACAATTTTACATACAACATGCACTTAAGCTACCAATGAAACATCAGCATATCCATGTATCTTAAAATTTCTATACATTGACTGTATGGTGCCTGCAGAGTAAGATAGTTCACAATAATTCCACGGTGTCACCCATTTAGGTATATGATGTAAGACAGTAATGAAGCATGAGGTATTTGTATACTATAGGCAGTCTTCTGATAAACCAAGGAAAAAAATTATTGGCAGTTCAATAAATTGGTTACTTACTTCAAGTAGTCTTCTCTATAATATCCACAGCACAATAAATTGCACCGTTGAGCTTTGCTAGAGCATTAGAAAATATCTGAAAGAAAACAAAGATTCATCCATTCAATATAACCCACTATTCCAACTACAAAGAGGATAGAGTAAAAAAGGATACATCAGTTGTCTGCTCAGTGAACAAGCAAAAGCTAGGGATGAATATGACACATGCTAGCTCAGAGAGCATCAACACGGTTTAGCTTCAGGTTGAGTCGATGTTCTCACAGACATTTCCATGTAGCATGCTTATCACATCAACCCATAAACCAAGAAAATACCTTTTGACACATTGACTGAGTAGGGATCTTTCCAGCAGTTGGATCACATTTCTACATCTGAAAAACAATTGACTCCATCAAATTCTATTGGCCAAAGCAACCCCATATAAGAATCCTTTTTGTTGGTTAATGGGGGGAGGGGGAGGCCAATTAAAGACAACTAAAAATACAGTAAGTTCCAAGCAAAGTGTAGAATAGAGGCAAACATTAATATGTAATACCTGTACTGAACCACAAAGTACAATCTCCACCACCAAATATGTAATGTCACCACAGAGGGCAGAATCTGCAGCATACGAACGGAATAAGTTCCTTGGCCCAAAAGTTTTTTTTTTTTTGTGTCACTAAGAGGTGAATAACAGTCAACAGTTGAAAATTAAGCAGCACCATCGTATCAACCAAATAAGAGTACCAGCTTCCAAGTCCATGTTGTATCTGAACTCTCTACAGATGCAGTGGAAAGACTCAGCTGAGACTCCAGTTCTATGGCACATTCTGTCAACTGTTGAAATTGAATCTTTGCCTTAGTCTGAAAAGTCAAGGCAAAAAATTCTTAGTTATGTGTTGACACGTTTAGGAAAATATACCAGAACAAATGCAAACTTCACATAAATATTAATATTACAAGTTTCATCTCCAATAGACTACTCGTTGAAGTTATTGAGCCTTAACCTCTTCAACTTCTTGCTTCAACTACATAAACACAAGATATGAACATGAAAATGGGAATCAGAATAAGATATGAATCTGAGATACAAAAGCAATACACTCAAAACGAACTTCTTAATGAACTAATGAGCTTATTTACCTCATCTTCAATAGACTGAATATCAGGAGAGGTAGTTGGGAGAAAGCAAGCATCAGAAAAGGTGGTAGAGACCACTTCATGCTTCTCTGAATTAAAAATTGGTGCCTTTGGCTCACAAAAGAAGTCCCCTGGGCAAGCATTCAAATCACATGACACACCAAAATTTTCTTCATTACCTACTGAATCACAATTTTCCTTCTATTTTTCATTAACCAACTGCAATAGTTTAGGTAGACATCAAGGGACATCTGTTACGTACCCAAAAGAAGAGTAAAAAGTAAATCCATACTCACTATCAGCTCTAACGACAAATCTTGTTTCCCGACGGGGATGCTGAGTTCTAGATGAACCCGCTACAAATAGCGCATGTATTGAATCTTGAGAAAGCGAGGTTGAACTGGTTGAAGCCAAACACCACATCTGGGTTGAAATCCTGCTGACGAGTTGAAAATTATAGGTGCATTTAATCTTCAACGTAGAGATAAAATTCACAATGCACATAAACAAAACAAGTCATAAGTAGTTCAAAGTGAATTGATATATCTACAACGAATAAGGTACATCAAACCAATATAGTTGGAACTTGGAACCCACAAATCTGTAAACTCAAATACTTATTCAAATTCCCTTAATATTGTTTTGCGGACATAAATCTTCACAAGGTTTCAGTAAATATAATCCAGGGTATATTTTTCAATTCTCATCTCAGAGCACACATGATTGGGTACTATGTCCCAGCATAAAAATGGAGCCGAAAGGCATAACAATTTTCAAAAGACGCTGCATACTCCAGTCTTTTATCCCTTCCCATTGTCTTCAATAAAAAAATGACAGAGTTAGGAAACATAAGCACTGGACTCCTACTAGCATGTCCACTTGTTGCTGGCGAAAATGTTGAAGGGTGCACTTATTTGCATAATGCCGCTTGAAGCAGGTAAATACTGCATTTAAAGAAAATAGATAACATAAATACAAATCATGTTATCATTGTGAAGATCATACGAAGAATAGTGAGCATAATAAGAATTGAAAATTTCATGGCAAAGAAGAGTGAGAAACTACATGCTAATATGCAATTGATTGGACCATATTAGGACCATCTGAGATGCAACCTTGAGTCGAGGGTTGACAATAATGACAGGATGGATCCCAGCAGCATCAGGCATAGCCGTCAAATCTTGTGTATAAAATATTTAAGGGTGGTTAAAGGGAACCTGATATTGAGAACATACCTACAATATATCTTATGAACTGTCGAAAACTGAAAGACTCTCACATCAATCATACAATTTCCAACAGCATTTTGAGGAGCCACAAGAATAAATGTCATCTTGCTCAGTAACCTCTTGGAAACCTACAATTGGAAGGAGAACTCAGAAACTTGGTAAAAGAGCGGATAAAGGCATTGAAAACAATACCTTAAATATGATAAAAGGAGAACTCAGAAACCAAACTTACACATGATAAAAGGACAGTTACAGCAAAACAATACCTGAAAACCCAATTTTATCAACACATATATCACCTTCCATGGACTGCTAAAGCAGAAACACCAGTTTTCAGTTTCAAAAAATATTTTAAGACTCAATCTATACTGAAAAGACAACAATATTAAGTTGAAACTTAATATATTAGCGACTCTCTCAGGTCACAAACAAAATCCAAGACTCAAAATCTTCAATGACAACACAAACAAGAAAAAATCAAAACAAGTACTACCATTTTCAGGTGAACAAAAGGTTAAAATCAAAATTAGATATGTAAACCCTTCAGAGACAAGACCAAAATTAAATATCTTACTTCATAAAATTGAAATTATAAGAATACCCATGCTTCAAAATTCTATGAAATCACAAAAATTGTAAAATCTAGAGAGAAACATATAATACGAACTATATTGATCACAGATTAAGCTTAAATCAAACTCACAACAATTAATAAGGATAGGGATTTATACCTGAATCTTCTAGGTATTAGTACCTCAATCTTCTTCTGCGATTTCAAAATCAAGAGTTAACAATCAATTTTTAGGGTTTAGAAAATCAGAATATACAAATCTGTAAAATGGGTCACATACCTGAAATTAGGTTATTCAAACTCAGTAAAAACGGGTATTCATTTATGGTAACATGCTTAAAACAATTTTTGATCAACTTAGGGTTTGGAATTAGAAGAAGAAGAGGAAAAGATCTGAGTTCTAACAGGCTTAAAGGTATTGATCTAAGAGGAGATTTTCGATCGAACTAGGTATGAACCTGGATTTGATATACTCTAAAGAAAGGTTTTGTATCCTGGTTTCTCTCACTCGATCTTTCGGTTTTTTGAGCCGAAGTGAAAAGGAAATAAGAGAAAGTGAGAGAGAAAGAAAGAAAGAGAGAAAAGAAAAGAAAAGAAAAGAGATAAAAAAAAATGGGAAGAGTAAGAGTTTTATCAGAAGAAAATTAATATGTTGTCTAAATTTTGCACAACCAAAATAAATGGGAACCTAAAACAAATGGTGGGAACTAACGTTGATCAAGTAAATTTAATTTTAATATAATTTGGTGTGAGACAATGATATTGGGGGAAAATTTGAAAAGGAAATAATGCGAGAGAAATTAGAAAATTAGAAATGGAGGGAATTTTTGGGTTTTGGAGGGAAATAAAATGGAATTAAAATGAAAAAGAAATGATAAATTGATATGTATATGTGTATAGAAATTATTAAAAATCTTGTAAAGTTATAAATTTTTAAGACACTTATAAGAGTAGTTAAAAAAGAACAGTTAATTGGGGGATACATAAATTAATTTGGGGATATTTCACTGTAGCTGCCGGCATGGTTTTTCAATGCCGGAAATCCATCGACCATGCCGGCATCATTGAAAAACCATGCCGGCAACTACAGTAAAAATATGCCCCAATTTGGTGTTCTTAAAAAATCAGAATTAAAGCAACTCATATTTTTAATTTGAGACTCTTATATGAGTGGAAGCACTAAAGACATCTATATGTGTCTCGAACCCAAAAATCAATATGTCTCAAATCAGGCCATATGGTGTAGTACGATTTTATTCTCAGGTAACAACCTAATTTCCTTACTCATATAGGTAAATCTCTTAAGATGTTTCCGCAATACACCTGTAAACAACCATAGACTTATTAAGGATTTACATCCATCCTCATTCATGAAGTTCTGATTTAATGTATTATAGTTACTCTCATAAATTTTCAGTATCCACTAAACCCTGTTTGTCTTATTTAAAACATAGGTTCAATTTTCGTTAGTTTGTGATCAACCTTCTTTCTCATACCTTAACCTAATTATGAATGTTTTATAAAAACATTTTTCTTTAGGAAACTCTTCATTAATAGGCATGCCAAGTTTTGTCCGTTTCAATGTAGTTATCTAAAATTTTCTTCTCTTAAGTGATTGTCTTACTGTTCAATGTCTAAGATTTACATGTCTTTACTTTTCATTGTAAGTCTTGTTAGATGAAATATATCGTAACGTGATTATTAAAGTTAATAAAATAGTCTGAGATGGCTTCTTCCAACGTGGGATATTATTAAGCTAGGTTTTAAGTCATTTTTCCTCCTTATTTACATTTACTAATGCAATTAATTCTAACAACATTATTAAAGATGCTCGTCATTGATTTTGCTATATTAGATATAACTTCTCTAATGACTGTAATTAACATTCACACTAATTCACAAAAAGTCATTATAGACTTAATTTACTAAAGGCATCCACAAATTGTATGAAATTTATACTTGCTATCTCAACAAGTATAACGACATGGTGAGTAGGTCTTCTGTATATTCCGTTTCCTCTACAAATTTGTATCCAAACATAAATAGAATTTTGAAAATATATGATGCATATGTTCAAAGTTGTTGCATTTGCATTTCCTTTCCTTTCGATGTCTTTTAAGACATATAGATTTCAAGGGTTTGGAACCTATATATAATTCTTATTGCAAAAATCATGTTCATATCATATCTAAAAGTTATCTCCACAGATATTTATAAAATTTAGACTTTCAAATTTATAATTCCTATCATAAGAATTATGTTTGCGTCGTAAAACTGTCGTCTCAATAATTATCGACGATTTCCTTATAATTAGAATTTATGTGACAAATATATCTTTCACCATTTCACAAACAAGACTAACAACAAAAGAGATCTCAGGTCTTGTCCATGTAAGATAATATGAACTCCATAAGATTTCCCAGTAATGCACCATGCAATTGACTTAATTTGTCAGAAGTTGTAATTGATGTTTAATTTACACATCTTGAAACCTTCCTTATGATTCTTTCCAAGAAGATCCAAGACATACTTGGTCTGATAAATAAGAAATAGAATCTCTTTTATCTCAAGGCCAAGAAGGTATTATAGCTGACCCAAATATTTGTTAGGAAAATGAGCAATAACTGAAGCAGTAAGCGCATAATAAAACCCAGTGAGCAATATATCATTAGCATAAACCAATGCTATTGTAATATACTCAGCAGTCTTACACAAATACAAAGAAGTATCAACTATAGAGTTAACAAGATGTAAAGAAATAAGAACAGAACTAAGCTTTCCATACCATATCGTAGGTACCTTTTTGAGTTCATATATGGACTTATACAATAAATAAACATGATCAGGTGTAGTTTCATCCTCAAACTATGGAGGTTGTGTTACATAAACTATTTATTTTACATCACCATGAAAAAGGCATTGCTTACTGATGTCGTTTTATAGTTGTAGTGGTAAAAAGGTTCGTTGCTCGAACTTGTGAAGGATTTTCGAAAATTAAATAGAATTGTTTTGACAATAATAAGAAAATACCGAGACTTTGGATTCCACCATTGACCAATTAATTGATAAACTCTAATCAATATTCATGCAATATTCTTCTTTAAAGTGATTCTAATATTTGCCTCTAATAGATTTTTGAAGTAATAATTGTAAGCACGAAGCATGAAACATCAAAAGTATTAAAACCAAGCATGTCCCATCAAAACACTTCACAACTACTCAATAAAAACCAATTTTTCTTTTAAGTTCTATGCAAATAATCATGTAAAATAATTGCAATAAATAATTAAAATAGAATTATACCACTTTTCATGGAACAATGGCTTCCTCCGTCGCCTCGGCTAAGGGGTTTAGCTCCTCATATTAATCACTTGCTCAAAATACATATTTGGTGTTCAAAAGTTGATTAAAAGAGTGAAAAGTGCTAAGCAGCGGATTCTGTAGTTGCTGAAGGTCTAAAACAGAAGTCCGAGTCGTTGCTGAAGAGCTTCGGTGACTGAAGGAAGATGCGACCGTACCTCGTTGTCACTGATAATAAGTCTGCCACTGCGACTGATTCTGAAGGTCTAATGTTCTTCGTCTTCTTCTTCTTCTCAGCAGCAGCAGGAAAGTTCTGAACTCGACTCTGTGATTTTTTTCTCGCTTCTCTATAGCTCTAAACTTCTCCAAACTCCCCCAAATTGTTCGTATGCCTAAATATGACTCGAATCAACCTATATATAGCCTCCAAACACAAAATCTCTCGAGTTAATCCAAATATTTTCGTTTTTTCTTCACCGCACGTTATGGGATTTTAATCTTCTTTTTACGCGTTAACTTGGTTTCCAAACTCTCTCAAACTCTCTCAGGACTGAATAAGGACTCCATACACTCCTATCTTGCCGTAAACTCTTCACAAATTCTTTTGTAAACCGAAAATAACTCAAATTGTGAATTCTCCCTGTTTTGCTCCAACACGGATTTCTATCCCTGTTTAATCGATTCTACAACCCATACCATACTTGTTTATCCTTAACAGAGTTAACCCAACTAAAATCAGCCCTTGAATCGTCTTAAAAATCATCCAAAATCCAAACAGAAAATTTCTGTTTTCTGTAAAAAAAATCCCGCCAAAATCTGTTTTGAAAATTTGAGAAGAAATGTGACCTCCCCCTATCCAGTGCCGGTCTGTGCTTAGCAGCTGCTTGGAAATGGGTTACCCCTTATCCAAAATGAGAGTCCGAATAGCAAGTGTCCTCCCAGGAGCCTTTAACAACTTTTCGAGCCAATTTTCCCAAAAATGTTTATTCCCCCAAAATACCTACAAAGGGATAAAATACCAACATTAGTACAAAAATGGGTACTAAAAATATACACAATAGAGATGAAAATAGACACATAAATGCGTCTATCACTTACATCAAAATGATGAATTGGCCAATCTCATTGAACTTCCATAGATACAATAGTTCCAATGGAAGTTTGCTTTGTTGCATGATAAAAAGTTTCTTCAAAGTTAATACCTTATTGTTGATGGAAACCTTTTTCCACCAACCTTTCTTTGCATCTTTCTACGCTACCATCTGGGTTGTATTTGATTTTGAATTCCCACTTGTAGCCATCCAAATTTTAGTCAGGAGAATGAGAAATTATTTGCCATGTGCCAGCTTGAATTAGAAAAATATATTCATTTTCTATAGAATCTCTCTAAACAGGTACCTTATTAGAATTATTAAAACAACTAGGTACATAAGTAGATGTAACACTCATCAAAGAAACATATACATGATGTTTAGTGGCAAATTACATGACTTGGGTTCAATTTAAAAATAGGACTCTGTTTTTAAAAATTAGTTCTCATTTTACCTCTAGTAGTCATGTTATTATCATTCCAATAGGAGATATGAAAATGGAAACAACTAGAGCTGCAAGTGGAGTAGAAGGGGGAGGACCATTATAAGAAATGGTATGTGAGAAAGATAACTATGAAGTAGAAATAGTATGAGCAATAGTAGTACTACCCGAGTATGATAAATAAACAATAAGCTCTTTGAAAGGAAAATAGTATTCATTAAAAACAACATGCCTGTAAATACATATCCTGCAATAGTTAGGATCAAGACATACATAGCCTTTATGAGAAATATTATAGACAATAAATACGGAATACTTATTCTTATGAGCAAGTTTGATAGGAATGTAAGAGTGTAGTCGAGGAAAACATGCACATCCAAATAGTTTAAGAAATTTATGATTTGTTTGCTTGTTAAAAAAAAAAATCAAAATGAGAAATAAAAGTAAATATATAATAGGTAGTCTATTGATAAGATAAATTGCAGTTTATAAGGCCTCAACCCATAATTTGAATGGTAAACTAGATTATGGTAAACCAGAATTTGTGCTTGACCCCAAGAACACTATTATGTTCAGGTGTGTGAGGACAAGAAAACTCATGACTAATTTATTTGGATTTAGTGAAAGTTTTGAAAAAGTTATCGAAAAACTCTCCACCACGATCAGTTCTTATGGTTTTAACCGAAAGAGAAAATAAATTTTCAATATGAGAAATGAATAAATGAAGGCATGTTTGAAATCTGCTTTATTATGTATTGGAAAATCCAAGAATATTTGAAAAATCGTCAATTACATTTGCATAATACAATGATCCAGAGACATAAAAAAACATGACATGGACTCTAAAGGTCCATATGCAACAACTCCAGAGATTGTGTAGCATAGTTATGGGATAACTAAAAAGGTAATTTTTGACTCCTACGTAGTTTGTAGTTGGGACAAAAAACTTGTTTATCGGCTATGTTAGAACATCGCTCGATCGAACTCGCAAGTTTTGCTATCTCAAGCTTGTTGTCGGTGTCAGATGTACAAATATATGTTTTGATTTCTAGTCTTCTAAAGTCAAGTCTCGGAAAAGGATTAGAGTATGGTTATTGAGCATTAGACTTCACTGAATAACCCCCAAAGATTGAAGACTGACCTATCTTATTTACTCATGACATATACCATTCTATCTTATGAGACTATGTCGTATGATCTTATTAGATTTAATATTGCAAATAAATAATTTCGAGTTCAATCTTATCTTGGTTAAACTCTTGAAATATGATTTAAGCAATGGATGATCATATATTCTTGGCAATATTAGTTAGACCAATTTATTGTTCACAAACTATTTTTGTTTCAAGTTGATCATTTGTAAGTTTCCAAAGCAACAATGCATAATGTCTATGGCTATTGGGAATGTTTCAAATTAATAATGAGAGATTTAGAAATACTTGGCTCAAGGTACACATACTTGTATGTAATACCTAAGTCAGTCTGAATTTCACTGACTGTAAAGGTTTGCAAACCCCTTACATCTAAGTTAAGGAATGAGGGGTAGATTTGAAACCCCTTGAATCTGACTTCACGAACTGCCAGTGGTTTGCAAACCTATACAGTTCTAATTTAACAGAAGGTCATGGAATATTCTATATGATAATGTTCGCTTTTGCTACAAATGTTATAGACACTTTTAAGACAAATTTATTTACAAAATTATTGTGGGCTTGTGGATCATTCATTAGTATTGAGTGTTATTCAACACTGCAAAGTGCTTGTAAGTTCAAAGTCATGTTTGCCGCTATGGAGTATCATTGTGCACGTTTATAGAACCCTAGACCGTAATGTATATTCTTCTGGGTAATTTCAAGAAGGACTTTTCACATGCTTACATAAATTCCTAATAAGAATTTCATCCAAAATTGAAAAGTGTTTGCTTGGATAAAGAGACTCTTGCAACAAGATTTCTCAATCCCTGGCACTATTGTGTCCTAGTTGCAAAGTTAGAATCGTCCTCTATATCATAGAACTGTATTCCAAGTTATGATTTTAAGGACTTCACTTAGGGATTCGTGAAGCCCAACTAGAATATCTTTTTACCTGATAGTTCTTGTATACTATTGGTTATTGAAGTTAACGAACTTTGGATCAGGAACAAGATAAATAGAAATCACAAAGTTCTCCTCTTCTCGGGATTTTTGATTCCTCAACATAAAAGGTTAGAGGAGCACCAAGTAAGGATAAAAGGTTGGATAATTCTCTTCTTTCTGTTTTCAAATGGTTGATGCTTTTCCTTGTTGGATGAGCTCAATTACTTTGCATCGTTTTTGAAATCCTTTTGTAGTTTGTTACCATTTGTCAATTACTATTTGGATAATGGCACTTTTCCTTTTTATTTTTCTTTCCAAAATTTAACATTGTTACCGGACAAGGTTATTGACAGACATCATTTGAAATACTATTTTTTTTTACTTTGAATGCCTTTCCGAAATTCATTTCCATAAAGGAGCAGATATTCTTTTCGCCAAATGTCATCCATATCTGACTTGTTTTTTCTTGTACTATCTTCCTCCACATAGCCTTTTTTACTTGGTGTTTCTTTAGCTCCATTTAGAGAGTAAATCTCTATTTGTTTCTCTTAGGCATCTGATGCCCACTCCACTAAGTTCTTTTGGTTTGCTTAGATTATCCCAAGCCACTCATTTTACTTTCTTTTTGTTAGGTGTAGAGCCATACATGAAATATTTCATAATTCTTGATAGTTGCTTCTCCATATGCGTAGGCATTGGGATGAGGGACATGAAATAAATGCATAGATTCATGAGACCACTATTAATAAGCTGAATTTTAGTAGATCTTGCAAGAAATCTTCTTTTCCAATCTTTGATATATTTTTTGATTGAGTCTCACTTTTAAGTTGGTGCTCTCGGAATTATATTAGAGTTTAGTCCATACAGATTGCCGAACGAATTATTGGGTGTGGTTGTTATACCCCCGCTTTTTCAATTGGTATCAGAGCAGGCAAACACACTAAGACTTTATAATTTTGTGTTTGTAGCAATCTGACTCTATGGACAGAAGTGCTATCTCTATAAACGTACCGCTAGTTTTCGATGGCTCAAATTACTTATGGTGGAAAATTGTTGTGCGTGCCTTTCTACAAGCGCGTGATTTTCAATCATGGGTTCGTGTTGTTAATGGCTATAATCCTCTAATGCTAATAGTAGACGGTGTAACTGTTGTAAAGGATATTGGTAGATATAGTGAAGTCGAGTTGAGTGTTGCAAAGAAAAATTCTGTGGATTAAACACTATCATCTATGCCATTACCCCAGATCTTCAGCACCATGTGACTACATGCACTCGATCTAAATATGCTTGGGATATCTTAGAAACCGTATTTGAAGGGAATACCTCTGAGAAAGAAGCTAGGCTTCAAAACCTAAATTCTGATTGAGAAAACCTTCGTATGGCTGATGAAGATTCATTTGATGAGTTTAATCACAAAGTGTCTAAAATTATTAATGCATCATTTGCATTGGGTAAGACTATTCCTCAAAAGGAAATTGTGATGAAAATTCTCTGATCTCTACCATCTAGATACGATTCTAAGAAACATGCCATCGTTGAGGGAAATGACCTTGAAACACTTTCCAGGAATACTATTGTTAGAAAGTTAAGATCTTTGATCATGAGCATTTATCCAAAGCTGGAAAGGATATTGCTTTCAAAGCACAAAAGAACACTAAACTACTTGATAAAAGTAAAAGTGTTGGCAACTATGTGGATGATCCTATTGAGACTGAATCATCAGATGAAGATCTTGACAACTCAGTTTCACTGATCACAAGACAATTTAGAGATCTTATTTTGAAAAGAAGTAAACGATTCACCAGAGATAAACCTAGATCATCAGTTAAGCCTCATGATCGTGTCCCTCCTAAAAACAGGGATACTGACGACACTGATGATGAGGATATGCCACAGTGCTTCAAGTGTAAATATTTTGGTCATTTTGCTGATGACTGTCCAAATCATAGAAAATACACTGGTAATAAAGGTCTTGCTGCAACTCTTGATGAAACATATGATCACTATGATTCTACTGAAGATGAAAAATCAAGTGTACCACTCCTTGGTGAAAATTTCAATTTTGATAATTGTAGCAGTACTCATATCAACCTTGTCATTTTTCCTGGAGACACATCTTCGACCGCACTGGAGGATGAAATGAATTTTTTCCTGTCTAATGAAAACTCCGTCTCTTATGTTTCAGGTACTTCGCTCTATTTAGCAGCATGTTCGGCTATGGTGCCTGAACCATCCTCCACATTGACATGTCCTTATTGTACTATTAAGGGTCATGTACTCTCTAATTTTTTCAAGTACAAACATAAAGTAAGGTATGTCAAAAAACTGCAACGGAGAGCCCGTCGATTAGCAAACAAGCATAAACTGGTTCTGAAATTAAATCCATCCGAGGTATGTAAATTTAAGTCCTCTCCTAAGAAATTGATTTCTAAGGAAAAGGTTAGATCCCTACAGAAAAGAACTAGGTCTTAACGACATATGAAGAAGGATGTTGATAATGCCGTGCAGGAATCTTGTGGTGGACATATTACTGTTCACCCCAACACAGTCTAACTGTGTTGATAGTGCATCTTGTCTCATGTGCCCGTATTCCGAAAAGAGAAAAGAATTGTGCACAGCCGGGTTCTAGGGTTAGAAACTTTTTAGTTTGTATCTTGAATACTATTACTTGATCTTCTATTTTTCAAGTAATGGTATTGAAAAGATTTCACCCTATTTGTATAAAAAGGTTAAAATCGACATTTATATCCCTCTTAGGGTTATTTGAGTGTACTAAACCCTACTTACTATGTATATAGGTTTCATAACTCTAGAGAGTCTTTTTCCTCACTATAACTCTTTTCATTAAAAGGTTGCTTGTGAGACTGTTTTATTTGTGATTTCTTTCACAAACCCATATTTCAAACTTGTGGAGACTCCAAGTATCATCTCTTCTGATGGAAAAGATGTTACTATGATTGTCAAATCTGCAATCATGAAGGAAAAAGAGAAATCCCATTCTTCTACAACTTTGAAGAGAAAAAGGAAGAATATGAAGAAACCAAGAGCTAACAACTCAAAATCTTCAAAAGTTTTCTGTAGTTCTTGAGAGTTAAAACAAACCAGGATGGAGGTTCTGCAGATGAAAGCTATTGTTCTAAGATCTCTTGAAATTTATAAGGCCCTGGTTCGGCAACAATCAAGAAGGCTTGTTGGAATTGACTCCTTTCTTCATGAACCTTATGTTCCAATGTATATTGACGACAAGCAGTTCAAGGACGATAAAGAAGTTTTCAAGAATCTTAATGTCTAGGAAACTTCTTATGAGAATTTATTCTTATATTTAAGAAGGATAACTAGGATTGGTATAGCAATTATTGTGATTACACATAGCTATTTCCAATGATTATCATCTTGCAATGTTTTTAGATTTATCATTTAAATTCTAAGTTATTTGGAAGATGATTTTTGCAGTATTTAATCTTTTTGATTTCATATATTGCAATTGCTTATGAGATGTATGCCTTTATGTTCGTAAACTATGCTAGTATCTCATAAATGCTCAAAAGTTAAGTATATTATGTCTTTATGCAAATATTGATAAAAGATAGAATGAACTTTTGAAAACTCCGCAGTATTGATCTTTCCCCGATCCACTTTTATGTGAAAGTACTGTATGGCTCCGTAAGTTTTCTTATGTTGAGTACTTCCGATTAAATTAATCAATAAGGTCTTCTTGTGGTTAATTTATTCGAGTTTTCTGGATACAAATCCATGTGATTTGTTAATGTCCAAAGAAATCCTTCTTTTCTTGTAAAAGTAAGGTCGCTCTTGTTGTTCTCTTGGGAATGACATCAAATGGGGGAGAGTTCTTAAATGAACTTGTGCTTAATTGCCATATCTTTGTGGGGAGTGCGGCTGTGGAATATTGTAGGATCTATCTTATATCTTTATAGACTCCTTGATGAATACACTAAGTTTCGACTATGTGAAATCATCGAAACAAAGTTGATATATTCTCTTTTAGTCATGAATTATCTTTTTGAGAATTTCATTATGATCCCGTAGTTTTCGTACCTTTGCCAATTTATATTGGCAAAAGGGGGGAGAATTATTTGGTATTTCACACTACATACATATGGTTTACGGATCATTATGTAAGGGGGAGTTGTTTTCATTGTAAGATGGAAATATTGACTAGGAGGGGGGGGCGGGGGTGATACACATCACCATAGTATTATATCAAAGTTGTGATGCAATTGGACTTTGATTCTATATAATAATACTATGACACTGTATAACAATGATTGAGAACATCTGTTTTCTTATTGTTATGTCTACTGATCTTCAACAACAATGATGTTGAGTTGAACACGTTCAGAATTGCTGGAGTACTTGGAGTAACGAAGAATTCAAGGAAAGTTGAAGAGCCAAGGAAATCAAGCATGATGGATGAGAAACTACAAAGTTTATTTATTTTGTAATCCAAGCGTTGCTATCTCGGTCGAACTCGTAAGCGTTGCTATCTCGGTCGAACTCGTAAGCGTTGCTATCTCAAGCTTGGTTTTCAAGTTTAGTTGATCAAAACTATATACTTGATTTCTAGTCTACTTATAGCTATGTCTCGGATTAGGATAGAATTGTAGTTGAGCTTTAGACTTCACGGCGTTCACCAATTGAAGAAGAAGATCTACAGAGGATCTTAGAGGAACTTTATCAACAAAAGGTATGTGGAGACTAAAACTTATCTATCACTTATAAGTCTATTCTATTCTATTTTCTAATAAGACTAAGTCGTATATCTATATATACTTTTACATTATACACATTTGATATTTCGAGCCGAGTTTATCTCGCTTATTTGTTTCTCGAAATACGTGTTGAAAGCTTTTTGCTTTAGATATGTTCATCGTATTCTTGACGAGTTTAGTTGGAAACAATTTATTTGTTGGAAACTAAATATTAAGTCAAAAGATGATCATGTGAAAATTACCTTGAACATCTTATATGATTTGTGTGAGACAGTCATTTGATGTTAGCTTGGGAAGTTTTGTATTGATCATTCGATCACTTGAAAATTACTTGAAGCTAATGGTATGTGTGAGATTACCATTGTCGTCTTCTAAGGATGTTTCGATGATTGAAATGAGAGTTTAGAACGATTACCCATGTATGGATACAACACGGTATGCATATCCAGTATGCGAACTAAATTGTGATGATTCAGGTTCAGAACTCTTGTTTGCGTACCTAGTATGCGAACGGATTTACCTGATAAGGTCCGGAACTCTTGTTTGCGTACCTAGTATGCGAACGGGTTTACCAGAGTTGGGTCCGAAACGGTTGTTCGCGAACCGGGTTTGCGAACGGCTTGACTAGGCCAAGGTCCGTAGCTGCTGTTCGAGTACCCAGTTTGCGAACACAGTGGTTAAGTTCTAAAATCGGTTATGTATGATTCTTATACTCATGAACTAAAAAATTTATGATTTAAGGAATGCAAACTAACTTTGCAAACCATGGCTTAATGTTCATGAATTGATTCTTGTATAAGTACTTAGTACGATTACGAATCAATCAGATTTCGTTTCAATTTGTTCGTGAATATTTCTATGAGGTAGTGAACAATTGAACAACTCTATTTGAAACACAACTAGATTCATTTGATTATCTACCATGATTGATTGATCATCATATTTGATCTAGAAGTGTTAGATGAATGTGGTTAAGTCAAAAGTGTTCATATGGCTAACTTCGGTTAACTGTTATTGAGCCAACCCAATATACACGTTTAGGTACAGTTACCCATATCTAAATATAAGTATATTTCATTTGTGTGTAACAATCTAAGACCATCTAACGGTGGAGATTGCTTGCTTAATTTCTAAGCAGACTTAGCTTGAATCTTAAATCAGGAGTTCATCTGACGGTGAATATTGAATGCTTTGTTACTAAGCTATCCTAGCTTTGATTGTAAGCAACCTTGATTTGAAAGGCTATATAAGGGAAAACTTTAGCAACTGGAAAACCTAATCCCGACACTTCCGTGTGTCCTAGTTGCAAACTAGAGTCGATTCTCCTTTAACCTAGGTTTTCTAAAACCATTATTAGGTTAACGACTTGAAGACTTCATTTGGGATTCGTGAAGCCAGATCCAACTGTTTTCTATGTAGTTGCGTATTCTGACCTTACTTGTTCTATCGTATTTAGTTTTATGTTCTCTAAGATTTACTCGAGATTTATCTCCGATAGGTAAGATATAAAAAGTAAACACAACAGTTCTTCGTCTCAGACTCTTGTGATTCCTTAATAACTTCTTCTGTTAATCAGTTAGGTTATTGTGAGGTGACTAATATTTCTAGGCTGCTCTTCGAGAGTATAGGTCTGGGGTATTAGTTGGTTCCCGTTCACCTTGATCTTTGTATCAAAAGACGGACTAAAAACAATAAAGGATAGACATATATGTGGGAGACAGATTTGTTTATAAGTTTTCGATTTTGGGTCGTAGCAACTCTTAGTTGTGGGTGAGATCAGCTAAGGGAATCAAGTGCGCAGAATCCGGCGTGGTTCTAGAGGCGTAAGGAACGCGACTGTACCTTAATCTGTGTGAGACTTGGTTAGGGCTCAACTACATTCCAGTCCGAAGTTAACTTGTAGTAGGCTAGTGTCTGCAGCGGCTTAATACAGTGTGGTGTTCAAAGCTGGACTAGGTCCCGGGTTTTTTCTGCATTTGTGGTTTCCTCGTTAACAAAATTTCCGGTGTCTGTGTTATTTCTTTTCCGCATTATATTTGTTTATATAATTGAAATATCACAGGTTGTGCGTAGTTCAATCACAGTTGATAAATCCGACCTTGTTTGTTGGATAGAACTTGATTGACACTTGGGCATTGGTCTTTGGTACCGTCCAAGTTATTTCTCATATCAATCAGGCTCACGGATTTCTATCTATTCGATTTGCTGATTGTATTGAGAAAGAGATAAAGCTCTTTGATATATTTCTTGATTGAGTCTCACTTTTAAGTTGGTGCTCTCGGAATTATATTGGAGTTTAGTCCATGCAGATTACCGAACGGATTATTGGGTGTGGTTATTATACCCTCGCTTTTTCACCAACTCACATTGTCAAAGGCTTTCTCAATGCCTAGAATTCCTGGAATTTTTGTCTTCAATCTTGAACCCAAAAATTTAGAAAGACTTGGTTACAACCTCAGTAGAGTATAATCTCTACTTATATATGGTGATTAACCACATTAATACTTCGTAACAACTTAACTAAACAGAGGGTGTGAACCACACATGAAAGACAAAAAAAGTACGGCAAATTAAACTATTATCTTACACCACAACAATCCTTAGCCTAAACTGCAATTTTAATTATTCTGTTTGTGTGTGTTTTTGCATCAATATGGATGTTTTTGCGTTTCGAAATTTCAAGGAAGAAAGAGAAAGATTCAGGCAAAGACGGAATGAAATAACAGGGATAGAGATCATGATACTTGCATTACCATCCGACAATACAATTATATTGTGATCTGTAGTCTGTACTCTGTACCATAGTATTTGACTGATCAATACTCCTCATTAATATATGAAACTTAATGGAATCCAAAAGAATAAAAGATGACGAAGTTGAGTTATTTGCATAGTTGGATAGATTTAAATTAAAAGTTAACAATAATAGTAATCTGGTTGAGGTTTTGATTGATGGACCCCAACAAGCCCTCGTGCAACTAGTCAAATTTCATTGATGATCAATATCATTCAATATGTAGATACATAATCGAGAACCATTGAGGCTGACCGTGTGAGAACTGAGAGCCAGATAAAATATTCTGGGAAGCCAAGTTTTAACTTAACTGATCTTTAGGACAGAAGTTGTCACCTAACGGAATAATGAAAATATTTCAGCAAATGACGGATATATATATAGGTTTCCTTTTCCGTACATACATCTAACTATTCTCACAATATTCCGACACCAGATTAGGATTAAATGTCACGGGCAACACCATTTAGATGTCTCGGTACTACTGATTCTTTTATTTTGTTGGCGCAAGTAGTACTATATATTACATCCCATAAATCATCACTTGGTTGTAACTAACAGTAAAGAAACTGATTTGATGTGATTATGGAGAATTTTCGTTTTTGAAGCATGATTGTGGAGAAACTCATAAAGACCGTATACACCGGCGACGAGTCTAGTTTTATTACTACTAATTTTTTTGAACGACCGGATTACTAGATTAGGAATTTAGGATGTGATTATTTTGTTCCCGTCAATACCATACGGTGTAAATCTTACTAATACTAATATAAAGAAAAGAGCTCTTTTTGGTAGGAGACCCCCTAAATTACTTAGTTGTCCCCATTTTTATATATTTACATAAATACCACTATTTAAAAAATATATCAAATTTTTTAAAAACTTAATATCTTTCAAAAATATACACTGGATTTTTGTAAAATTTATATATTTGAAAAGCTCTTTCAATTATCTACGTAACGAGTACAAATAAAAATAGTAAATTTTTGTTTTAGGAAAAAAATTCCATTGCTTTCAAATTTAGTAATGTTGGATGAGTAAAATTCAAGCATGTGCATCGCACATGTGTTCTTACTAGTTTATAAATTAAAGCAACTAGTTTCGTCAACGTCCAAATGCCAGAGAACAACATATTGAAAAATAATAAATCCATTAGATTGGTGAGAATTAGTGAAGAAGAAGGAGGGCTTGGATTTAGAATTAGTGAGACCAATAACTTGGCCATGATGGCAAAAAAGTGTTTGGAGATTGGTGGAAAACCCAAACTCCCTACTCGCCCAAGTGTTGAAAGCAAAATATTACCCTAGCGTGGATGTGCTTAACTCTAAATGCCCCGACAAAGCCTCTTGGGCTTGGAAGTGCCTCCATCGTACCATGAGTAAGATTAAACCCTTTATCTATGGGTGGTGGGGGAAGGAAACTTTATTGATCCTTGGTGTGACAACTGGATCCCTGGAAAAGGGACTGCCACACCGAAAGTCAATACTAGCCCTAATCAAAATCTTAGAGTAAATGATTTGATAAATCATGATTCTAGAACTTGGGATACAGCAAAGTTAAGTGATGTGTTTGATCAACCCTCGAAAGAGAAGATTGAACAAATCCCTCTCAGTATTGTACCCTCTAGAGATAGAAGGGTGTGGACACCATCCAAGGATGGTAACTTCAATACTGAATCTGCCTATTATGCCCTAAATGTTAGTGGAGACAAATCCGATTCTGACTTATGGATGGCTGTGTGGAAGTGTAAATTACCTGCAAGAATTCAGCTATTTGTTTGGAAAGCTTTGAAAGAAGCTCTTCCAGTCAATGAAATTCTTCACCGATGCATCCACATATCTGATTATAGTTGTCCAAGATGCAAGCTTAAATATGAAACAATTATGCACACCCTAGTAACTTGCAATTGTCTTACTAGATTTTGGCGACTTGGAAATGTACGAACTACTCAATTTCGAAATTTCACCTTTCACCAGTGGGTTAGATTTTGGCTTCAGCTCTATCCTTATAAAGATGTGTCTGATAGAGCCGATAACTTCCCATTGATTGCCTACTTGATGTGGTCTATTTGGAAAAATCGGAATAATTTAACCCACAATGAGAAATCAGAAGAACCAGTTGCTGTTCTAGCAAGAGCAAAATCAATGATGCTGAGCTTTATCAAAATCCCATCGTTACAGAGCATATCTGCAATCTCTTTGCCTCAACCAACATCATCTTGGGTGGTTCCACCTAAAGATTGGACCAAGATAAATACTGATGGTTCTTGGAACCCAAATTATCCAAATGGAGGAATGGGTTTCATTCTTAGAGATTCATACCATAAATTTGTTTATGCTCAGTCAACTTACTTGGTATGTTTCTCTGCAGAAGAAGCAGAAACTCGTGCAATCATAGATTCTTTGATGGTGGATTTGGAGAAGAGACTTGATCAAATCATCGTTGAGAGTGACGCCTTATCAATCTTGGAGAAAATAAACAAGAAGACCTTCATGGGAGATCAGAGAACTCATTGCCTGTTACAAGACGTTAAAGCACTAATTCCTAAGTTTAGATTTATCTCTTTTGTATTTGTCAACCGTATTGTAAATGGAGTTGCTCACGATCTAGCTCAATGGGCTAAAACAAATGTCAGCCATATGGCTTGGTCTGTACCTCCTATTTGACTCCTGCCATCTTTAGCTAAGGACCATGGGACTGGTTTTTTGTAGTCCTAGTTTTGTTTTGCTTATAAAAAAAATAAAAAAAAATCCATTAGATGTGATTCCCTCTTTTATTTTGTACAAATAAGGATCATAACATCTCCATAATATTTTAAAACTACAAAAACTGAGTAAAAGAAAAATCCAAATATCTACATATATTTCATTCCGCAATTGCCCCTAATTTAGAGGTAGAACCACATCCTTTACCACCACGCCCTTTTCTTCTATGCTCTGTTACTAATCCACTACCATTGTTATCTTTTGCAGTTCTAACGGATGCTGATTTTCTCTCGCTGATTATTGTGTACGTAACTGGTTTAACCTGTTTCCTGTTATAAGAATAACTACTGCTTTTCATTAGAGCAGAACTAGCTTTAACAGCTAATGAAGCCATTTCTTCAGATGTCAGTGGATATTTGAGTTTACTCAATGGTAAAGCAAAATAGATTTGACCCAATTGAAGTTCTTCATCTTCATGCATGGCTGATACTTGATTATCAAATTCCATTTCATCTGAATTGCATATGAGACAGTTTTGATGTTTTTGCAATACATTTGATACGCACTTGATACGAGTACTCTTCTAGTTTCCCATCTTGACTTATCAGCTTTGCTGTTGTAAAGTGTGTTGGTTCAATTGAACAGCAAATGCCCATTTTGAAAATTCTCTTTGTTTTTGTTGATTGCAACCGTTTGAAAAGTGGGAGAGATGAGTTTCGTTTATCTAAATTGTGTTTCTGGAGGAGGAGGAGAAGAAAAGAAATGATGAAAATAGAGTGGGAATGGTCGTGTATTTATATGAAAATTTTCGTGTCTTGAATGTCTGTCTAAACATTTCCAACCTGGAAAATATTTAGCAGGCTGTATAAATGCGCTAACTTCCGAAAACAAGACTGAGGTGTTAATTTTTTATTTTGATGGATAATGTCATTGAGTTTGTGAGTGTCGGATTTTTATGATTTTAGCAATGAACTGAACCAGGGAACATTTAAGCACGCGATAATTTTGGATTGTATGAAGTGCTCAGTAGTGTGGCTAGTCATTGCTAAGTTGCTTCGATTGAACTTACTCTAGTTCTCTAAGAATGCATGGTGGATGCTTAAGAAATATTATCTATACAAAATCCCAATATGGAGTTCAAGTATGATCTATGAACATTATCATGAAAAGGATATGAATGGTGTTGCCATATGCCAATAATCCAAGTTTTACTGGCATTTTTGTTTTTTTCTTTTCTTTTTTTCTTCCCCTATTATCAAGCTAATTAATTCATTCATATTAAATTTTGTTTACATGATGACTTTCACGAGCGAGTTCAGTAAATGACAAGAAACTCAATAACCTAATATAATGAATGATACAATAAGCAAGTAAACCGAGAAGACAAAGATCCAGATACTGTGAAAATCATATCGAATTCTTGTACGGAGAGTAGGGTGAAGGAATGGTGTTTGGAACTAGATCCAACTATTTTGATTGTTTTTCTTCTCGAAGAAGAGATGCTCTTGTAAAATAAGAGTAATTTGCCTAATATCTTGTCATCTTAAAGAGAGTAATCAGGTGAAAACCTTGTGAACCCAAATCAGCGAACCACGAACAAAACTTCAATAATAGAAAGAACCCAACAGGAGGGAAGGCTAGGATCCCATAAGAGGAAAGGTTAGAATCCCACAAATAGGGAAGGCAAGAACACAAAAGCTAAACACTAAACCTAATTAAGAACAATAAAAAAAATCAAATACATAACAACTAGAATCAACAAACCTAATTAAAACTCAAAGTTAGAAGTCTTTACTCAAATACAGTCTGGGCTATAGATCCGAGCACGAAAAAGCTAGGTTTTCTTTTTTCTTTTTCTGGAGAGTGAGAAAGGGGAGAGAGAATTTTTGGAGTTTTCCAATACTTATTCCACCGTTTTAGTGGCATGGTATAAACTTATATTATTAGCAAAACTAAAGAAAGGGAAAAAACACCACTCCCTTATGACACCCTAAGGGGTTTACCCGTATCAACGTACTTAGAGAATTTTATATTTTTACATCACAAAATTTTGAATAACACCCTTATATTGAATTCACATATTTATTGGAATTCGGTAATAGAAGTAATAAATATTATATTTTTACTTTTTATGAAAAACAAAAAGTAATAATTTGTCTATTTTAATAAGCAAACTTCAAAATCTCGACATGTCAATCAAGCATAATAGACTATATTTTTTGTTAGATCCACGAACAATTCAAGATTATAACGAAGTGTTAGAGCACTGCTCGGTCGAACTCGCAAGCGTTGCTATCTCAAGCTTGTTTGTCAAGTTTAGTTGCCAAAACTATAAGTCTTGATTTCTAGTCTACTTATAGCTAAGTCTTGGACTAGGATAGTAAGTGTAGTTGAGACTTAGACTCCACGACGTTCATCGAATGAAGACGAAGAACTACTCAAGGGAACTTGTGGAACCTCATCAACAAAAAGGTATGTGGAGACTTGAACTTATCTATCACTCAAAAGTCTATCTATTTTATCTCCTATTTGAGACAAAAGTCGTATTGCTATATAGACTTCAATTATACACATTTGCTATTTCGTGCCGAGTCTATCTCGCTTATCTATTTCTCAAAATATGTGTTGGTAAGCTTTCTCTTTAGCCAAGTTAATCTTTACTCGTGACGAAAGTCATGTTGATTATTTCAATAACTTGAAAATCGCTTTGATGAAAATAGTTTGTGAATAACAACTGTTTTAACATCCTCTAAGAAAGTTTCAATGATTGAAATGAGAGTTTAGAATAAGTAACCATGGTTGGATATAAACATAGTGCGTTCTCACATTTGTGTAAAAGTCCAAAACCGGGAACCAAAAGTATGCGTACCCGTACGCGTACTGGCGGTTGTTGGAAATCCGGGTAAGTATGTGTACCCGTACGCATACTGGCGGAAGTTTCACGTCCGTGAATTTCTGCTGGAGTTTGGAAGTGAAAAACAAACTCAATCCAGATACTTAAGTATGCGTACCCGTTTGCAACTTAAGGAGGTTACTTTCTAAAGTCGTTTTGTTCATGAACTAAAACATTTATATAATAAGGAATGCAATCTTTACAAACCGTGGCTATGTGTTAAGTGCATATTTTTCATTTATTTAGTGTCGAATCCATGCTAGTAATTGCTTAGTTTCTTGCAAATTATTGTATATTACGTTTGTTTTTCTCTATTTATTAGGTGAATCATCCAAAAGAAGCGATTTGGCACTTAATTGTGCAATAAAAGAAGTTATCCGCAAGCGGAGAAGGGCCAAAGACCAAGTGGAACTCATTCGAATATAGGAGTCCTTGATATCATCTCGAAGAGGACGAAAAGACGAAGCCAACGGCGAAAGAATGGAGGCATTCCGACGTCGTAGAATGAAATGACGGGGGATTGAAGCAAGTCAAAGTTGCAAAAGTTGTTCAAGCACAGAATTGATGAAGGCGCCCACCATAATTACTCAGGGCCACCGCCATCTTTTTCACCATATACATAGACAGAATCGGGACTTTCTGTATCCGGTAAACTACCAGTTTCTGGTCGACTTTGTACTGTTACACTACAGGGAGTTTATAGAACGTCAGGGATGAGATGACATATGAGTCGAGAAGAACAGCATGGCAGTGTTGAAGATCGTAGTAGTCAATGGTGAAAGAGATGGTAGTTAGGTTCAGTTTGTGGAGGCGATGAAGACTGCTGGCAGTGAGATGACGAGAATGGAGGTCTCTGATCTGCTATAGGATGATCACGATGGAGCTTGGCAGTGAATGGATGATGGAGGTGTTGTTGTGTGGATGGTGATGCTGGAAGTTATTGGCAGCAAATGATGATGGCAGCGAGCCAGCGATGTCAGTGAGGTTATAGTGGTGATGTTGGGATGGGAACTCGAGTTTGCGGTTGAATATGGGTTTAGTTCGAGTCTGTGGTTATCACTGATGATTAGTGACTATGATCAGCTGAGCTCGAGAAGAAAAACAGAGAATGGGGTCGTTGCTGTATCAAGGACTAAGAGTTGAAATGCCCCAATTTGGGGGTGTGATTAGTGAAAATGCCCCGAGTTTTGAAAAAAAGTTAAAATGCCCCGATCCGTTAGTTTTTCCATCCTAGCTAGTTAACTGGTCAATTTTGCACACATGTGAACTCTCACACGTGAAGAAAAGTCATTTTTAACCTTGTTTTTTTTTTTTAAATTCACCCTATCTTTTTAGAAAATGACCATCTTTAATATTGCGACACGACACGTATCATATCCTCCCCATCGTCGTCACCGCCACCATCACCGAAAACTACCACCACCGCCTACAACCACCACCACTGCCACTGCCACCACCACAACCACCACGACTGCCACCACCACCAACACCGCCGCCACAACCACCACCATCGTTGTCGTCATCATCATCATCGTTGCCGCCACAACCACCGCCACCGCCGCCACAACCACCGCCGCCACTACCACCGCCGCCTCCACCACCACCACCCCTGAACCCTGAACCCTAAAACCCTTATCCCTGAAGGGTTATCATCGTCTTTTTCTCACATGTGTGCCAAATTCACCATTTAACTATCTTGGATGGAAAAGTTAACGGATTGGGGCATTTTAACTTTGTTTGAAAATCCGGGGCATTTCAGCAACCATGCATCTCAAATTGGGGCATTCTGGCTATTTTCCCTGTATTAATGGTGTTGTTGCCACCGGGGTATGAGAATGTGGAGCTCGGTAATGGACAACTGATGATTGCTGCTGCCAGTGAAAGGGAGAAGGCCTGGAAGTATGAGTTTGATCGATGCTGTGATCGATAAGTTGTTGGCAGTAGCGATGGTGATGACAGATCGAGAGAAGAATGAACAGAGATGTTGCTGTTGGGTTCTACCATTGATGGAAGTGATTAGAAGAACTCGAGTGACTAGACAGAGAAGGAGAAGAACTCGAGCTTGAGATGACCAATGGAGCTGCCATTGTTGGCAGTGATGAAGGAGAAGAGTGATGTGGATGATGCAGCTGGATTTCATGAACGTAGAGCTGTAGCTGTTGACTGAGTGGTGGTTCGAGCTATTGAAACTCAGGGAGTTTTATCTTTCACGGAGCTTGCCAGCGATGGAGCTCGTGATGATAATTCAGGAGGTGTTGGAGCTGCAGTTAGTTTGGCAGTAGATAAGAAGCTGAGAAATCCAGAAGAAAAGGAAATTTTCGGAGGGTCTGGTATACGTGAGAAGATGGCCGAAAAAGTTGAAACGCATAAGAATAATTTCACGTAGAGAGAAGTAGTCGTGGAAGGGCTGTGGTCGAAAACAAAATCCAGGGGGAAAATATTTTCACGGAGTGGTGTATGTCCGTGAGTTTCCGAGGAAGAAAACTGAAATCCGGTAACTTTTAATCTTCACGGACAGAGGAGTAGCCGAGAATTGTGACGGAAGAATTTAAAAATCCAGGGAAAAATATTTCCCACGATCACCAGACTGTCCACGGATTGGAAGAAGACATAAGGTGTACTGCAAGTTCCACGGAACTGATAGTTGAACTAATAAGCTTCATTATAATTGGGATGGGCCTTTGCAATCCGGACAAGCTCACTTGGCTGTTTCAGCCATTTTATGCACGACCAAGACTTGGGCGTGAGCTGTATTTGGGAATTTGGCGACGTTTTGGCAAGTGGCCATATAATTTCGATCGGGATTTGGTGCACGGGCGCAACTACAATTTAGATACCTATATAAGAGATATTTCAATCTTTTTAATTTGAATCTAGTTTTGAAGAGAAGAACACAAGGAAGAAAAGCTAGGGTTTTGGGAGCAATTTCATCACCGTAACTATTTCTTTTACTTTTATCATATGTTTCTCATGGGTTTCACTAATACCATGAGTAGCTAAACTTCTTAGTGATTGGGGATGAATTCTAGTTCTAATACATGATTAAATTTAGCATATAAATCTATTCAAAAATTATTCATATGATTATTGTTGGTTTTTACTTTAATAATTTTATGATTGATTGATAAATTGTTTAGGTGGCCAACTAAGTCAGTTTATTAGTGAATCTAATGCTAGTAATGAGTTAGGATATCCGTAATTGTTGAATAACTCTTACACAAGTAGAAATTGCGAAACCTTGCAGAGGGATTATGTGGAGAAATCGCAAGTAAAAACAACCCTAGTAAGTGGACCGAGCATACTGAGTTTAACTGCTAGGATCAAACCTAAGTTCACAAACCTTTAGGCATTCGACTGAATTACATCTTGTAAGCGTACCTCAAGGTGGTTCAGACGGATAGAATTTGGAGACTAAACGTACCTGTTTTCCATTGATATAAGGAATTTTGGGGATAGCTAAGCGTACCTGCTTTCCTACGGTTGGTAATAATCTGTGATTTACAAAGAATAGATGAATATGCTACTTTGATGACTATTTAGTTTCGAAGAAGGATTCCCTGATCATATTTCTCTCCGTTGCTTGCAATCTTAATAACTTTTCATTACTTTATTATTTATTTAGCTTCAAAAAAATCTAAAACAAACCCCCATTGTGACACTTTCAACAACTAAAACTCCCTGCTCTTCGTGGGAACGAATCTTATTTACTGCTATATTATTCATTAGTAAAGTAGAATATAAGTGAATTAATTTGAGCACCTACGACACGCATCACTATGATGTTCATGAATTGATTCGAGTGAATCAAAACCGATTTTGCTTCGATTGTGTCTTGTATACTTCTATGAGATCTAAGCAATTGAACAACTCTCTAACTAGTTCATTTGAGTCATTTGAACTAGTTATGGTAAAGATGAATAAGGTTGATATGAAAGTGCTCATATGGCTAACCTTTATTGTTGAACCGAATAAGTGTACACGTTTAGGTACGGTTACTCAAACCTAAATGAAGTTACATTTCATTTGTGTATAACAAGCTAAGTTCGATCTAACGGTTGAAAGATATTAGCTTGAATCTAATCAGGTTTTCATCTAACGGTGAATTTTGAATGCTTTGTTACCAAGGTAACTTAGATTGCAAACCCTGATTTGAAGACTATATAAAGGAGAACTCTAGCAACTGGGAAACCTAATCCCCACACCTCATGTGTGATACTAGTTGTATATGCTAGAGTCGATTCTCCTTTAACCTTAGGTTTTTCACGAAACCATGTAGGTTAATGACTTAAAGACTTCATTGGGATTGTGAAGCAAGACCCAACTATTTTCTCTGTAGTTGCGTGATCTGATCTTGCTGTTTTTATCGTGTTTGAGTACAATCATAAGATTGGCTTGAGATTTATATCTCTGATAGGAAAGATAGAAAAGTAGTCACAAACACCTTCGTCTCATCTTTGTGATTCCACAATATCTTGTTTCGTTAATCGATTAAGATTATTGTGAGGTGATTGATAATTCTATGCTGTTCTTCGGGAATATAAGTATGGGTTATCAATTGGTTCCTGTTCACCTTGATTTATCAAAAGACTAACAAAAACTCGTAGGTATATCTGTAGGAGACAGATTTATCTATTCAATAGACTTTTCTGTGTGAGACAGATTTGTTTATCAAGTCTTCGACTTTGGGTCGTAGCAACTCTTAGTTGTGGGTGAGATCATCTAAGGGAATCAAGTGCGTAGTATCTTGCTGGGATCAGAGACGTAAGGAGCGCAACTGTACCTTGAATCAGTGTGAGATTGATTAGGGTTCAACTACAATCCAAACCGAAGTTAGCTTTGTAGTAGGATAGTGTCTGCAGGGGCTTAATACAGTGTGGTGTTCAAATCTGGACTAGGTCCCAGGTTTTTCTGCATTTCCGGTTTCCTCATTAACAAAACTTCTGGTGTATGTGTTATTTCTTTTCCACATTATATTTTGTTATATAATTGAAATATCACAGGTTATGCGTTGAATCGAACAATTGGTAAATCCAACCTTTGGTTGTTGATTGAAATTGATTGATCCTTGAACATTGGTCTTAGGTACCGTTCAAGTTATTTCTCTTGTATTCAATCAGGCTCGCAAATTCCTCTTTGATATACTTTTTATTAAGATTGAGTCTGACCGTCTAGTTGATTCTCTTCAAAGTATATTTGAGTTAGTCCATACAGATTGCTAAGCAAAATATTGGGTGTGGTTGTTGTACCCCCGCTTTTTCACGAAGTAACAAGCATAAAAATTGAAAGAATAATACATAACTTCGATATTAAGACCACCACAAACACCTACGAGTTTAGGACTTCATTTCATTCAAGAAACCCGTTTTCAGAGTTGTTGGTGTTTTAGAAGCTGCTATTCTTTCTTCTTATGATTTTTCAATGTCAGATTTGGACTTTCTAGCAGCAATCCTCAAACGTTGTGTTGGCTTCTCCTATTCTCACCGCTCCCTATACTCAATATCAGTCTTTAGTCTGACTGCTTGTTCCAATACACGTTTAACTAGCGATCCAGTTCTACTAATTCAGGACCAGACTATTTATATTTAGAGTTTGTAGCACAAATATAATGCCTTAGGGGTCAGAGAATGACTCTTTAGCATTCTCTACTGCATCTAAAGGGTTTTTAGTTCTTTTAGTAACCTTTATTGCTCTCTACTCCTAATCTTCCAATTCTGATTCACCAGCCCATGAGAAAATCTATCAATATCATTAGCAGGTTCTTCAGTTGGACACCCATACAACTCTGCTCTAACAAGGCTACACAACCATATAAATAATGTCTTCCTAAATGTGGTATCAAGCTTTGCGACATGAGTTAAAATTATATTAAAAAGCTATGTTTTTTAAGAATAATAAAAAAAAAACTAACATAATAAGCACAAATAAATCTTAAGATAATAATATCATCAGTGTGCAATATACTCTCATGCAGTGAGGACCTAAACAAGCTTCTTTTACCACTATAGATGGTGAAATTTGGATAAGGGGCAAAAGTGTCATTTCAACCCTATAGACAGAATTCAACTCTCACGGGAGAGATTAAGCCCTTGGCCCTCAAGGAATCCTTAGCCACGATTTCTAATATATGTCCCGCGAGACACTGCTGGTCGTGATGCCGTGATTCGTAGCGCACATCCTCGACGAGATACTGCTGGTCACGTAGGTTCTGTAGAGCGTAAAACGTCCTCGGCATACTTATGAACCAGAACATCCAAAATTCTAGCATGTCTTCACGAGACGCAGCTTATTGTGATGCCATGATTCTTAGTATACATCCTCAACGAGATGCTGCTGGTCATGTAGGATCTGTAGATGCGTAAATACGTCCCGACGGACTTATGACCCAGAGCGGAGATTTGCATATCTTCTCTAAACACGACTCACCTTATTTGAGATCAATGACTGATTCCTAGTACATCATCGCGAGATACACTGGTCATGTTTGCTCTAGGCTCTGACTCGACTTACTGAGGTTTCCGAATAACTCCTAGGACATCCCCGCGAGATACACTGGTTATTCTGCCTCCGGGCCCTTTCGACAGACTAGGAACATCCTTTCAGGATACACTGGTCTTGTTGGCCAATCATATGGACACATAGTTGATTCCTAGCACATCTCTGCAAGATACACTGGTCAAAGACAAGTGAGCCAAAGTCTCGCAGAGGCATTAATTGGGCGTACAAATCCTTTTTTTTCTTTCAGGACGAGTCCTAGCTGACCATAGAGAGATTCAGATCCGTTAAGAAAATCTTCGGAAAGATTTTGATCCGTCTAGAAAATCTCGGAGAGATTCAAATCTCTCTGCAAAATCATGGAGAGATTCAAATCTCCCTGCAAAATCACAGAGAGATTTTGATCCTTCTGCAAAATCTCGGAGAGATTCAAATCTCTCTGCAAAATCACGGAGAGATTTTGATATGTCTGCAAAATCTCAGAGAGATTCAAATCTCTCTACAAAATCACGGAGAGATTCAAATCTCTCTGCAAAATCTCGGAGAGATTCACGGCACACGCCTTACTTAGGGCTCAAGCCTATTTCTCAGCCTCTCAAACACACTCACGGCTAGTAAGTTGAGCATGAACTATACATGTCTATCCAAAAACGTGGATAAGCTCTCTTGAGCTCCGCATGATCAACAAAGGGACCCACAAACATAATATGGTCTTCACATGACATATGTGACCGGCCATGGAAAGAGGGAGATCAACCTCAGCTCCTCTACACTCTGCACACGATTTCTGAGGAATTCCATGCCTTTTCACGTGACTCATCCTAGTCATTCTCACAAATCAGAGAATATCTCTCTATCTTTGCCAACTCGTCTAAAGAGAATATTTCTCTCTCAACACATCATCACAAAGACTGACTCATCTTCACACAAATGGGGGGATATCAATTAGGGTTTTAGTCTGGCGGTCTACGGCACGTGTGAGGAATACCCGGCTTATTTCTCACCGCAGAAGAGAGTAAAGATGGTGGAATAATGAGATAAACTCAACCTAGTTTATCCCTATTCCTGAAGAGACGGGAGAATTGCTTCGCACGACACAGAAAGCAATCCTTATCTTCACTGACCTGAGATTAGAGAATTCAGCTATAAATAGGTCCTTTATTTTTCCAAGATACGATAATCTTTCTCATAACTTCTCAGAGTAATTCTTCTTCAAACCCTAGAATTATCTGATCTCTCTCTTCATCTGCTTCCCTCCCAAAGACCAGCCCTAAATCTCTTCCCTGTGACTGAAGCAGCCTTTGAACGGCCACAGTGCGTGGTTTAGGCGAAGACTGTTCGTGCTCAACCTCTTGTAACTCACTTTCCGAAACCCTAGAATCCCACTTTAGCCTCTAGCCGATTTTAGGTAACTACATTTTGGCGACCACAGTGGGAGGTTGTTCACTCAGTTATAGATATCAATCAAGGTTTCTTAGGAAGGAAGACGATTCCACCAATCCAAACACAAAAATGTTTAACGTGGATAAGCTGCGTACTAGAAGCTTCCTCAGTGGGGGAATTGATTGTGTTTTCAAGATTAAGAAGGTGTAGATGGTGAAATTTGGGAAAAAAAATGTCATTTCAAAATCGCGGACGCAACTCAACTCTCGCGTGAGAGATTAAGCCCTTGGTACTCAAGGCACCCATAGCCACGATTTCTAGTATACGTCCTCGCGAGACACTGCTGGTCGTGATGCCGTGATTCCTAGCGCACATCCCCGCGAGATACCGCTGGTCATGTAGGCTCTGTAGATGCGTAAAAACGTCCCCGACGGACTTATGACCCAGAGCGGAGATATGCATGTCTCCTGTAAGCATGACTCACCCTATTTGAGATCAAGGACTGATTCCTGGTACATCATCGCGAGATACACTGGTCATGTCTTCTCTAGGCTCTGACTCGACTTACTGAGGTTTCCGAATAATTCCTAGGACATCCCCACGAGATACGCTAGTTATTTTGCCTACTGGCCCTTTCGACAGACTCCTAGAATATCCTTTCGAGATACACTGGTCTTGTTGGCCCCATCATATGGACACACAGTTGATTCCTAGCACATCTCTGTAAGATACGCTGGTCAAAGACAATCTCGCAGAGACATTAATCAGGCGTACAAAGCATTTTTCTCTCTCTTCAGGACGAGTCCAAGCTGACCACATAGAGATTCCGATCCATTAAGAAAATCCTCGTAGATATTTTGATCCGTCCTTAAAATCTTGGAGTTTCACATCTCTCTGCAAAATCTCGGAGAGATTCACATCTCTTCTCGAAATCTCGGAGAGATTCACATCTCTCGGGAAATCTCAGACAAGGATGAATATTCCCCATGATAGGCACGAGCCTCATGTAGGAATCGAGTCTCTTTTCGACTCTCCACACGAATTCTGAGGCATCTCATGCCTTTTCACATGACTCATCCTAGACATTTTTACAGATCGGAGAATATCTCTCTATCTTGGCCAACTCGGCTAAAGAGAATATTTCTCTCTCTCAACACATCATTACAAAGGTTGACTCAGCTTCACACAAATGGGGGGATAACAATTAGGGTTTTGGTATGGTGGTCTACGGCACGTGTGAGAAACACCCGGATTATTTATCACCGTGGAATAGAGTAAAGGTGGTGGAATAATGAGATAAACTCAACCTAGTTTATCTCTATCTATTCCTGAGGATACGGGAGAATTGTTCCGCACGGCATGGGAAGCAATCCTTATCTTCACCGACTTGAGATTAGAGAATTCAGCTATAAATAGGTCCTCTATTTCTCCAAGCTACGATCATCTTTCTCATAACCTCTCAGAGAAATTCTTCTTCAAACCCTAGAATTATCTGATCTCTCTCTTCGTCTGCTTCTCTTCCTAAGACCAGCCCTAAACCTATTCCCTGTGACTGAAGAAGCCTTTGAACGTCCACTGTGCGTGGTTTAGGCAGAGACTGTTCGTGCTCAACCTCCCATAACTCACTTTCTGAAACCCTAGAATCCCACTTCTAGCCTCTCTCAGATTTTAGGTAACTACATTTTGGCGACCATAGTGGGAGGTTGTTCACTCAGTTACAAATATCAATCATGGTCTCTTAGGAAGGAAGACGATTCCACCAATCCAAACACAAAAATGTTCCATTGATTCAGTCTCTGTAAATCTATTACAGACTTAGCCAAGAGAGTTATCCCTACCAGCACTTTCTCTCTCTTTCGAGTTTGACCTTAGTGAATAGGTTAGTGCGTCCCGTAACACATGGATCTCTTCCAGCATAACAAAACGCCCTAGTAACCTATTTTCATAAAATATACTTCTAATCCTTGAAAATGTTTGATAAGGACCAAGGAGAACTCCCGGAGACTCAACAGAATCTGGCAATATCTCAGATCGACATCCAGATTTATCTGAAAACGCCTTTAGAGATACCAGTAGGGATAAATCCAACAAATCTAGATCGAGTACATGTTTCCTAAAGAAGGAGTACTAAAACTGCTGAGAATAGCACTGATGGGATCTTGCCTGCAATCGACCTCACCGGAGAAGATAAATCTCATTACGAACGCGACAGAGCAAAGGAGCAACCATCCAGCCGACCTTATCACTCTCAAGGACCAGATGACGCTCTAAACTTGGATATTCTGACGAATATTTTCTCCAAAATTCGTTTAGGTCAAGGGCCCTCAACCTGATCACAGGGGACTCGGGAAGTTGACTTCATTTTACTATTTACTTATAACTCTTTCATTCTGTATCAGATTGACCTAGTTCTTTTTCTGTCGGATTTGTCTTTTCGTCGTTTACAAGATAAACTTAGCGAAAACTTGGAAAGGTTCCAAACAAAATTCGTGACCTAGACGAAAGCTTTGCAGAGCCACATAAGGTCATAAATCGCCAGCCGAGATGCATCTTGTCATTTTCGTGTTTCATAGGATCATGACCAGAACGCGACAAAGTATAAGATGAGACTAGCTTCCAATACATTGCTCGGCCAAAGCTCATACTTATCTGAAGATTCAAAGCCACCGGTCGATATGCTAACTCAACACCCGTCCCGTCAGAAAGAAAAGGAGTCCTAACGATCGTACGACTAAGTCTCGATGGGCCTCCATCTCGGCTACACCAACGATTATCCAGTATCATTTTCCGATGGGACCTCAGTTCACCCAAGAAAGAGAAGGAGAATATCTTCGCACCTGAACCTACCAAGAGAAAAGAAATCTGAAGTGCCAACAATTCAGATAAAAATCCGTTACTAGACATACAACTACAACCAGCTACCGTAACTGAAGTAAAACAAGAGAAGGATCCGAGACCATAGCTTCAGGATACACGTTACTCATTCAGGCGCATATTAGCAATTCCCTCGGTCAAAGTCTCTTCTGTCGAGAAAATCCAATTGACAGGTTATTCCATGAGTCAGGCTCAGACGCGATGAGCGAAGGACAAGATATGACGATCACATATAATTTCCTCATGTCAAAAAACGACTCCTCCACGTGAAGAATTACCTAGCAGATTCCCAGAGAACTCTTCCATCAATAAAACAAACAAAAATCGACTGCGCAGTTGGACCTGAATGTATCTATTACCCTAATTGTACCAGAAGGCATATACTACTCTCAAGTTTGGTTGAGCATCCTCCCAAAAGAAGAATAAATCTCAACGGATAATTTTACTACAAAAGTTCACTCGAATCCCTGTCAAGACACCTTGTAGAGGCGGAACAACAACTTCATCTTGTCCACAAAGACACATGCGACAGTATCTCGACATGACTCTCCAAAGACGTCTTCAGCCCATAAATTATCGCTTTCCTGCCTTGAAGACTCAATCTCGTACACTACAAGGGTCTTACTTCATTTTCTAAATATCCCGAGCCAATGGGAATCCCTAGTCTTATTTCAAACCGGGGACTAACGGAGAATCGTGCGTCACATACCTGCATGGCCAACATGAGGTGGCCTAGACATCCAGTTTTCATATGACAGATTTAGAAACGATCAGCACAGGAGTCTCAAAAGATCGGGACACATCAAGACCATTCAACTCCCCAAACCCACAACACAACATGTTATTACTTGGGATTAGGTGACTAGAGATCGGCCTTTAAAATTGTGAAGGGGACTTATCTCGAGAAATCTCGCATCTCTTTCTGGTCTCGTCGAATTCTTCTCCGTCGGCATCTGTACTCAGCAATTGCAACCATGTCTTGGATCCTGACTGGAGATAAGATGTTTTAGGGTATTATACGCGTGCACTAGAACTATATCAAGTAGAAGAAGAATTCAAATTATCCCTCAATAATAAACGCATGCAGGAGCAAACTAGGGTTCACAATCGGTTTGAAGAGGAGTCTATAGTCTTCACTCTACTCAGACGCGACTCATACTTTAGTCACATAACTCGATGAACTGAGAAAAATGGTTGGGGTCAACCACTGAAATCGGATGTCAAACGAAGTTTCTACAATCTCTAGAGTGAAGATCGCGCAAGGAAGAACTTCTTATTACAAATTTTACTTAAGTTTTTCACCTACTCGCATATGCAACAGAGCCAGCTAGGGTTTGCACAAATTAAGAAACTCTCTAAAATACGAGGACTTGAACTCAACTCACCCCGACGGATCCTGACAGAATTGAGCCACTCTCGCAACCACCTCACATTGAAAGCAAAGATTCTCACGGGTTGTCACCAAGTTTCCCAGGTTTACAAAATCATCAGAAGCAAGACCGTTAGGAGTTATCATTCTCATGATATAATCCATCGGTAAGTGTATCATCCGAAGTCAAGACATGGGTTATGTGAAATTATCCTCATGCCGGTTAATTGTCTCTGCACCCGAATCTCTTTCTGAAATCCCTTTGAAATTGTTGAAGCCCGCCTCATCTGCATTCTACCAAGATCTAACTTATTCTCACCATGAAGAGTACTCTACAAACAAAGATAAGATCAGATAAGGCTGCAAAGTTCAAATTACATAAGTTAAAATCAAGGGAGCAACAACACAGACCGGCCTTTCCCCCTAAAACCTTGTCCTCCTACAATCCCTTCAAGCCTTGTCTTCTCCTAATCCCTTCAAGCATACCCTCATGCCTAGAGTCCTTTACTTATCAAGAAATCAATCTCACATCTCATGAGAGTACTCATGGATTTGTTTGGGTCCACACTTTAACAATGGATCAAGCAAAATACGTTTTCTGGAAACCAAAGAGTAAAAATGAATAATCAATACCACAGACGTGTCTCTGGCCTAAGAATACAAAATTCATGACCTAAACTAAGCTAAGAAAGAGTAGTGAAGTCATATTACTCCAAGGGGTTGTGCTTGAAGCAAGAGAACGTTTTAAGAATCCAACTGAAACAAGGATTCCTTTGGTAATTCAGATTGATGAACATTGCAGCGCGAAGACTTGAAAACTGATGACAATTCATAAGGAATTTCCGGGTACTTTCTGAAGCAAATATGTTCCTCTATGTCTTCCCAATAACATACCAAAAGGGTGCTTCAAACGGACAAACGAGCTAGGATATGTGGTCCCAACACCGAAGTAAGTGCAATCTGAAAAACTCCTGAAATTTTATACGTGATTTTTGAAGTCAAAAGTATACACGGATTTGATTGGCCAAACGAACTCGGAATCAATTCATTCTTTTTGCATTAGAAAGCATATTCTCTTTTCTTTCAAATATGGGGCCGGGGACTTAAATCAGAGTCTATATGAAGGGTTTACAACCATTCTCCCTAAGTGTCTCAAATCTGAAGTTTTTTTTTTTGACGAACACCTAAACAAAGTGAATCCTTGACAAATACGACTACTTATATTCATTCAATGGTCGAAGGAATATGAATATATGATCAAGGAGGGACAAATATCAAGACTTACCGAAGATGACTCTATGGAGAACGAAGGATGGGTATCTACATCAGCAAACTCAAGATGATAAGTACTTCTGTTAACTTCTATGTCATCAGTTTGAAGATTAGTATCGTTTTGAAAGAAGAACAAGGTTACCATCTATGCAAAAGAAAGATGCTATCACTCATCACGCCATCATTAAGAACTCAATTCAAGTACACCAAGCATTAAAAGTTAGCACGCGATTTCCTTCGGAGTGCAGTATAAATCCTACTTTAAATAAAGGGACGAATTTCACTTGAACAAGGAAACCAACTTCCAATAATAGTCCAGGACGTGTTTCTATCCTTACGCAAGTAAATCACAATTCATGCCGAAGTTTCTCCACCTCCTTTAACGCGGACTTATCAAGAAAAAAGGCAGAAGTAAACACAGAAGTGCCTCTAGTTCGATATTTGGCTATTTTGAAGAAAGGGGGATTTGGCTAAGAGAAGTGATCAAGTTCTTATCCAATCATGGAACCAGACCCATACACACGGTTTTCAAGTTACCTCAGCCTCTAATGCGTCCAACTAGAGTTCAAGCCAAGCAAGGAAAGGAGTTTTAAGAGAAGGCAAAGGAATTCAACTTAAACAAGGAATTCTACTGTGAATAAAATTCGTGGAACATACTGGACCGGTTTCTAAACCTAGAACACGTCCAAAATACTTCTCTTTTCAATTTGATTTCAAAAGGGAAGCCTTGAAGCAAAAGGAAAAAGATTTGGAGTTAAAAGAGGAAATTAGAGAAATTTGGATCAAATAAGGAAACTGAGGGTTTTCTTTCTTCTAAAAATTCCTCCAAACCGTGGACAAGCCCTTTTCATGCGTGAGGATGCTCTCCTAGGCCAGTGAGACGTGATTTATTCCCTAAGAATTTTTTCAGAGGGATCAAAGTCGAAGAGAATTAGGGTTTTGACGAAAAAAACCCTAATTTCAAGAATTTGGTGAAAAAAGGGATTTATTCTAAAAGAGTGGGGACCGAGCCTCTCCCATTCTCTTGGACGGTTATCTAGGAATCTTGATGAGTGCTTAATTCTTACATATTTACCACTCAAAATACATTTTATTAGTTATCTCTTTTGTATATATTTGATAATTTTATTTAATTTTGCAGGTCTTAGGAAATAAAGCTCGATCGAACTAAAAATATTACTTTGCCCGGAAAAGTAGATGATAAGGCAGAAGCGGACCAAAATATCTATCGTGGCTATCATAAAACACGGATGCGCAAGGTGCATGGACCAGTCAAGGTAGTCAACATGATTAGAAGCCATAAGTGCGATATTAAATCGCATGTCTCAAGTGGAAGGTCTAGTTGGGAACAAAGAAGGACAAACATATGTTTGTCTAATGGACGTTAAAGAAGTGATTTTAGGGACATGCATTGAGTCACCATACCATGTGCCTTCGTAATACTATCTCAAATCCATTTTTTGGAAGTTGAAAAGGCATTAGATGTTAATGGAGTACTGGTAGCTAGTGTAGTATTGGAGCTAATCAAAGAGAGCACGTGCATGAGTGGGTAAGACCACATGATGCCCAAACACCAAATATATTAAAGGAATAAAATCAATTACTTTACTATTGCAAGATATTTTCTTAAAGTTGGTGAGATTAAGATGGAAAGACAATTGCTAATTTGGAAATGAGAATCTCTATTAACAGGAGGAAGAATATGGTCTTCTAGCTATAAAAAAGGGCGAGATAGTTCGATTCAAGGGGATAGCCGACACCACTGTAATTTTAGATTGTTTTGTTTTCGTTTTTATAATGGAAAGCTGGCTCTTTCTATTGGGGCTAAAGAGGAAGCCAATATATCGTGTAAGAAATTCTAGTACTCTTTGAATAAATATTTTTTTGGAGCTTAAATATTTTAATTAATCTCTATTCATATTTAGCTTCATTTTAATTGTTTTGGATAGTCTTCGGCTGTCGATCTTTTATAAGCGAAGGAGGTTATACTATTTTGGTACAACATAAAGTTGTAATATTTGTTTTAATCGTTATATATTCCGAGACATGAGATTGGGTTCGATATTGTCTTGTGTTACATTACGAATATTTCTTAGAGAGGAATGATTAATTTACATTATTGATTTGGTGGAATCCGAAACTCCAAGTTTTTGTCCCATTAATCATCTTAGCAAATTTTCCTTTAGTATTTTTCTTAATTAATCTTAAAACCAAATCTTCATAAAAGTCCGAGAATCGAATCCCATACTTACCACAATTAAAACTACACAAGTTTTTGGCGCCGCTGCCGGGGACTAATAGTTGTATCTTTTAGTTTCAATTAAATTTGTACATATTAGGCTAGTTTTATTTTATTTTCATTTATTTTGTTTAATTTTATTATTAAATTTTACTCTTTAGGTATATTTTATTTTTTGTGTGCAGGATATTTTGGATTTAAATTGGAAATAAAATTTGGTCACAAAACAGGTTAGTATCCAAGATATTATTTTATTTTTATTTTTGTTTACTTTTGTAAATATTTATTTTAAGAAATATTCTTATTCTTTAGATAGTTTATTTGTTTGTACATAATTACATTAGGTTTCTTTTGTAAATATTTACCTGTGGAAAAGTACATTGAACCCGTGCCTTGGGCCTTATGGGAGTTACCAGCCGAAATCCACAAGCCTCAGCCTCGTACCTGTAGATATATTTTGCTGAGGTAACCTGAGCCTACCTATTTTAGTCGACCCTGCATTTGCATGTGCACTAAGAAAATGTCGAGCTGGTATTTTGAGGACCAATATAATGAATATTGACCCGAATTTCAAAATGGACAAAATTCGTACTTTGACCATAGTGTGGATAGTACTTGGGATCACTACCGACCTTCTGAAGGTTATGGTTCTTACCACGGTGATCCCACTTACTATTCGCACGTCCACCAGTCATATGAAAGGGTAAGTGAGCAATATTATAATGACCAAAATGTACATTCTCCGTCTTTGGAAGATTTGATGAAACAGTTGCAACAAAATAATTCTTATGATCCTTGTCTTTCTTTAGAAAATTCACTCAAGCAGTTGACTGAAGATTCAAATAGGAGAGACATACTAATGGAACAATTTTATGAAGAGTCACTCAGGCATGACTTAGATACGAAGGAAAGAATTGCAGCTTTAAGTATTGCGCTAACTGAACTTAATTGCCAATTAGATAAGGTTCAACCATCTTCATATTGTGATGATGATGAGGATAGTACTCATGAAGATTCTGAGATATGTAGTGACGAGGAAATTGTTACACCAATTGAGCCTTACGATGATCATGTTGTTTCCAGTTCAAATCCTAATACTATTGTTAATTATTCACCTATTCAAAAGGAAATGGATTTGACTAGAGATACTATAGTTTTAGATGGTGTAGTATATCATTGTGATTATGAAGCCGAGGATGGCTTAGAGGAAAGAGTTTATCATGAGACTAATGTTTTAGAGTCTAGCGATTCGAAAACAATAGTCTCTGCTGAGGATTATAGAAATGTAGAACCACATGATTACAACCTAGAAGAACTAAAAGACCATTTTCCTAAATCAAATAATTTAGAAATTAAGGAAATTGTGACTAGATTATCCAAGGATATTGACAATTCTAAGTTTGGGGGTGAATATCATTCTCCTCGTGGTTTACCTTTGACTCTTACAAAGGTCCCTAATTCGGGACTTGACGTATGTGCCTCTACCATCTTAAGAGACTATCTTCATGTACGTTTTCCTGAACCTAGTTATGTCCAAAAAGAAACTCAGTTGATAAAAACCCATCCTATGGTTGATGAGGTTAATCCGGTCCATGATACCATAATTGACTTTGTTGTCCCACCAAGATTTTATTTACCAAATGTGGGAGTATCTCACTTTGAAATGTGTCATTGTATAGTTTTTAGAACTCAACCTAATTATTTTAGGAAATTAGAATCGTCGACACATTTACTTAAGAATGACCACCATTATGGTCAACTGTGTAAGTCAAATCTGATTGACTTTGAGGATCCACAATTATTCAGGTTATTATTATGTGCGTCTAAGTTTTTGTTTGAGTTTTTCCAGACTTTACAACCTGATCCTCCGAATCCTTCCTATGAGGAAACACAACCAATGAAAATATTTTATCTAGACCCTTTCATCGAGCCTGAACCCGAACCACAACTAGATGTAGTTGTCTTAAACAGGAAACTAGACAAGGGTGCGTTTTATTTGTTCATCTTCTTGGCATTCCTTTTGTTTGTGGTAGCTTTATTTGGTTTTGATGACCCACATAGGTTCCGATTATTGTTATATGATTTTATGTGGTGACTAATTCTACCGACGTCTGGCTGAAGACACTAAACTTAGCGCTTTATGGGAGGCAACCCATACACGGTGATATTAAGGTTCCTCTGGAGGACCCTCCTGTTGTTGTACATTAGTGGAATTGTTTTTTTTTTCTTTCTTTCTTGTTCCCCATGGAAGGATTGCTACGCTTCATCCAGGTACTATCTTTCTGACTTCTCTCTTTATTGATTCCTCGTGTTACTTATATTTTTGGTACTGCACTTTAATTTACAACATTGAGGACAATGTTAGATTTAAGTTTGGGGGTGAGGGAAAAACTTTTAGTTAGTTTTTAATAAAAAATATATAAAAAATAAAAAAAATAAAAAAATAAAACTCTGGAGCATAGAAATTTGTGCCAATTTAGGATAACACTAACCAGTCTAAGTGGATAGAAGCATCTTGGTTGTAGGAGTTAAGGAACCCAATAACATAATGTATTCAGAAAAGACAGAGTTCATGTGTTAAAATGCAATCATCACACTACTTTCTGTTTTATTTTATTTGAAAAATTATATGTTTCTCTAAGTGATTTGGTGGGGCCCACACATCGAATTGTTAACACTGCCGGGATGGAGTAGAGTGATTGAGTTACTAAAAGAATAATAAAGAGACCAGACCAATCAGATCAAATGGAATTAAAAAAATAAAATAAAATAAAATAATAACACTTGGATAGCAATATGTATGTGTTTTCCCTGTCTCCGTCGCCTAAACAAGCGTGGAACACAGGATCCATGGGAACTATCATGTAATCTACTGACAAGAAGCACGCGCTTGGATCCAAAAGATCAAATCATGCAGTTAAAAAAAATGGAAAATGAAAAGTTTATTATTGTTCAATAAAATCGACTGCTGGTTCCCTTGTATATGCCAGCTGAGTTGATCTAGAATTAAGATTATCGACCGTTGGTTCCCTTGTATATACCAAGCTGTGTTGATATTAGTCCAGACCAGTATCTCAATCCATTAGGATTCATAGGTTCATCTTGGCGGAGGCCTTCAGACAGATATGGGAAACACCATTCACCTTAGACAACATTGTTTTGAACTATCTATCTCCATAATCCATCATCTTAATCTATTCATTTGTGTGATTTCGATTATTGATGTCCATAGTGCGACTATCTGAGTTGAACTCTATCACTTATATATTTGAATATGATTCGCATCAGGATACTTTCTCTTGTGATCAATGAGAGTATGCCAACCAAGGAGATTCTTTAGAGTCATTCCTGAATTTTTCACATGTAGCTAGGGTATGGAGTAAAGGTTTTGTGGGTACACCTATGGTAAACCCTCCCGAGACTATAACTCGGCCACTAGGGCCACCTAGAGGTTTAAAGGCTTATTACATACGCTAAATGTAATCGCGATGCCTGCGACAGTGAGTTAGGATTTTTATTTCATTTTAGTTTTGCTCGGGACTAGCAAAATGTAGGTTTGGGGGTGTGATGAGTGATTAATTCTTACATATTTACCACTCAAAATACATTTTATTAGTTATCTTTTTTTGTTGAAGTAACAATTAGAGAAGGAGAAGAACTTCTTATTGATAAAGAGGCATCCTCTATTACATACACATAATGTTTTTTATATACATGTAAGGGAAAACCTAGTCATCTAATGGACCGCACATCCATGGGCCATAGGCCCTATAACACCCCCCCTTGTGCGGTTCAACAATGGAACTCCAGATGTAGTGCTTCACATATAGTGCTTCAAATGTAGTTCTTCAAATGTCGTTGTCTCTTTGATGACTTGTGCCGAAATCAATTGCCTTACTAAAACTTTGACAAGGAAAAACCCAGTGGGATAAAACCTTGGTACATCTCTTCACATGTAGTACTTCACATGTTGTCTCGTACTTTATATGTAGTTCATCACATGCAATACGATCTTCAAAGATCGACAAGTCTAAGTTAATTTCCTCGTTAAAACTTCATCGGGAAAACCCAGAGGGACAAAACCTGAACTAAAGAAAAAGAGTACAATATTAAGCAAACTTAGAACATAGTTGGACTTTAATATGTTTCCTCACTAAAACCTTGACAAGGAAAACCCAGTGGGATAAAACCTTGACGGAGGGAAAAGAGTACAACATGACAAATGAAAGTAAAGGTGATCCGTTGCAGATGATCACTTTGCTCCGTTGAAGTTGACTAGTTGCTTCACAACTCTTAAGGCAGAAAATCCTCATGGGAAAGACAATAGCCTTAGTTGGGAAATTACATTCCCGGTGTTTGTTGTTGTCTCATTAAAAACCTTGCCGAGTAACAAAACCTTGTGGGAAAAAGTAACCTCGGTGAAGGAAAATAGTTCAACACACTATTAGATGCCCCCCTGATGTCAGACAATTTTCATTAGTCTAATGCAGTCATAAGGAGTTTATCACACTTAACTTCGGTGACTTGAATGTTTATATGACCATGTTGTTGATTCTGGAAGTTACATTGCTTAATAGAATATCGCGTTTCATTTATTTGATTCAGATATTTTCAGTTATATCAACGCGATCTTTATGTCTTTAACATTCAACATACTTGATGTTTTTAGTGTTGGATCGCTAAAAACCTTGACGAGTAACAAAACCCTTTGGGAAAAACTATTCTCGATCGAAGGGAAAAAGAGTACAACACAACTTTAATTTCGAAGTAAAATATGTCGACATCATATCCTTGGATCCTCCCCCTGATTACTTTCAGAGTTGTTCCAGACAGTTCCTTTAGTCATGTACTTTTCGAAAATGAATATCGGTAATGACTTAGAAAGTAGTCTACCATATCTCCCCCTGATTACTTTCGTTGGTGAAGATATTATTTTTCCTTCATAATCAACAACCTTTGGATTGCAGTTCCTTTAGCATTCCTTTTTTATGTCTTTGCAGGGATAAAACAAACTCATGTCAGTGGTTACTTTTAAGTATATGATTACGTTCATTATACCATTCCAATGACGTTGCATTGGCGCTGAGATATATCTAGCTAACAAGTTCACTGAGGATGTAACATTTGGTCGAGTACATTATGCTAAGTACAACAATGCGTCTATTGCACTTAGATAAGGGAATTTCATATCCTAACACATCTTCGTCATCTTTCTTTAGAAGAAATTGTCATTTACTTATTTTGTACTTCAACTAATCATGGGAGTGCTATCAGGATGCATGTCTTTGTTAAATTGCCCGATAACTTTAGACATATGCAAACTGGTGGAATAATATACCACAAGCTCAGTATTCGGTCGAGCTTTCCCCATATTTTTCATCTCAAATTCGGATTTCAAATAGCTTTTAAGGTATCTTATTACATCAAGAGTACCCATCATGTCTGTACCATCGACATAGATAGCTACAATTCCAAATCAAGAACTTTCTTGTGAATACGCAAGGAAAAATAACTTACTTGTCTATCCCCTCCAAATCAAATAACCACTTAGACGGGTATACCACATCCGCGTGATTACTTTAATCTATAAGTGAGCGTTCTATCTAACTGTAAACGCACTCTGTGGTTTAGAGTCACTTGATTTGAGAAACAAAAGGCTATCAAGTACTTTGGTAAATATCTTCTATCTCTTGATTCTTTCAGAGATACGTAACAACCATATACATATGCTACATTTCAAGTCCTTTTGAAATTACCAAGCTAACTAAGTAACGAAACGCTATAACGTTCATTACTAGAGGACAATTCCAGGGCTTTGTGATAAACCTCGCGCCACAAGGTGAGTCTTGATACTTTGAGACTTCTTCCCACTGTTCTTTATGACAAATAATCATGTATGTCCCATAGGATTTACACTTGGTTGGTTAGCACTACCACACCAAATACCTGTATATTTGTCAAAGAACCAAGTTCTACCTGGATTGTGTAGGCCAAATATGCTCTTTGTTGACATTAAATAATAAAAAGCATGGTTCGATCTCATACTGCTCTATTTCCTTGAGCAACTATATATAAAAATAATCATTAATATGCTCGCACGATCTTTCCATTGACTCGTGTGTGTTCTCATAATCCTTTAGGATTTCATTGTTCTCCGGAATCATTAAAATTCAGAGCGTCCTCCAGTTTTGATTAATGGACATAGTCAGAGACAATAAAATGAGACGATTTCATTAATGATACAAATTATAGGTTGTGCCTTACTCATCTACTTCCTTTCTAGGTGAGCATTGATCGAACCTGGTGGTCTCTCCATCTTCCTTTATGGAGCCACGGCCTCAACCACACTTCCACTAAGTGTAGTTGCAACACTTTAGTCTATGGTGTATATCCCTTATTGAGGATTCGTAACCTTGCAGGTAGGTCTGCAGCTGGTATGTGTGATCTCATCACTTTAGCGACATCAGTGTACATTCTGAAAATCGATTATTCTTTGTCACTTCACATTTACATTTGTGGAGTACTAGAATCAATATGAGACACAGTGGGAACACACCACGAAAATTCCTGTCGTTCCCTTAGAAAATACTTTTTCTTATCTCCCCCTAACGACGAGAAGATTGTCTCATCAAAAATGACAACCCGTAAATCTAGCGGTAAGAGATCTCCAGCCAAAGGTTTTAAAAATGCGGATAATTGTTGGAAATTCTTGTCCAACATAGTCACTTGATCATTTTGATAACCCATCATAGTACGATGTAGATTCGTAAGGGCACATATATAGTGCAACCAAAATTGCGTAAGAACAAAAAAATGTCAGGCTTATATCCAGTTACCAACTGGTACGCAAAGAATGGTTGACCAATTGTGGGTCTAAAACGAATAAGTGAAGATGCGTGTAATATTGCATATTCCCCAAGCAGTTAAAGTTAGGTTTGTAAGCATAAGCATGCCTTAGGCATCATCTGTAACCATTGATGATAGCCTTTGCGAGACCATGGGGTATAGGATGCTCTACATTGATCCTATTAAACATGCAATAACCATCAAGTCCTTTTGATGTGCACTAGCTAGCATTTTCAAGGGGTGGTGAGCCCTTATATGTATAATATGTGCTAGTAGTTTTCCAAACGCAAAACTTCTTGGGAACTATAACTAGTTCAAAATGTCAAAACATTCACCAGAGCCATAAGTCACTTTAATGGTCCGCATTCTGCATGAATATTTTTCTAAATTTCACCTCGTTTTTTTTCTAATATGTATTTTTTTTTACCATTTGCATCTTAGGATGGTCCCGATCCTGTTTTACTGAAGACTTTGTGAAATGAGTGATATGCTCTCTTACTTAAAAGCATAATGGGAAGGGGGGTTGTGCATCTAGTACTTTAGAAAACACTTATTGAGAGATATGCCGTCACTTTGCATTCTGTCAATCTTTTTCCCATTTTCGTTCACTCATATAAAGTGATATTTGTATGAGTTCTTTCAATACAATCATCATGTCACAACCAAAGTTGCTTTATGGTTATGCCCAAAGCCTGTATGAGTCAGTTCCCAACATTTCATCGTCGGAGTCAATATGGATTCAATAATCCAAATATTATAGTGAATTACATTGCACTAGATTGACTCATTAGTTTCTCTAAAATATAGTTCCTTCCAAATATATTAGAGACTATAAAAGATGCAATCAATTACATTCTCATCATTGTGATGTTCCACATGATATCCATTTGCACGGGTTACTTGGGAATTTAACAAGGTGTGATTATCTCTCGGTACATCTAGAGATTTTGCGACATTTTTGTTCTATCTTAAAAACAAATTTTGAGCAATGCTGCGCCCGATGATCCAATCCTTATAGTCACATTATAAGGAAATAGTTCAACAACTAATTTAAATTCCTTAAGAATTTTTCGTGTAATAAGTGGTGTGACCTTATTACGTAACAAAAGAAAATCTATCTCATTTACTTTAGAGTGTTACCGTTCATGAAGATGATATACTTTTCATCATAATGTACGAATGATCCTTATAACTCAAGTACTTTTGAGTATATCTCAAGTTCTTTAGAGTATTTCAATCTCATGAAAATGATATACTTTTCATTCCATAAGTGCAGACAATGAATTTAGTTCTTCGCAAAAAAAAATTCTTTATTTTAGCTAATGAAATATATGTCAAACTATCATGTAGACAATATTTTAGGATCAAAATATAGAATCTAACCATACGAATTCGATTGAATAAAGGTAAGAAAAAAATGGGTAAGTGTATTGACTTGGCAAATTTCTTGTTGCCATTAATGTTGATGTCTAGGGCATGACCTTCTCCAAGAATATAGTGTGTTTGTTTTCCTTTAAACTCCCCATATCTCTTGTAGTTGACTACTAATATATGATACTTGCATTACAACGCTTGTATCATTCTCAGTAAAATGCTTATACCAAGATTTGCAACTCTCTTTGGTATGAGTCAGAATTACATCTTTGTCCCATTATAGGTAGATACATTCACTTTGTACCATTACTACAGGAGCAAGAATTACATCTCTGACTCATGGAAACTTTTGTGAGTATCTTTCCACAAAACGTGAGGTGTGCTTTTAATTACAACATATCATTGTCAAAGTTATTGACTCATTATAGTCTAACAAGTGGATTACATCCCACTGAACATTCAAGTTTGGGGGAAAATGAATGTTTTGACAAACTTCCTTCAAAGAATTACATTGTCTGAAGTTAATATGTCGCCTTGGAAATGTTGAAGGTATGGCTTCCTCTTTGAAAGGTGTATCTTTACAAGTTGAAGATTTTTATGATGAAAGTATTGTACTTGTGCACACAAACTTCCACATCATAGACTCTTTAATGGTGCTCAAGTACTTCTGAGTTCAAAAGGTCAAATTAGTGCCGAATTGGTTTAGTCAAAGTCTGGTCAACTATTTGGTCAAGTCCCGGTCCATTGGGTTGACAAGGTCATGGTTAATGAATATAAACATATATGGTTCATTATATATGAAATATTCAGGCCCATTGATAATAAGTTTGAATCTATTAGCATATGAGCCCAAAACATATTGTTAACCCTAAAAATTGACAAAATTCTTCTTTCAACTGTTCTGATCGACAGACAAATGCATCATCTTCCGATCATGATGAAATTTTTACAGTAGATTCATAACAATGTTTAAACCAACATATTAAAATTTCAAAGACATCCAACGGCTCGATAAAAAGATATTTATGATGCCGTATGACTGTTCCGATTCACGTTTCTGTGGACACATCAGGAAATATCACGTACTTTGGAGTACTTTACATGGTTGGATCTTTATGAAATTTTTACAGTATCTCCATGAGGATAACATATACCAAATATAAAAATTACAGAATAATCCAACGGTGTTATAATTAGGGTTTTCTGAACGAAGACAGTTCTACTAAAATCAGAATTTGGAGATTGCATCTTATTCCGACTTGATTCAAATTTTAACAGAGTAAATAAAGACTAATTGGGTAGAACATACTAAATTTTCATGAAAATCTAACGGTAAAATCTCTACGTTTGATAATCATGCTTTAGTGGAACCCTAATATATACTATGAAACGAAATTTCTTTGGTCAAAAGAAATACCTGGTAACGCATCCATGGAAGAAAAAAAAAATCAACCGATCCAATCTAGCTTCTGCGGTATAGCTTCGTGCAAGATAACGTGTTGGAGTAAAAATTAGAGAAGGAGAAGAACTTTTTATTGATAAAGAGGCATCCTCTATTACATACGCATAATGTTTTTTATATACATGTAAGGGAAAACCTAGTCATCTAATGGACCGCACATCCATGTGCCATAGGCCCTATAACACTTTTGTATATATTTGATAATTTTATTTAATTTTGCAGGTCTTAGGAAATAATGCTCGATCGAACTAAAAATATTACTTTGCCCGGAAAAGCAGATGATAAGGCAGAAGCGGACCAAAATATCTATCGTGGCTATCATAAAACACGGATGCGCAAGGTGCATGGACCAGTCAAGGTAGTCAACATGATTAGAAGCCATAAGTGCGATATTAAATCGCATGTCTCAAGTGGAAGGTCTAGTTGGGAACAAAGAAGGTCAAACATATGTTTGTCTAATGGACGTTAAAGAAGTGATTTTAGGGACATGCATGGAGTCACCATACCATGTGCCTTCGTAATACTATCTCAAATACATTTTTTGGAAGTTGAAAAGGCATTAGATGTTAATGGAGTACTGGTAGCTAGTGGAGTATTGGAGCTAATCAAAGAGAGCACGTGCATTAGTGGGTAAGACCACATGATGCCCAAACACCAAATATATTAAAGGAATAAAATCAATTACTTTACTATTGCAAGATATTTTCTTAAAGTTGGTGAGATTAAGATGGAAAGACAATTGCTAATTTGGAAATGAGAATCTCTATTAACAGGAGGAAGAATATGGTCTTCTAGCTATAAAAAGGGCGAGATAGTTCGATTCAAGGGGATAGCCGACACCACTGTAATTTTAGATTGTTTAGTTTTCGTTTTTATAATGGAAAGCTAGCTCTCTCTATTGGGGCTAAGGAGGAAGCCAATATATCGTGTAAGAAATTCTAGTACTCTTTGAATAATATTCTTTTGGAGCTTAAATATTTTAATTAATCTCTGTTCATATTTAGTTTCATTTTAATTGTTTTGGATAGTCTTCGGCTGTCGATCTTTTATAAGCGAAGGAGGTTATACTATTTTGGTAAACATAAAGTTGTAATATTTGTTTTAATCGTTATATATTCCGAGACATGAGATTGGGTTCGATATTGTCTTGTGTTACATTACGAATATTTCTTAGAGAGGAATGATTAATTTACATTATTGATTTGGTGGAATCCGAAACTCCAGGTTTTTCTCCCATTAATCATCTTAGCAAATTTTCCTTTAGTATTTTTCTTAATTAATCTTAAAACCAAATCTTCATAAAAGTCCGAGAATCGAATCCCATACTTACCACAATTAAAACTACATCAAATCTCTCAATCCCTTTTAGCTCATTACTCTTCAACAAAAAAACGAGCTCATAAGGGATTTTGACCAAAATACCCTTATATTGCAATTTTGAGTATTTTCAAAGAAGAAAGCCTTAATACAGCTAGAGACCGGCCAAGCTCTCATCTAATCATTCCAAAGGACTCATACACATGAATATTGAGTTATCTAAGTGTTCAAAGAAGAATGGAATCGAAACGGAATCTAAGAAGGCAGAATTTCAGAGAAAATAAAGGGAATCTGGCTCAAAACAGGGAATTCAGATTCATGATTTCAAAAACCAGGACCAGAAACGCGCCAATCCCTCTTTCAAGATGTGACTATGCCTACGGAGGCTCCATGTTTCTCTCATGCCAAAGAAAATCAAGCTCATAGTGGTTTTTGACGAAAATACCCTTAGTTTCAAAGGTATGTACTTTCTCTAATAAAGAGGAGTCTGATTGGCACAAGGAATTAAACGATCTCTCATCACATAAGGTTCCGACCCCATAAGATATATGCACACCTTCCAAGCCTTATCAAGCCTCTCCAGAGTGTCTGAAGGAGTCAGACGCGAACAAAAGAGATATTAGGGTTTAGGTATGATACAAGCCTGAATTCAGAATTTACATGGGATAAGGACTCAGTAACTTCAAAAGTAAATGCACATCTTTTATCACGGACCTTCACCAACATCAATGCCATCCAGGAGACCGTTCAAAAATTCTCTCTTCCCCACATACTCGCCTATACAAACTCAGAAGCTCAAGGATGCACAAAGAGAGAGAATTAGGGTTTTGGCCAAGTAAACCCTAATTAACAAATTCCATTCGAAGGAAATTTTGTCTCATCAAGACTTCGTTATCATGTCATTAACGTCCAACACAAAAGTCCCAAGAAATTCCAAGGTCCAGAATCGATTCCAAGATCAGAGTAATAACAATCGAAGGCTAAACATCAATTCGGGGATTCTGCAAGTCTAAAAGGGCGAACGAATTGTAATTGGTCATGTTTTCTCTAGGCTCTGACTCGACTTACTGAGGTATCCGAATAACTCCTAGGACATCCCCGTGAGATACACTGGTTATTCTGCCTCCGGGCCCTTTCGACAGACTCCTAGAACATCCTTTCAGGATACACTGGTCTTGTTGGCCCATCATATGGACACACATTTGATTCCTAACACATCTCTGCAAGATACGCTGGTCAAAGATAGGTGAGCCAAAGTCTCATAAAGGCATTCATTGGGAGTACAAAGACTTTTTCTCTCTCAGGACGAGTCCCAGCTGACCATATAGAGATTCAGATCCGTTAAGAAAATCTTCGGAGAGATTTTGATTCGTCTGTAAAATCTCGGAGAGATTCAAATCATTCTGCAAAATCACGGAGAGATTTTGATCCGTCTGCAAAATCTCTGAGAGATTCAAATCTCTTTGCAAAATTACGGAGAGATTCAAATCTCTCTTCAAAATCACGGAGAGATTTTGATCCGTTTGCAAAATCTCGGAGACATTCAAATCTCTCTGCAAAATCACGGAGAGATTCAAATCTCTCTGCAAAATCACGGTGAGATTTTGATCCGTCTACAAAATCTCGGAGAGATTCAAATCTCTTTGCAAAATCACAGAGAGATTCAAATCTCTCTTCAAAATCTCGGAGAGATTAAAATCTCTCCTCAAAATCTCGGAGGGATTCACGGCACACGCCTTACCTAGGGCTCAAGCCTATTTCTCAGCCTCTCAAACACACTCACGGCTAGTAAATTGAGCCTGGACTATACATGCCTACCCAAAAACGTGGATAGGCTCTCTTGATCTCCATATGCTTAACAAAGGTGAAAATGCGGGGGTACAACAACCAAACCCAACAATTCGTTTGGCAATCTGATAGGACTTACTCTAATATACTTTCTCGAGAATCAACTAGACAGTCAGACTTAATCTAGAGGAAAGTATATACAAGAGTTTAATATCTCTGTTTCACAATGGAATCAGCAAATCAAATAGATAGAAATCTATGAGCCTGATTATTATGTGAAAAAACTTGAACGGCACCAAAGACCAATGTTCAAGTGTCAATCAATTTAAATCAACAACCCAAGGTTGGATATTCTAATTGATTGATCTAAACGCACAACCTGTGATATTTCAATTATATAACAAAATATAATGCGGAAAAGAAATAACACAGAAACTAGAATTTTGTTAACGAGGAAACCGCAAATGCATAAAACCCCCGGGACCTAGTCAAGATTTGAATACCACACTGTATTAATCCGCTACAGACACTAGCCTACTACCAATGAACTTCGGACTGGACTGTAGTTGAACCCTAATCAATCTCACAATGATTCAAGGTACAGTTGCGTTCCTTACGTCTCTGATCCCAGCAGGATACTACGCACTTGATTCCCTTAGCTGATCTCACCCACAACCAAGAGTTACTACGACCTAAAGTCGAAGACTTGATAAACAAATCTGTCTTACACAGAAAAGTCTATAGATTGAATAAATCTGTCTCCCACAAAAATACCCAAGAGTTTTTGTTTTGTCTTTTGATAAATCAAGGTGAACAGGAACCAATTGATAACCGGGACTTATATTCCCGAAGAACAGCCTAGAATTATCAATCACCTCACAATAATCTTAATCGACTAGCAAAACAAGATATTGTGGAATCACAAACGATGAGACGAAGATGTTTGTGATTACTTTTATCTTGCCTATCGGAGAAATTAATCTCGAGTCAATTATTTCAATTGTACTCAATACGATAGAATCGGGCAAGATCAGAACACGCAACTACAAAGAAAATTGTTGGGTCTGGCTTCAAAATCCCAATGAAGTCTTTCAAGTCGTTAAGCTACAGGGTCTCGATAGAAATCTAAGGTTAAAGGAGAATCGACTCTAGTGATGCAACTAGTAACACACATGATGTGTGGGGATTAGGTTTCCCAGTTGCTAGAGTTCTCCTTTATATAGTTTTCAAATCAGGGTTTGCAATCCAAGTTACCTTGGTAACAAAGCATTCAATATTCACCGTTAGATGAAAAACCTGATTCAACCAAGCTAATATCTTTCAACCGTTAGATCGAAATTAGCTTGTTACACACAAATGAAATGTATCCTCATTTAGGTTTATGTAACCGTACCCCAAACGTGTACACCATGTTGGCTCACAAATAGTTAACTGAAGTTAGCCATATGATTACTCTCATATCAACCTTATTCATCTTAACCATAACTAGTTCAAATGACTCAAATGAAACTAGTTAAAGAGCCGTTCAATTGCTATATTCTCATAGAAGTATACAAGAACATAATTGAAGCAAAATCGATTTGATTCACTCGAATCAATACATGAACATTATAGCCACGGTTTGCAAAGATTACATTCCTTAATTTATAAATGTTTAAGTTCATGTACACAACCGATTTTAGAAAGTAACCAACTCAAGTATGCAAACGGGTACGCATACTTAAGTAGCCGGACCGAATTTGGTTACGCCAGTATGCGTACGGGTGCACATACCAATTTACACTTCCAAACTCCTGCAAAAATTCACGGATGTGAGACTTCCGCCAGTATGCGTACGGGTACGCATACTTTCCCAGACATCCAACAACCGCCAGTACACGTACGGGTACGCATACTTCAGGTTCCCGGTTTTGGACTTACACATAAATGTGATAACACACTATGTTTATATCCAAACATGGTTACATGATTCAAAGCTCTTTATTTCAATCATTGAAACTTTCTTAGAGGATGACAATAGCCGTTTTCACACACTATTAGCATCAAAGCAATTTTCAAGATATATTGAAATAATCATAACGAAACATTCCAAGATTACACCAAATGATTGTATCACACACCATATAAGATGTTTACTCGGCAATTTTCACATGATATAAGATGAACTTGGTCGAAGCGAAAGCTTGCCAACACATATTTCGAGAAATATGTGAGCTAGATAAACTCAGCTCGAAATCTCAAATGTTTATATAGAAAACTATATTGTAATACGACTTATGTCTCAATATAGGAGATAGAGTAGAAATAGACTTTCCAAGTGATAGATGAGTTTCAGTCCCCACATACCTTTTGTCGATGAAGTTCCACAAGCTCCCCTTAGTAGTTCTTCGTCTTTAAATGATTAACGTCGTTAAGTCTAAGCTAAACTACACAATCTATGTCCTAGTCCGAGACATCTATAAATATGATAGAAATCAAGACTTATAGTTTTGATTACTAACATTGACAAACATGCTTGAGATAGCAACGCATGCGAGTTCGACCGAGCAGTGCTCTAACAATCTCCCCCTTTGTCAATTTTAGTGACAAAACTATCAATACATATGGATTACAAAATAAATAAAACTTTGTAGCTTCTCATCCAAATGCTTGATCTCCTTGGCATCTTCAACACGACTCGAAATCTTCGTCACTTCCAAGTACTCCATGATTCTAAACGTGTTCAACTCAGCATCATAGTTGTTGAAGATCCGTAGCGATAACAATGAGAAAATAAATGCTCTCGATCATTGTTATACAGTGTCATAGTATTATTACAAAACATCAAAGTTCAATTGTATCACAACTGTGACAACAATACTATGGTGATATGTATCACTCCCCCTTAGTCAACACTTCATCTCGACATGAAAACCACTCCCCCTTACATAATAATCCGTAAACCATATGTATTTGTAGTATGAAACTACACATTAATTCCCCCCCTTTTTGTCAATATAAATTGGCAAAGGTACGAAAACTAGTGGGATCCTCATGAAATTTTCATAGAGATACTTCATGACCAAAAGAGAATAACATACCAACTTATTTAGATGCAATCATAAAGCCGAAGCTAAATGCATTCATCAAGGAGTTTATAAAGATACAAGATAACCCCTAAAAAATTCCAAAGCCGCACTCCCAACTAAGATTTGGAAATTAAGCACAATTCAAAAAGAACTCTCCCCCATAAAATGCCATTCCCGAAAGAACAACAAAGGCGACCTTGCTTTTACAAAAAAAGAAGGATTTCTTTGGACATAACCAAATCACATGAAAAACATGGATTTGAATCCAAAAATCTCAATTCAATCAAACACAAAAATGATTAATCCAATTGACCATACTCGACATAAGAGAACTTACGGAGCAACACAACATATACAAAAAAATGTGGATCGGAGATCGACCAATACTGCGGAATACACAAGGATTCATTCTATTTTTCATCACTATTTGCACAATGACATATAATAGACTTAATCCTTGTAAACAAAAGTGCACCCTTTCTTCCATAAATATTTGCATAATGACATAAAAGGCTTAACTTTTGTTTGTCAAAAGTTCATTCAATCTTTTATCAATACTTTCATACCGACATAATAGAGATAACTTTTGAACAAGTATGGGACAGTCACAGGTTCACGGACGTAAACAACATATCCCATAACAATTTGCAATATATAAAATCATAAAGATTAAAATTACAAAAAATCATCTTCCAAAAAACTTAGAATCTAAATAAATAAATCTAAGTCATGAAGATGAAAATGTTGGAAATAGTTATGTGTACTCACAATAATGGCTATTCTAAACCCTAATAATCCTTCTAAAAACCCAAAAAATAAATTCTCATAAGAAGTTTCCTAGACATAATCAAAGTTCTTTGAGAACCTCATACCTTTCAATGAATCTATCATAAAAGGTATCACTGATTTCCTTTATTCTATTGACCGTAGATACTCCATGTTCGTGAGTTAAAACACTAACTTTATGATCAACAACCCGAGCAAGTTGTCTAGCTTTGACACAGTCCATGATAAGCTTCTTCTGATTTCGTATCAGAATATTTTGATTTGCAAGGATTCTGGTCTGACCATCTAAGAATTGGTTTATTTATAGTTGAAGATTCGCAAACTCGACCTTTGAGTCGTTCTGAAAACGAGTTAAATCCTTGACAGATTCATCAATCCAGGAGTTGTGTTCTTTCCTTGCAAGCATCTTCTTTAGAACTAGCTCTTGAATTGAATCACGTCCTTGAGTGTCTTCTTCCATATCAAGATGCACAATCTCTTGAGATTTTGCAGAGTTCTCCATATAATTTTGTTAGGGATGGATCAATACAATATAGGATATATATATGTATTTTAGTAAAGAGAAGAAGCTTCTCATTAAGGAAACCCTATGAACTCGCAGAAGAGGTATACGGACGTACATGGACCGTTCACAAGATAAAGATGGATTAAGAAAAATCCAAAAAGAGGAAACACAAATTTTGTTAACATAGCTCAATAATCTCTTCAAATTAGAGCCTGAGTTATGATAGCAGGATTGCAAAAACTCAGATTGATTAACAAGAAAAACGATTAAAAATATACAACTTATTCTTGAGACTCCCATAATCATCATCCTTGAACTTCTCAAGATAAATTCAAGGATGAGGTTACCTAGAGTCAGGTAAAGGAGTGAGAAGTGATCTCACTATAATCACGGGAGAAGAGTTGTACAAGTTTTTGAGCGTTTCATCTGTGTATTACCCCCTTTCCATTAATTATAACTTATTCCAGAAGAATTTGTTATAAACCCTTTCAATAGTCCATCGGAAGGATTTTTCTGAGGACTAAGTCTAGGACCTCTAGATATTGGTTCCAAAGGAGAGAAGTTGGAGGATTTCCATTTTCTTGATCTAGACTTACCAGACTTGTTCTTATAAGCACAGGGAACATGTTCATAAGTGGCACAAGAGTTTATACCATAATAGGGAACATGCAACCTGTGATGATTTCTTGAAGATAGATCATTTTTATAAGATTTCTGGTTTTCTGCAGGTAAGAAATTCACTGTAGAAGTCGTCAGATAATTTACTCCATTGACAGTAGAAAGAAGTAAATTATGGAGATTAGAAATCTGTTTCTTTCTGGAAAAACAATGAAGAGCATAGTGATTCTTTTTCCCGCAGAAGGAACAACATCGTGAATTAAAGACATGATTGCCTTGACCCATGACTTCTTCCGGCACATGCAAATTTTGCAAGTGATTCACATTAGGTAATTCCTTTGAGGAACTTTTCTTTACGCCAGGTAAAGTCTTGTGAGTACCAGAAGAAGGTGCAGAAGGTGACTTGTTCATCAAAGCAGAGTTTTCCTTTTTCAAGGTGTTACACTGTTCTCGGGCAAATCAAAGAGATGCAACAAGTTTCTCTTTTTCAACACGATGACTATTAATTTCTGATGAATGAGTCTTGATTAAATGTTATTCTCTAATTGAACTTTCTTTAACAGTATCTTCAACCAAACTAATCTTTTCACGCTGTAGAGTAGTTTCTTGAACCAATTTTTCAATATTGTTAGAGAGAGATTCAATGAAAGCCGTAGAGTTCACATTCCCTTTCAAGGGATTTCTCAAATTCATCAATAAGCTGATCATTCTTTTCTTCAAGAGTCTTGATTTTAGAAACTTGAAAGTCAATGATTTCAGCGGATTTTTTTAACGATCGGGTGAGTTCCATTTCTGATTCTGACACAATCTCACACATCTTGTTTTCCCTCGGGATTCGGAAGAATCTACTAAGGAGTTACCCTTTGAGGCAGACCCAAGATTTTTGGTGTAATCAGAACCCTTGAAAGACATATCAATATGCGTTATCTTGTGAGATACTTCTTAGGTCCTCAGAACACAGATTGCTACAAACACAGCCTTATGAGGTCTTTAATGTGTTTGCCTGCTCTGATACCAATTGAAAATGCGGGGGTACAACAACCATATTGATATGTAGAGAAAAATATGAGAGGACTTACTCTATATACTTTCTAGAGAATCAACTAGACAGTCAGACTCAATCTAGAGAAAAATATGTACAAGAGGTTATATCTCTGTTTCACAATGTAATCAGCAAATCAAACAAATAGAAATCCGCGAGCCTGATTATTATGTGAAACAACTTGAACGGTACCAAAGACCAATGTTCAAGTATCAATCAATTTAAATCAACAACCAAAGTTTGGATATTCTAATTGATTGATCTTAACGCACAACCTGTGATATTTCAATTATATAACAAAATATAATGCGGAAAAGAAATAACATAGACACCAGGAGTTTTGTTAACGAGGAAACCGCAAATGCAGTAAAACCCCCGGGACCTAGTAAAGATTGAACACCATACTGTATTAAGCCACTACAGACACTAGCATACTACCAATGAACTTCGGACTGGACTGTAGTTGAACCCTAATCAATCTCACACTGATTCAAGGTACAGTTGCGTTCCTTACGTCTCTGATCCAAGCAGTATACTACGCACTTGATTCCCTTATATGATCTCACCCACAACCAAGAGTTACTACGACCTAAAGTCGAAGACTTGATAAACAAATCTGTCTCACACAGAATAGTCTATAGATTGAATAAATCTATCTCCCACAGAAATACCCAAGAGTTTTTGTTCCGTCTTTTGATAAATCAAGGTGAACAGGAACCAATTGATAACCGGGACTTATATTCCCGAAGAACAGCCTAGAATTACCAATCACCTCACAATAATCTTAATCGACTAGCGAAACAAGATATTGTGGAATCACAAACGATGAGACAAAGATGTTTGTGATTACTTTTATCTTGCCTATCGTAGAAATTAATCTCGAGTCAATTATTTCAATTGTACTCAATAGGATAGAATAGGGCAAGATCAGAACACGCAACTACAAACAAAATAGTTGGGTCTGGCTTCACAATCCCAATGAAGTCTTTCAAGTCGTTAACCTACAGGGTCTCGATAGAAACCTAAGGTTAAAGGAGAATCGACTCTAGTTGATGCAACTAGTAACACACAGGAGGTGTGGGGATTAGGTTTCCCAGTTGCTAGAGTTCTCCTTTATATAGTTTTCAAATCAGGGTTTGCAATCCAAGTTACCTTGGTAACAAAACATTCAATATTCACCGTTAGATGAAAAACCTGATTTAACCAAGCTAATATCTTTCAACCGTTAGATCGAACTTAGCTTGTTACACACAAATGAAATTTATCCTCATTTAGGTTTATGTAACCGTACCCAAACGTGTACACCATGTTGGCTATCAAAAAGTTAACCGAAGTTAGACATATGATTACTCTCATATCAACCTTATTCATCTTAACCATAACTAGTTCAAATGACTCAAATGAAACTAGTTAAAGAGCCTGTTAATTGTTATATTCTCATAGAAGTATACAAGAACACAATTGAAGCAAAATCGATTTGATTCACTCGAATCAATACATGAACATTATAGCCACGGTTTTGCAAAGATTACATTCCTTAATTTATAAATGTTTAAGTTCATGTACACAACCGATTTTAGAAAGTAACCAACTCAAGTATGCAAACGGGTACACATACTTAAGTAGCCGGACCGAGTTTGGTTATGCCAGTACGCGTACGGGTGCGCATACCAATTTACACTTCCAAACTCTAGCAGAAATTCACGGACGTGAGACTTCTGCCAGCATGCGTACGGGTATGCATACTTCCCAGACATCCAACAACCGCCAGTATGCATACGGGTACGCATACTTCAGGTTCCCGGTTTTGGACTTACACATAAATGTGATAACACACTATGTTTATATCCAAACATGGTTACATTATTCTAAGCTCTTTATTTCAATAATTGAAACTTTCTTAGAGGATGACAATAGCCATTTTCAAAGACTATTAGCATCAAAGCAATTTTCAAGATATTGAAATAATCATAACGAAACATTCCAAGATTACACCAAATGATTGTATCACACAAACCATATAAGATGTTTACTCGGCAATTTTCACATGATATAAGATGAACTTGGTCGAAGCGAAAGCTTGCCAACACATATTTCGAGAAATATGTAAGCGAGAAAAACTCAGCTCGAAATCTCAAATGTGTATATAGAAAACTATATCGTAATACGACTTATGTCTCAATATAGGAGATAGAGTAGAAATAGACTTTCCAAGTGATAGATGAGTTTCAGTCTCCACATACCTTTTGTCGATGAAGTTCCACAAGCTCCCCTTAGTAATTCTTCATCTTCAAATGATAAACGCCGTGAAGTCTAAGCTCAACTACATAATTTATGTCCTAGTCCGAGACATCTATAAATAGGCTAGAAATCAAGAATTATAGTTTTGATCACTAACATTAAAAAACATGCTTAAGATAGCAACGCATGCGAGTTCGACCGAGCAGTGCTCTAACAAAAGGGACCCACAAACATAATATGGTCTTCACATGACATAATTGACCTGGCATGGAGAGAGAGAGATCAGCCTTAGCTCCTCTCACACTCTGCACATGATTCCTGAGGAATTTCATGCCTTTTCACGTGACTTATCTTATTTATTCTCACAAATCAGAGAATATCTCTCTATCTTGGCCAACTCGGCTAAAAAGAATATTTCTCTCTCAACACATCATCACAAAGGCTGACTCAGCTTTACAAAAATGGGGGGATATCAATTAGGGTTTTGGTCTGGCGGTCTACGGCACGTGTGAGGAATACCCGGGTTATTTCTCTTCGCAGAAGAGAGTAAAGGCGGTGGAATAATGAGATAAACTCAACCTAGTTTATCCCTATTCCTGAAGAGACGGGTGAATTGCTTCGCACGGCAAGGAAAGCAATCCTTATCTTCACCGACCTGAGATTAGAGAATTCAACTATAGATAGGTCATCTATTTTTCCAATCTATGATAATCTTTCTCATAACCTCTCAGAGTAATTCTTCCTCAAACCCTAGAATTCTCTGATCTCTCTCTTCATCTGCTTCTCTCCCTAAGACCATCCCTAAATCTCTTCCTTGTGACTGAAGCAGCTTTTGAACGGACACTGTGCGTGGTTTAGGCGAAGACTGTTCGTGCTCAACCTACCGTAACTCACTTTCTGAAACCCTAGAATCGAACTTTAGCCTCTCACCGATTTTAGGTAACTACAACCACATAATAAACGCCTCAACTCTCACGTCGACTATGAGGTAAATCTAGTCAGAAGAGATACACAATCACTGATATATCTATCGAGATAAGATTGTCAAGCTTCTCAAAATATGATTAACAAATAAGGGTCCAAAATACATTTAAAATCCAACAATGAATAACCCATTATATTACTTTACGAAACGATTACCTTATTTGAACCCAACAATGATAAGCTTATTGTAACTTATGCAAACTCCCATCGTATCATCCACTGAAGAGAGGTACATCATTAACTTCATAAAGGATGGTAAAGAGGAGGCTTTATATTCACTTCAATAATCGAGCACTTTTAATGCACGGAAATTCTAAATATGAACCATTTATTATAAGAATTTGAACCAGCTGCAGCAAGGTAATAAGCATGAGCCAAAATATATATTAGCGAGTTATAGGTGGTGGAGAATGACATAACTTGCACTTGTAAAAGTGGGAAAAAAAATCCACGAACTACACAAAAATTAAGTGTATCTTCCATATCTCTAGAGCATATGGAAACAAACATTATTCCAGTCTTTATAATCCCCGTAACATATATATCGAGGAGGGTACCAACTAAACGATAATTTTTTTCATTTTAACCTATAAGATGATTCCTTGTATAATCTTTATTCAAGATACAAAATTCATAAAGATGCAAAATGTACAACTTGCAATTACTTAATACAATACAGAATTAAAAATAACATAGAACACCATAAATTTTGTTAACGAGGAGAATTATAATTACTGAAAAACTCTCAGACCTCGTTTAGTTCGAACACAAATCAAATTAAGCCGTTATAGTGCAAGATTACTATCAGACTTTATATTAGATGTAATTGATACTAAATAAACCCTCCAAGCTATCCTTCTTCAGTTGTGCTCCTATCCATAGGTCCCCTGACCTATGCAATTGATTCCCCTAGTTGATGTCATTTACCATCCTAGAAATTGCTCCACATTCTTCCAAGAAGGCTAACGCTACCCTTCCTCCAACATGATAACTGATCGATGTTATTTTAGGTGTAAATTCAAGGTGACAAAAATCTCCCTCAAACTTAGAAGGATCTTAAGTAAAGTATCCAGATTATGGTTTCCACTCTCATAAATTTATAGACATATCAAATCAATTCTAATTCACTAGAATATCAATCTTAGAACGAGTCTTAAATGAACTTTATGGAATCTTTAAATCAATATTTTGATTAACAAGAATTTTTATACGAACGAGTTTGAATTTCTTTCAAATCTTGTATTTAATCAATAATTTATGAATGGCGTTATAGTAAAAAAGCATGACCTTAGAATATACAATAATAATATGAATGATGAAATCAGGATACATGTTATGAAACTAACAAGATGATACTTTACCCATCCTTCACGATCCTTAGGTAAAGTTTTTAAAGTCTCACCCTTTATATTCGAAGAACCTTCAACAATGGAGGACAACCTTTGTACAATAAATACGCAATATCTAAGGGATTACTTTCTTGTATTGCAGGATGTCTCCAATTTATAGTAATTGGTCAAGTTTAGCTAGGTTACTTAAGATGTAAGCAATGAATTTCTTACAACCTAATTAATTATTCTCAGTACTGCTTGGTTTAATTTCTTTCATTAGGTTCAAAAGAATTTTATTTCTTTAGATAGAACTTAACTTATATTTAGATTGTTTTCTTATAAATTTAATTAAGCTTTAAGTAATTATGATAAGTAGGTTATTTCCAGACTTATATCTCAAGTTTTATCAATTCTTGGAAAGAACTTATAACTTTTATTGCAAAAAATTATTCTTAGAATAACAATCCACAAACGTGCGAATTTTTTTCCTTGATAACAACTAAGTAAAGTGTAACAATTAACAAAGATAACTTTTGGACGTTTTACACTTTTACATTCACGAACCCAAGATTTTAGGTTTTCGAACTCAAGTTATAAAAGTATTTAAAAGACTATTTCTTTTTACATAGATTCATGAACTTATGTTGGAAAAAGTGTCCAGGATATTTATTTTTTCTTATTTATGTTCGTGAACCTGAGAGAAAAAAAATCATCAGTTGAAATATATCTTGCTTAGGTTTGGGGACCCAATTTCTTAGGTTGGCGGACTCAAATGACATAAAGTCATCATTATACATTCTACATGTTTTAGGTTTGTGACTCAAGTGAGCAAAAGTCATTATTAGAAAAACAACATGTTAAGTTAACTGATCAAATATTGGGTTTGCGAATCTAGACTCTTGAAAAACTCACATGAGCGTTTTCTCCTAAACTTAGTTTCGAATTTCAACAAACAAAAGCTTGAATTATAAACTTCACTAGAGTTGGAAAATGTTTGCTAGTCCGTGACGAGTTTCTTCTTTGTAATTCATTTGATACTAAAGTATTTAACTTTGATATTATAGACGGTAGAAAACAAAGAGTTCAAATAAAAAATAAATCTTCGTTACTAACTTATGATGAAGTTTTTCAAATAATATCTTCTTGTGATCTTCAATCTTCAGTATTTATAGGTAGCTTGAGTGAATCATAACCTAATCTAATACAGTCTGAATTGACCTTAGTAAATTAAAAGTCAAAAAATATTTTTGGCAACTAAAATATGACAGCATACTTGACCTACCAACACCTATGGATTCAACTGAGTATTCGCTCTAAAAAAATAGTTTATATAACCAATTATCATTAATTTAAAAAATAATATTAAATCATCAATCACCCTTACTATCTAACTCCCGCTATATGATTAACGTCCATTATAACTATGTTTTCCATTACAACCACATACGGATATATCAATTTTTTCGAATATGATATATGTTTAAAATGAATTAGACACAGTTTTTACAAGAGAATCTTGATGAATGACCATGTAGTGTGATGTATATTCTAAATACTTAATTAAATATTAAGCCATACGTCTAATTATAAGAAACTGTGCATGTGTATTTTAACGAGCTCAGTGCAGATATTCAACTGGGTGCTTAAACGTAGAATAATAACATGTAGAACGCAGATTTTGTGATATGTTGTGTTATAGGCTAAATAACTAAATCTTTAGAATGTTTTCTTTTGGATGGATGCAAAAAAATAGCATGTTTTATGAATGGAGACTTAAGCAACTTAGTCTGGAAAAACCATCCAATATTGTCATATGACAAAACTATATCTCATGATTTTACAATATAGTTTTTTTATTTTATCAGGAGAAATTGTAATAAGCCGCCAGATAAACTAGCCATACATGTTAAATTATCTAAAGTTCCTAAGTTTTGGAATTACATATACTTCATAACCAGAGCGATCGAGGAGGATAGACAAAAATGTGGTGGAAAATGTTAGAAAAACGTGTTTATTTAAGCTACTTGCACGCATTCCGTTATGGGATTTACACGTGGATAACATATTTGGATTAGTATTATTGTACGTCAGAGCTTTGGGAGAGAGAAAAACTACAGTCCCATGTGATTTCTCTCAGATGAAATTAAGTGCCTGTAAATAACGCAAAAATGTTATAGACTCAAATTAGCTTCAAACTATCTAAGAGTGTGTTTGTTATTTGCTAAGTCGGTGTATGAATATGACTCGGCCCCTGACTCGGCTCGAGTCAGATATCAGACTGTTTGTTTTTGATTTTGAGTAAGATCTGAATCGCGAACTGACTCAGACCCATTTGAATCAGAGAATAAAATGCCCCTGACTCATGGGAGCAAGCCACTGATTCACATATTTTTGAGTCTGATAGTCAAATATGACTCAAAAAACAAACATATTGAGTCAGATCCCAACGAGTTGGATTCAGACGACTCAGATGACTCGGGAAAAAACAAACAAGGTGTAAGAAATCGAACTATTAACAGTTGATTGGCTCTTATTTATTTGTACCCCAGTTTCAGAAGTGTTTTTTTTTCTTTGGGTTACTTTAAGAATCACAAGAAGAAGAAAAAAGAACACGAAGCAGATCCCTTTTTAGGAGGATTATGGAGCTATGGAAAAAAGGAATACTTGGACTTTATTTCTCTTCCAATCATTGAGGGAATTTAGTATACATAAGTGATGATGACAACCTGTTGGGATACTAACGCCAATTAGGATTTATATTTATATTTGAGTTTTTACTTTGTCAAGAGGGTGCCACTAATGGTACATGTTAGAGTATAGCTCGATTGAACTCACCAAGCGTTGGTATGTCAAGTTTGGTAGTCATATTTTAGTGTGTCAAAACACATCTAAAGTCGCTTGATTATATACTAGAGTCAACTTCGTTTAGGTTAGACTAGAAAGTCTAGGAATGTTGAGAAATACAAATATTACTCCGAAGACCTGAAGAATGTGAAGAAGTAGCGAACTACAACGACGACATCATCCTTCCACTTGAGGTTAGTAATATTGACTTAAACTATTTCATTCCTAACGTATCTTTCAAGTCGTGCTATATTGAAAACATAACTATGAAGCTGTATATACTGTACATATTGTATAATGCTTTAGTGATGTGACATGGTCATAATTGTATGATCATAGTATTAGGAATTAGACTACGAAGTATAACGTTTATCTTTTGAACTTCGTAGATAGGACATCGACATAATCTTGTATATGCTGTTATGATTATGTGAATGGGTTATGGTGAAGATTTCATCATAGGAAACAATGTTTTACATTTGTTTAAAGGAAGTACATTCATGAACTTGTTTCGTGAATCGAAAGGGAAATCATTAGGCTTATTGGTTCGGCTATTCATTGCAAATCTTTGGATTACCAATATGTGTAAGATGATAGAACCGATCATAACTATGTTATATATCTTGGTATAACTAATCACAATGCCTGACTTATGATTTGGTATGACTGTTTTTTATTAATTTGTGTGACCGATCCTAAGTAATCACCACGAGATGGTATGATCGATATTTGTAATTAATGTGACCGATCCTAGTAATTTGTGTAACCGATCCTAGTAATTGGTATGGCCGATCACAGAGTATTGCGTAATCGATCCTTGTAATTGGTAACCGGTCCTGGTAGCTGGTGTAACCGGTCCTAGTAACTGGTGTGACCGATCACAAGCAATACCATCGGAATCTGGTAACCTATCCGGATAACTGATGTAACCGGTCCTGGTAACTTGTGTGACCGATCACAAGTATTTCCATATTGAGGTATAACCGATCCTAGTGATTTGTAGAATTGATTGAACCCATGTATGTGATTTGATATTTGATCAATTACATAGTTATCTTGGAATACAGGTCAACCAATTCTAAACTTGTTTGGAAGTGTGGTATAACCGATTCCAAGAATGTAAATCCATGTAAATATGAATAAGGATTTACAGAGAAAAGATGTTAACATACTATGAACACGTACAATAACTCTTATTATTTATTGTTCAAAGATATTCCTTAGTACTCAAGGAGATCCTGTGACAAAATAAATTGAGAATCTTTTAATTAAGGTTTTTGGTTTTATATGCTTTAATTACCAGCAATTAAATGCATATTGAAAAGACGAGGGTACCATACACCATAATCTTTAAATTATCCACCTATAAGTCCTCTTACCGAAAGTGATTGTCTATGGACAAGGTCGAGACAATACTACAAATCGGTATTGACACTTTGTGTGATCGTCTATGGATACGAGATCGAGACAATACAACAATCAAAGTGTGATTACTTGATAGTAGGTTCGTACTTAACCAAACTCTATAGGATCACTATCAAGTAATACGGAGTTAACCTTTGTGTGATTTACTTTAAATTATAATAACAACAATTATAATTATGGAAAACAAAAGTAAATGACACAACTAGATTTTGTTAACGAGGAAACCGCAAATGCAGAAAAACCCCGGGACCTAGTCCAGAATTGAATACTCTCAAAATTAAGCCGATATACAAAATCTAACAAACTTCGTATAGTGGAGAACAAACAACTAAACCTATAGTTCACCTAGTTTCTTCAGTATCCCTGCGTTCCCGATATTCAATAAGTGCACGCACTGGAACAATTCCTTTGGATCGTATTCCAAACAGTAAAGGAACAACAAATCTGTTTGGTAACAACTCTTTTGATTCTTTCAGATGAAGATATCTCAAGTCATATGCAAAGGCTCTTCCGTTTAACCAATAAACTCCTTTGCCTGGTTAGATCAATCTATCCAACAACTACCAAAGTAGCAGAGTTTAGATTTGCAATCAATCAATATAGAATAAAAAAAGAAACTATAAGGTGATGCCGATCTTACACAACTAATCAATCGAATAAATCCGATTCTAGTTGGATCCCAGACGATCAAGGTTTGTGCACACCCAAATATATAGAAAAAAAATAAGAAATCTTCATTGTCTTCTAATCTTCTTTAATCTTCAATTAAACCTGCACAACACCACTTGAATCTCTTGTGATCAATCACGCACAGAACGGAGTCTGTTAACAATGGATTATCACAAGACGTCTTTAGATCTACAAACAGTTCTAAAGATCCCGTTGACACTTCGATCTAGTTTGAGTGAATCTTATATCAGAAGAGAAGATTCTCAAGAATAAACAAACTAGGTGCAATCAAAGTTCAACAACCGTTAGTCAATCAAATCAATCGAAAACTAAAATAAACTCCAATTATCCAGTTTCCCACCAACGGTACTCATAGATCGCTTCTTGATCCCACAGAAGTCTTTAAACGAGCGGTCGTAAGAGATTTCGCCTAATTAAGGTACTTTCCTCTCCGAATATATGGCTCCACCAGAAACAACAAAAAGATGAAGTTTGCCTGGCTCTTACGATAGTTTGCTCGAAATGCAAACTTGGGTATTTATAGACCAAGGATGTTTGGACACCAAGGAATTTCCAAAAGAAAATATTCTTAAGATATGCAATAAATGCCCAAATCGGTTTTCATAATTCCTGGAAATGCTTTGTCCAATATTTCCGAAATCTCACTAGAAAATCTCCAATTAGTAAATGCACATTACTAATTATTATTTTCCAGAGATATGCATTTAATTGCTGGTAATTAAAAGCATATAAAACTAATAACCTTAATTAAAAGATTCTTAATTTATTTCGGTCCGGGATCTCCTTGAGTAATTAAGGAATATCTTTGAACAATAAAAGATAAGAGTTACTGAACATGTTCAAAGTATGTCGACATCTTTTTCTTTGTAAATCCTTTTTCATATTTACAATCTTGGAATCGATTATACCACACTTCCAAACAAGTTTAGAATTGGTTTATCTGTATTCCAAGAACAACTATGTGATTGATCAAATATCAATTCACTAATCATGGGTTTACGGTTCTACCAAACACAAGGATCGGTTCTACCTCAATATGGTTACTGGGACCGGTTACATCAATTACCAGGACCGGTTACCATATTCTCATGGTATTACTTATAATCGGTTACAAAAGTCACTAGAATCGGTTACACCAATTACCAGGATCGGTTACACCAATTACTAGGACCGGTTACACCAATTATACGGATCGATTACACAACTCTTTTGTGATCGGTCACAACAATTAGTATAGGTCACACCAATTACAAATATCGATCATATCATCTCAGGTGATTACTTAGGATCGGTTACACTAATAAAAGTCATACCAATACATAAGTCAGACACTGTGATTAGTTTTACCAAGATACATAACAAGTTATGATCGGTTCTACTATCTTACACATATTGGTAATCCAAAGATATGCAATGAATAACAATACCAATAAGCCTAGCGAATTCCCTTTCTATTCATAAAAAAAGTTCATGAATGTACTTCCTTTAAACAAATGTAAACATTGTTTCCTAGGATGAAATCTTCACCTTTACCCATACACATAATTACAATAGCATTCATACGATTATGTCGAAGTTTTATATACGAGGTTCAAAAGATAAGCGTTATACTTTGTATCCTAATTCCTTAACACTATGATCATGTGATCATGTCTTACTACTAGAGTATAATCATTCACAGCTTTGCAGTTATGTTTTCAATTTAGCACGACTTGAAAGATACGTTAGGAATGAAACAGTTCAAGTCAAAATATTACTAACCTCAAGAGGAAGGATGATGTCATTGTTGTAGCTTGTTACTTCTTCACATTCTTCAAGTCTTCGAGTAATACTTGTATGTCTCATAATCCTAAACTTTCTAGTCTAACCTATACGAAGTTGTCTCTAGTACATAATCAAGCGACTCTTTAATTGAGTTTTGATTCACTAAAATATGACAACCAAACTTGACATACCAACGCTTGGTGGGTTCAACCGAGCTATGCTCTAACACATATCTCTAGAGAATAAAAATTAGTAATATGCATTTACTAATTGGATATTTTCTATTGAGAGATTTCGGAAATTATGGACAAGCATTTATTGGAATTAGGAAAACCAAATCTTGCCATTCATTGCATATCTTGAGAATATTTTCGTTTTTGGAAATTCCTTGGTGTCCAAGCATCCTTGGTCTATAAATACCTAAGTTTGCATTTCTAACAAACTATCCTAAAGCCAGGAAAAATTCATTTCTTGTTGTTTCTGGTGGAGCCGTCTAATTGGAGAGGAAAGTATCCTAATTAGGTGAAATCTCTTACGACCGCTCATTTAAAGACTTCTGTGGGATCAAGAAGCTCTACGAGTACTGTTGGTGGGAAACTAGATAATTGCAGTGTTATTAGTTTTCTATTGATTTGATTGACTAACGGTTATTTAAACTTTGATTGCACCTAGTTTGTTTATTCTTGAGAATCTTCTCTTCTGATATAAGATTCACTCAAACTAGATCGAAGTATCGACAGGATCTTTAGAACTGTTTGTAGATCTAAAGCCATCTTGTGATAATCCATTGTTAACAGACTCCGTTCTGTGTGTGATTGATGACAAGAGATTCAAGTGGTGTTGTGCAGGTTTTTATTGAAGATTAAATAAGATTTGAAGACGAAGAAGATCTCTTATTAGTTCACATATATTTGTGTGTGCACAAACCTTGATTGTCTGGGATCCAACTAGAATCGGATTTATTCGATTGATTAGTTGCGTGAGATCTGCATCGCTTTATAGCTTCTCGTTGAGATCTATATTTATTGATTATGAATCTATAATTAACTGGTTTTGTAGTTATTGGATAGATTGATCTAACCAGGAAAATGAGTCTATTAGATTAAATAGAAGAGCCTTTGCGTTTGACTTGAGATATCTTTATCTTGAAAGAATCAAAAGAGTTGTTACCAAACAGATTTGTTGTTCCCTTACTGTTAGGAATACGATCCAAAGGAATTGTACCAGTGCGTGACCTACGAAGTCGGAAGTGCGGGGATACTGAGGAAACTAAGTGAACTAGGGGTAGTTGCTTGGTCTCAACTATTCGAAGTTGGTGTAGATTTTGTACAGCGGCTTAATTCTGAGAGTATTCAATTCTGGACTAGGTCCCGGGGTTTTTCTGCATTTACAGTTTTCCCCGTTAACAAAATCTTGCTGTGTGATTTACTTTTGTTTTCCGCAATTATATTTTTTTGTATAATTTAAATTAAATTGCAATTTACATCAACTGTGTTATACTTGATAGTGATCCTATAAAGTTTGGTTAAGTCCGAACCTATTATCAAGTATCACACTTTGTTTGTCGTATTGTCTCGATCTTGTATCCATAGACTATCACACAAAGTGTGAATACCGAAGTTGTTGTATTGTCTCGACTTTGTCTATAGACGATCACACTTGGTAAGAGGACTTATAGGTTGAAACAAAAAGATTGTGGTGTATTTGGGTACCCTCGTCTTTTCAATTGGTATCAGGGCAGGCGAACACGAAAAAATCTAACAATATGTGTTTGGCGTTCTCCAACCTATAAGACTGGAATCTAAAAATGGTTTTTATTGAACCTGAGAATGATTCAGTTAACGTAAAGCAAGGTATCAAGAGTTTTGAATTAACACTCGATGATGACATTTACGAATCAATATCTGAAGATCTTCATGAAATCATCCCGAGAGAATCTACTAGACAAGTTAATCTTGTTAATGATGTAGAAATTGATGACAACTGGAAAGCTTGTCTACAAAAGGGGTTGGATGAAATTTCCGATGATGATTGATAAGCACGTAAGTGCTATATTTTATACCCATATTTATATTAGTTAGGACTCGATATTTTGACTAATAATATTATTTAGTGCTTTTGTAGAAAGTACAAGCGAATTCAATCATCTGAAGATAAATGACTAAATGAGAAGCTAATTTGGCGTTTGCGACGATAATAAAAGTGGTTGGCGTGGTATTTCTATATATCAGCACCACTAAAGCGGCTCATAGCTCCAAAAGAGACATCTTAGGATTGTGGACTTCTTTATCAACTTGTTATGCACGTGGATCACCTCACCTTTCACGGCACTAGAAACATATGGAGCTTGACCAATTTAAACATCTGAAGTTCATGGAGCTTTTATTAATTGATGTGGCAAAAGTAGCAAGTGCTGTGAGGTGTTAGCTGATGAAATAAGGGAAGCAACGCTGCTGGCAGAGATGATGGTGACTGGTGCATGGTGGTCTGGGTTTTGTGGTCGAATGGGACAGAGAATGGTGGCTGTATCCGGGATGGAGAATGAACTGGCAGTACACAAGTTACTTGTGTTTCTAGTATTGGAAAGGGTCGAGACGGAAATGAAGATGAGAGGATCAGGATGTTGATGGGATCATCTCTTGGTCGAAGGAGCTCAAGTTCTTCTCATTTCAATTTTCGACCAACAACATTATTACTTGGAGTTGCTGCTGGATTCAAAGTCGATGGAGTGGTCTTGTCCGCTGAACAGTTGCATACGACATGGGGTTCTGCAGTGAAGTTCAAGTTCGTGATGGCTGTATGGAGAGTTGGACGTGACTGAGATTGTGTTCATGGAGGCGTTGCTCGGAGTCTGCAGTTGGCAGTGGTCTGGAACTGAGTTCAACTAGCAGTTCGTAGTTCTCGATCGAATGGGATGGAGTTTTGTTGGCAGATGTTAGATGGAGCCGAGAGGAGAGCTGGACTGAGTACTGGAGATTGTTGGCGATGGTGCTTGCGTCTCTTCATGACCAGCTTTAAGAAGGACATGGCAGATGAGATGAGTCCGTGCTTTGCTGATGGAGACTGGAATGAGGCTATTTGGTTCTAATGGGGTTCAGGCTGAGCTGTTGCTGCCAGCATTGATTACTTCTATTGGCTATAGTGATGGTTTGACTGCCTGCGAAATAAAGATGGGAAAATGAATGATGGTGGCCGGAGTAGGAAGAATGGGGTACTGGCAGTAATTGACGATAAGGATTGTAAAGAGATATCGGTGCTGTAGTTGTCGTTCTTGGTTATGTTATGAAGGTGGTCGAGCTGCTTGCAGCTGAGATTCATAAGGGCAACAGACGGACCGAATTGGTGCTGTGGTTTGCGAAAATTGGTCTGAAGTTTGGTCATACATGAAGCTCGGAGATGGAGAATGAATTTCCGAGAATGGGTGTTGTTGGCTGAATAATTGCAGAAGTTGGGTAACATGAAGACGTTGCAGTGCCATTGTAACCTGTGTAGAAAAGAGCTTAGATGGTCGTGAAAAGTTGCCGTGGTGTTCAGAAAGGAGGGACCGGACTTTGGTAATGGCATGAAAATTTTTGGACGTTGGGTCAGTTGTTGGGCTGGACCTTGGCAGATTTGCTGGGTCTTATGTTAGGAACCATCTTTTGGGGACTACTCAAAAAAGGTGGGGGACTACTCTTCCATTTTTGGTAGGACATTTGAAGTAATTTTGGGTCACCCCTTATCTAAATTCTTTTTAATACCAAATTTACCCTTGGTAATTAAATTAGTTAGTTTATTGATTAGTTAGTGGTAGTTTAATTATTAATTACTGATTAGTTAGTGATTAGTGAGTTATTAATATGATAGTTTTGTTAGAATCAGAATTATTGAGAGAGAAGAAGAAGAAGAAGAAGAAGAAGAAGAAGAAAAGATGAAGAGAAAGAGGGAAGAACCCAAAAAATCTTATTTTGAGTTTAGTAAATATGATATGAGTGATTCATGTGATGATACCTCCTCCTCAGAATCAGAACCTCCTTCATCTCCTAATATATTTGTCAATATTTTTAATAATCCGGATATGAGTTATTTGTTAGATGATGAAAGCTATTTACCCCAAACTCAACCTAACGACCCAAATGATGAATTTTATCAGCCATAACCAGAAGATGAAGTTATGGGTACTCAGGTATGGCTCAAATTTAGTTAATGTAGCTTGAATTGTGCAAAAAATTGGCCAAATCGAAAATTTCAGGAAGAAAATTTTCGGCTAGGTCAAAGTAGTTCGGTTAGCAATTCTGCAGAACAGGTAGCCGAACTCTCCCGTATGTGCAGTTCGGTTACTCATTTCAGCATACGCAGGTAACCGAACTCTGTTTTAATGGAGGTTTTTGAGAGTTCGGTTATCTTTTTCCAGAAAACGTTGCCGAACTAATTTTATAGAGTATACAGTTAATAGTTCGGTTTAGTCGAGTTTAGTCCCTTTGTTACCGAATTTTTTGTTCGGCAAGATCGCAAATCACGTTCATTGAATAGCTAACCGAACTTTGTAGTTCGGTTTAGTCGAGTGTAGTAATTATGTTACCGAACTATACCATAGAAAATTCCAAAGAACAAGTTCGGCAAGATCGCAATATTTTTTTCATAACCGAACTTTTTGTTCGGCAGGATCGTATATTATTTTTACATTGCCGAAAATTTAAGTATTTCTTATTTTTAGTTAGTATTGACGTTGTGCTATTACTCGTAGGTTGCATCTGATCCAATAGAACCAATGGAAAATCAACCTACCCCTGTTGATATTTTGTACGATGACACGTCCCACCACTACATGAATGACTTGGTATTCAAAAGTCCTTTAGAGGCAAAGAGTTGGGCTAGACAACATGCACTAAAAGACATGTGCGTATTAGTATTGAATGGGAGAGAAAGCAAAACCCGCTTTGAAATGATTTGTGAGAGAAGCGGTGATCCCGATAAAAGCCACAAGAGGAAGGGTTATGTTTATAAAGGAAAGACAAATAGGAAGAACAAAACTTTCTCAAAGAAGATTAAATGCCCATTCAAGCTTGCATTTAATTACAACGAAGAATTGGGTGGATGGGTTCTCTACAAGGTTATGGAAGGTTGTCATAACCACCCTCGTCCGGAGCATCTTGAAGGACATTTCATGGCGGCCAAGCTAACAAACAATTTCTTGCTCTTCTTCCTCTTCCTCCTCTTCTTGCTCTTCATCCTCTCCCTCCTCTTCTTCCTCTCCTTCCTCATCCTTCTCTTCCTCTTGTCCTTCTCCTTCTTTGCCATGTCCTTGTTCTTCTTCCTCTACATTTTCAACGTGTTCTCTTTGTTGTTCAACCTCTTCATTTCCTTGCTCTTCTTCATCATCATTCTCTTCTTTAATAACATTATCAATTGTATTCTCCATCACCTCTTGATTGACATCTTGGATTAAATTACGAACATTCTCTTGGTTCACTTCCTGTAACGATCCCCCTCCATGTTTAGCATTTTTAGTACCACGGTTTCGGAAATCCAAATGTATTCTACCACGAGGGGTGGGAGTTCTCAAATCTTCATCTAGGTGGGGATTAGATTTTTTTCCTTTGTTCCCAATGAATGAAAACCACATTATTAGCTAAACAGAATATTGTCTTATCAAATAAAATTGAACATGGGATTACATCAAACACAAAATGTTAACAGACAAAAGTTCGGTTATCTGGTATGAGTTGCGAAGTCACCGAACTACAAGTTTGGTGTTGACAGATCAAAGTTCGGTTACCCCATAGAAATTGCGAAGTAACCGAACTATATTTTATCAAAGCTCGGTTACCTATATAAATTTATCGACTAAACCGAACTCAAATTTCTCATATAAAGAAGGAGTTCGGTTACGAATTTTTTTTTGCGAGCTTACCGAACTACATAGTTCGGTTACCTAAAAATTCCTAATTGGCCGAACTGTTCTTCATATTGAAAGTTCGGTTACCAAAATCTAGGGTTTTCAAAATTTCTCCTAGCCGAAATCTATACTGTAACTACCATTTTCTATGGTTTTTGATGATTTCTAATCGATTTCTTCAACAAAAAATGATTAAAAGGAATGGGTATGAAGGAAATTACCTGCGAATTTTCATTTTACTTGAATCGGACTTCTTGGTTGATGTTGGATGCTTGACTTGGTCTCCCAACTTTGCTTGAAGTTGTTTATCAATTTGAAATTGATTTGGGAGATTCGCTATATTTACCAGTCCCAGACTCAATCCTGGAATTCTTGGTGTCTGCTTAGAACGCATTGTTTATAAAGATTGATTAATCGACGATGATTTTTTTTCGAATCGACGATTAACGTCGATGTCTACGAAGAAGAGGAAAAGAAGAGAAGAAGAAGAAGAAGAAGAATAAAAGAAAAGAAAAGATTTTGAAACTGATTTTAGGTTTTAATTTAGTGGGTTAGATTAGTGGTTAAATTAGTGGGTTATTAGGATTAGTTATAACCTTAATTAGGATAAGGGCAGATTAGTCTTCCCTAATCTTTTAGGATACCCCTTAGAATGTAGGGTGGACATTCCTATCACAAAGTAGTCCTCCACCTTTTTTGAGTAGTCCCCAAAATATCGTTCTATGTTAGACTCGCAGCAGCACTACTATATGAAAATCAACTGAGACAAACAGAAAAGGAGGAACCATGTTTTAGGACATACAAGTAAATTTTAAGGCATACAAAAAGATTGAGCTAACTAGGGTAGGGTGATAAGGGGTGTCTATAGATAGGTAAATTACTTAGTTACCCTTGATTAATTTATTAATATAATTAAAAAAATTCAAAATAAATTATTTTTAATTATTATTTTAAAAAATAATTATTTTAAAAAATAATTATTTTAAATCTTTAAATAAAAAATATTTATCTTTTTATTTTTTAAAAAAATAAATTTTTGTAAGAAAAAAAAAATTATTTTGTTTAATGAATACCATTGACAGTGTGACATTTATATATATATATATATATATATATATATTTGACTTTTTTTGTTATTTTTTTTAATTAGTTTCTTTTATTTGATTACATTTAAATAAAAAAAACATGAATCTTTCGGTAGATACAGAATGAAGTTCGGCTTATAATTGAAAAGAATTATCAGCAGAACTTCTCATTTTCTTCTCACTCTGAAAGTGGTGATGAACAGTTCGGCTGATAATTAAACACAAAAATGATAACCGAACTTCACTTTACGAAAAACAACACTAAGTTCGGTTGCTCTATTTTTTTCTTCGAATCAGCCGAACCTAAGTTCGGTAGTTACAGAGTGAAGTTCGGATACTAACATGTTAGCCGAACCTAGGTATGTTTCCAGAAGACCTAGGTTGGGCTGACTAGTTATCAGCCGAACTGCTTATACCCTGAAGTTCGGCTGATAACTTATCAGCCGAACCTAGTGTGTTGTAAATATATATAAAAAAATACAAAAAAAAAAGAAAAAAAAAAAAAAAGAAAAAAAAATTAAAAAAATGTTTTTAAAAAAAATAATTAAAAAATAAAATAAATAAGGGCAATTTTGTCATTCAGCAAAATATATGGATAAGGGGATTTAAGGATTACTTTCTAATGACCCTATTTTGTCATTACTTGATATGCCCTGAAATTTTTCAGTATGCCTAAAACATGGTTTAGGTAGGGCCATGTTAGGGTCATGTTAGGGTTTAGCTAGGGCCATGTTAGGGTTTAGGTAGAAACCAATTTCATTGTGTAAACTCTACATTTATATGCTAAATAATGATTTGATTGATTAGTAGTTTTTCTTCATATAGCTTGGTATTTAATTGCTCATATGATTTTCTTGATTATTTATGCTTTTCAATTGATATTTCGTACTTTGATTAAATCCGTTGACGTGATATGCTTTAGGACTGATAAGTAATCCTTAGAATCACTATCATGAAGCGAAGAAAATTACAGCAGAGAAACAGTATTTGAAAAGGCATGGAATATATTTTTAAAGATTAGTAGAGTTTGCATAATTAATTGGTGGAAACCGAAAATCCGAATAACCCATTTCCAATTTTGTTTATTGTTAGAATTTTATATTATATCATTTTATTCTGAATTTCTGAAAAATCGTTAAACATCACCTTATTGATTTGTTGATTCTTGGTATTAGCTAGTAGCAGTATTTCATACTCCTCGTGGGAACGACCTGTACTTGCCATTGTTCTACTAGTTAGACACTGTGCACTTGCATTATTATTATTGTAGGTTTCTGAGCCTAGCAATGATGACTCGGATTTTGAACGAGATGTAGAAGAGGATATCTAAGAATACTCTAAACTATTGGATCCTTTGAAAAATAAAAAACTGAGAACTTCGGATTTTCTTGGTGTTATGACTCCTCTTTGTCATGAGAACAAGAAACTGAAGAGGGTTTTTCAAGGATATTATATTGGCTACCGCGCCAATGATTTTCTTCTTAAAGATCGTACAAACGAGCTAAATTCTTAGAAATTAGAATATGAAAATCTTCGAAGAGATCTCTTTTTGTCGGAAAAGAAACTTGATGAATCTGAAGCAAGGGTTAATTCTCAACAAAAGAGTTTTGAAGAGAAAGAAGGTGAGTATATCTCAAGAGAAAAACGTTTTAAGGGTTATCTAGCTAGTGCTCTTGATAATATCAAGACGTTGGAAGAAGAAAAATTGTACTTGAAAAAGTCCAGTGATAGCACAAATAATTTATCCTCATTGTTAGAAGCAGGAAGATTTCATGGTGATACACGAGGATTGGGATATAAGGAATCAAGTGCTTCCAACGATAACAATGAGATAAAATTTGTTAAAGCTAAAATTCTTCTCAACCCGAGGCTTCCACTGATGTCAAAGATGCTCTTATTCCTTGTAAAGAAGTAAAGCACGTCAACCTAAGAATTGTGTTCAACCAGACTCTTCATGTGCAGCAATCAAAGAGAGCACTTCTGCTAATGTCAAAAAGGCAACAACGTTGAACAAAGATAAGAAGAAGAAGAAGAAGAAGAAGAAGAAAACTTTTCGAGCTCCAATGCAATTGGATACACAAAAAGGTAACATTAAAACTCAGTCTTCGTATGTTACTAAGCATTGTTATTATTGTGGTAAAAAAGGACACTTGCAATGGGGATGCAAAGTTCGTAAGATGCTAGACGCACTTTCTTTTGTATCAAATGAATTGGCTAAGTTTGCTCCCCGAAAGAACTCGGATCGTTATTGTCCTAAGTTTAGGCAAAAGAATTATTATAATGATAGTTCAAATTTTTCCTATTGCTCGAGAAGGTCATCTCATAAAAGACCCGAATATAGAAAGAGAGATACTTTGTAAATGCAAAGACAAGATCTGATGTTCCAAATTGGAGAAAGGATGTTTTGCAAAGTATCCAAAAGGGAAATGGTCCTAATGGTATGAAGGAGAAAGCCACTCCGGCGAAACCCATCCATAAATGGGTCCCTAAGTCCTCCATAGCCAAGAAGAGACCAAAAGTTAGTCATAAGAATGACACTCAATTGATAAATGTTGGTAACAATGTTTTTGAGATTTTTCTTGAAAGACTAAGGAAAGACATCTTGATGTCTAAAGTCTCTTGTACGAATGAATGTTGTCATAATGACACTCTTCATCACAACTCAAAGAAGAAAAACAAAAGATGGAACAAGAGTAATAAGAAAACCAAGCAAGAGGTCAAGAGTGATGATCCTGTCTTAGTCACTTGTGATAAAGAAGAAAAGGCTCAACTCAACACAACCTAGTTGTGTTGGGATGTGCATGCTCACCTTTGTGCTCTATCTTATGAAGGGTGAGGAAGAACATGAAACTGAGCACATGACCTCTGAGTTACTATATGATTAATTAACCTCTTTAGGGAGATTTTCTTTCTTCTATACTCATACCTACTCTATCCATATTTGAGCTTTTGATAGAAATGGTAATTTTGAGTTTATTATGTTGATATCTACTGATCATATATGTGTATCTCTCGTTTTTACGGTTAAAATGAGCCAAAAATCATTAAATTCGGACATTGTATGCAAAAGTTATGTCTAGAACAGTTTAGTGTTGTGATCCATCACAAGTAATCACTGAAACCGGTCATGGTGATTTGTATGACCAATCACAAGTACTTTAACTGGTCCTTGTGATTGGTATGACCCATCACAAGCAATCACCGTAACTGGTCCCGGTGATTGGTAGATTGGTCCATACGAAAGATTTTAAAACTGTTTTGCCAATAACTTCTTCGTCCGAACTAAAAATGACCTCATTCTTTTTGCGTTGTTTTTGAAATTCAATTTCATAAAATATTGAGGTAATCGCAATGATTGATTTTCTGTTGAATATTTATGGTGTATTGCATTTGGATTTATGGGATGTCTGATTTCGGTTTTTATTAACCTTAATATTTGATCTCATATGATGTGACCCTTATGGTTTTTTGACTACAAAAAGCGGAATAACAAAGATGTTCAGATTGAATATTTACCTAGCTTACTTTTAGGGGGAGTAAAAGCTTTTGTTATTCAAATGTCAACAACAGCATTTATTGATTGAATATATGCAGTTATTGTGCTGTTGAAACTTGGAATCAAGCATATGTAAAATGAATTCTTTTGTAATTTGTTTATCCATATGTAATAAGAGTTTTTTTCCTAAAATTGCCAAAGGGGGAGATTTTTAGAGCATATCTCGGTTAAACTCACCAAGCGTTGGTATGTCAAGTTTGGTTGTCATATTTTAGTGTGTCAAAACTCATCTAAAGTCGCTTGATTATATACTAGAGTCAACTTCGTTTAGGTAAGACTAGAAAGTCTAGTAATGTTGAGACATACAAGTATTACTCCAAAGACCTAAAGAATGTGAAGAAGTAACGAACTACAACGACGACATCATCCTTCCACTTGAGGTTAGTAATAATGACTTGAACTGTTTCATTCCTAACGTATCTTTCAAGTCGTGCTATATTGAAAAAATAACTGCGAAGCTGTATAAACTGTACATATTGTATAATGCTCTAGTGATGTGACATGGTCATAATTGTATGATTATAGTATTAGGAATTAGACTACGAAGTATAACGTTTATCTTTTGAACTTCGTAGATATGACATCGACATAATCTTGTATATACCGTTATGATTATGTGAATGGGTTATGGTGAAGATTTCATCATAGGAAACAATGTTTTACATTTGTTTAAAGGAAGTACATTCATGAACTTGTTTCGTGAATCGAAAGGGAAATCATTATGCTTATTGGTTCGGCTATTATTGCAAATTTTTGGATTACCAATATGTGTGACTTATGTATCATGGTATAACTAAACACAATGCCTGACTTATGATTTGGTATGAATGGTTTTTATTAATTGGCGTAACCGATCCTAAGTAATCACAATGAGATGGTATGATCGATTTTGTAATTGGTGTGACCGATCCTAGTAAATGGTGTAACTGATCCTAGCAATTGGTGTGACCGATCACAGAATATTGTGTAATTGATCCTTGTAATTGGTAACCGGTCCTGGTAAATCGTGTAACCGGGCTTAGTAACTGGTGTGACCGATCACAAGCAATACCATGGGATTATGGTAACCGATCCTGGTAACTGATGTAACTAGTCCTGGTAACTTGTGTGACCGATCACAAGTATTTCCATATTGAGGTATAACCGATCCTAGTGATTGGTAGAACCGATTGAACCCATGTATGTGATTTGATATTTGATCAATCACATAGTTATCTTGGAATACAGGTCAACCAATTCTAAACTTGTTTGGAAGTGTGGTATAACTGATTCCAAGAATGTAATTCCATGTAAATATGAATAAGTATTTACAGAGAAAAGATGTCAACATACTTTGAACACGTACAGTAACTCTTATCATTTATTGTTCAAAGATATTCCTTAGTACTCAAGGTGATCATGTGCCGAAATAAATTGAGAATCTTTTAATTAAGGTTTTTGGTTTTATATGCTTTAATTACCAGCAATTAAATGCATATCTCTAGAGAATAAAAATTAGTAATGTGCATTTACTAATTGGAGATTTTCTATTTAGAGATTTCAGAAATTTTGGACAAGCATTTATTGGAATTAGGAAAACCGAATTACCATTCATTGCATATCTTGAGAATATTTTCGGTTTTAGAAATTCCTTGCTGTCCAAACATCCTTGATCTATAAATACCTAAGTTTGCATTTCTAGCAAACTATCTTAAGGACCAGGAAAAATTCATTTCTTGTTGTTTCTGGTGGAGCCGTCTAATCGGAGAGGAAAGTATCCTAATTAGGTGAAATCTCTTACGACCGCTCGTTTAAAGACTTTTGTGGGATCAAGAATATCTATGAGTACCATTGGTGGGAAACTAGATAATTGCACCTAGTTTGTTTATTCTTGAGAATGTTCTCTTCTGATATAAGATTCATTTAAACTAGATCGAAGTATCGACGGGATCTTTAGAACTATTTGTAGATCTAAAGACATGTTGTGATAATCAATTGTTAACAGACTCCGTTCTGTGTGTGATTGATCACAAGAGATTCATGTGGTGTTGTGCAGGTTTTTATTGAAGATTAAATAATATTTGAAGACGAAGAAGATTTCTTATTAGTTTTCATATCTTTGTGTTTGCATAAACCTTGATCCGTTGGAATCTAACTAGAATCGGATTTATTCGATTGATAAGTTGCTTGAGATCGGCATCGCTTTATAGATTCTCGTTGAGATCTATACTGATTTATTATGACTCTAAACTTAACTACTTTAGTAGTTATTGGATAGATTGATCTAACCAGGCAAAGGAGTTTATTGGATTAAATGGAAGAGCCTTTGCGTATGACTTGAGATATCTTTATCTTGAAAGAATCAAAAGAGTTGTTACCAAACAGATTTGTTGTTCCTTTACTGTTTGGAATACGATCCAAAGGAATTGTACCAGTGCATGACCTTCGAAGTCGGAAGCGCGGGGATACTGAGGAAACTAAGTGAACTAGGGGTAGTTGCTTGGTCTCAACTATACGAAGTTGGTGTAGATTTTGTATAGCGGCTTAATTCTGAGAGTATTCAATTCTGGACTAGGTCCCGGGGTTTTTATGCATTTGCAGTTTTCCTCGTTAACAAAATCTTGTGGTGTGATTTAGTTTTGTTTTCCGCAATTATATTTGTTTATCTAATTTAAAGTAAATTGCACTTTATGTTAACTCTTTTATACTTGATAGTGATCCTTTAGAGTTTGGTTAAGTCCGAACCTATTATAAGTATCACACTTTGCTTGTTGTATTGTCTCGATCTTGTATCCATAGAGAATCACACAAAGTGTAAATACCGAAGTTGTTGTATTGTCTCGACTTTGTCTATAGATAATCACACTCGGTAAGAGGACTTATAGGTTGAAACAAAAAGATCTTTTTGTATTTGGGTACCCTCGTATTTTCAATTGGTATCAGAGCAAGCGAATACGGAAAGATCTAATAATTTGTGTTTGGCATGATCCAACCTATAAGACTGGAATCTAAAAATGGTTTTTATTGAACCTGAGAATGATTCAGTTAACGTAAAGCAAGGTATCAAGAGTTTTGAATTAACACTCGATGATGACATCTTCGAATCAGTATCTTAAGATCTTCATGAAATCATCTCGAGAGACTCTACTAGACAAGTTAATCTTGTTAATGATGTAGAAACTGATGATAACTTGAAAGTTGTCTACAAAAGGGGTTGGATGAAATTTCCGATGATGATGACTCAAATTTTTAATGAGATGTAGAAGAGGATATCTTAGAATACTCTAAACTATTGGATCCTTTGAAAAATAAAAAACTTAAAACTTTAGATTTTCTTGGTGTTATGACTCCTCTTTATCATGAGAACAAGAAACTGAAGAGGGTTTTTCAAGGATATTATATTGGCTACCGCACCAATGATTTTCTTCTTAAAGATCATACAGACGAGCTAAATTCTAAGAAATTAGAATGTGAAAATCTTCGAAGAGATCTCTTTTTGTCGGAAAAGAAACTTGATAAATCTGAAGCAAGAGTTAATTCTCAACAAAAGAGTTTTGAAGAGAAAGAAGGTGAGTATATCTCTAGAGAAAAACGCCTTGAGGCTGATCTAGCTAGTGCTCTTGATAATATCAATACGTTGGAAGAAGAAAAATTGTACTTGAAAAAGTCCAGTGATAGCACAAATAATTTATCCTCATTGTTAGAAGCAGAAATATTTCATGGTGATACACGAGGATTGGGATATAAGGAATCAAGTGCTTCCAACGATAACAATGAGATTAAATTTGTTAAAGCTACAAATTCTTCTCAACGGTTACTATATGACTAATTAACATCTTTAGGGATATTTCTTTTCTTCTATACTCATACCTTCTCTATCCATATTTGAGCTTTTGATAGAAACGGTAATTTTGAGTTTATGATGTTGATATATACTGATCATATATGTGCATCTCTTGCTTTTACGGTTAAAACGAGCCAAAAATCACTGAATTCGGACATTGCATGCAAAATGTATGTGTAAAACAGTTTAGTGTTGTGATCCATCACAAGTAATCACTGGAACCAGTCCTGGTGATTGGTATGACCCATCATAAGTAATGTAACCGGTCCTAGTGATTGGTATGACCCATCACAAGCAATCTCCATAACTGGTCCTGGGATTGGTGTGATTGTTCCATACGAAGGAGTTTAAAATTGTTTGTCCCATAACTTCTTCGTCCGAACTCGGAATGACCTCATACTTTTTGTGTTGTTTTTGTAATTAAATTTCCTTCAATACTGAGGTAATTGCAATACTTGAGTTTCTGTTGAATATTTATGGTGTATTGCATTTGGATTTATGGGGTGTCTGATTTCGGTTTTTATTAACCTTAATATTCGTTTTCATATGGTTTGTGTAGCTTTTTGATTTAGCGGGATTAAGTTCTAGCCCATGTCGGTAGACTTTATCAAAGGATCATAAGGTGTTCCAATTGAAACTCATATGTGATAACATATTAAAACTAAATTACTTGTAGTTTCGGTTTCAATATTGGTTATCTAAAGTGGTATGTGAAACCTTCGTGCTTAACTCTTATAGGTTGTTTACAAGTCTTTTAGATTTGTAAGATCCTTTCGGTTTGTATTTTATTTTCTCGAACTTTTGTCATCTTGTGACAAAAAGGGGGAGAAATATATGGAGTAAACAAGTGATTTGTAATCACTAATGAAAGGACAATTGTGCTTAAACGTTATATCTAACGAAAGAGTAAAGCATTGACTAAGAGGGGGAAACATATCATATTGTTTTTGTAGTATAGTTGACTACAAAAAAGGGAATAAAAAAGATGTTCGGATTGAATATTTACCTAGCTTACCTTTAAGGGGAGTAAAAGATTTTGTTATTCAAATGTCAACAACGGCATTTATTGATTGAATATATGCAAGTTATTATGCTGTTGAAACTTGGAATCAAGCTTACGTAAAATGAATTCTTTTGTAATTTGTTTATGCATATGTAATAAGAGTTTTGTCACTAAAATTGACAAAGGGGGAGATTCTTAGAGCATAGCTTGGTTAAACTCACCGAGCGTTGGTATGTCAAGTTTGGTTGTCATATTTTAGTGTGTCAAAACTCATCTAAAGTCGCTTGATTATACACTAGAGTCAACTTCGTTTAGGTTAGACTAGAAAGTCTAGGAATGTTGAGACATACAATTATTTGGGGAGGTGTCGAACCCACAAAAAATAAATTCCTTACTTCTGTTTAAACTAACTAGTAGTATACGGATAAGCAGGTTCGTCCCAAGGGAGAGTTGAGCTAAAGTTGTCAATTCAATTCCTGAATGCGAATAATGAAAGACAAAATATTAATGCGAATATGAGGATGTGAATGATCAAAGACTCTTTCTCGGTCACAAAACGTGAATCTTATTGACATGGCTATGTTTCTGCAAAGTACCTTATTACTAACAACCCTAGAATAATTAGTACGCTCAACTATTCCTTTATTATCTCCTAAGTTCACCGGACACGGAAGCGCTCGACTACCGGATTCTACTTATCAAGTTTCCTAGAAGTACGCTCTCTAGGTGTGACTTGAACAAGTGCTTTATGTTTTATGAGATAAGGTTTCTCCTAGTGACAAATAAAAAAGCTTGACCCATCTACTAGTGCCATTCAATACATATAGATACTTAACAAAATTTCACCGTCAATACCCACATATTACTACTTATATTCTGAACTCGAAGAGTTCTCGAATTAGTATGAGAATTATGAATTCACCATCTAATTTGCAACTTAACCGATTCATAAACAATTCACATAAGCAATATTGGCACAGTAGAGAATGAACAATAAAAAGACAGATTGCAAGAAAACAGGCTCTTTTAAATATCAATTGTGAATCATGTTCTGGACGTCGAAATCGTCCCTAATCAAGATGCTTAGCTACTGGAGTTCATAATATGCAAAGCAAAACAGCAAATTGCAAACAAAACAAAAAGACAGTTCAAACCAATGACACAAAGTGTCCAGCTCGTGAAGTGATGTAGTGGTGGTGTGGTAGTGGTGATGGCTTGGATGCGATGGAGTTGCAACTGGTGGTGTTCACTTGTTGATATAGCTGCCTGGTAGTCTGTTGCGGCGTGAAGGAACTGGCGATGGATTGTGGAGGTGCTGGTGAAGTTACGCTGCTGCTGTAGAAGAGATGCTTGCTGGTGATAATGGCTTTGTAGAGGACTGTTAGCAGACTGCAGCTGCCTGGTGATGGCGATCGAGAACTGCAGGTGCAAATGCTATGAATAGTATGCAAGTAGGTGGTGGTGAAGTGGACTGTATGCAGATGGTGATGGGTGTATGCTGTTGGTGGTATGCTGGTGGAGATGCAAGTATGTATGTGATGCAGATGACTGAGAACTGATGGTTATGCAGATGTGATGGAGATGCAAAGGTGGTGGATTGAATGCAGGTGTAGAGGCTGTTCAGCGAGCAAAAAGCTCGCTGAAACTAGGGTTGCGGCAGCTGTAGAGGGGTATGTAATATATCTTTGTAGCTTTTTAGGTCTTCTTTGATAACTTTCTCAAACCCTGCAATATCGAAACCTAAAACCGACCCAGCAATCCTTGTCTGATATGACTCTAATCAGCTTCAATCTACACTTTCTTAACTGGTTTCTCGGCGAAGTTTTACAAACCCAATCTTCCAAAATTCAACCACTGTTTCCCTTCTAAAATAAATCCCAGCCGACCAACCTTGCCTTGTACACAACCCTAAGACTCATAACTGGCCAGGGAGCAGTCGACTGCTGCTCCAACTGGTTACTTTCTTGCTGATTTCTCACTGCCAAAACAGACCCAGGACCTTCTCAAACTCACCCAATGTGCCGTGTATTTCTATGTTTAAATCGAGTCCTGAACTTGAGCCTGAACTAACCCAAACATTATAGCTTCAGCTGCTTCTTGTCACCTTGTAAACGACCCATCAGTCCGCTGGCTAGCTGGTGCAGTCAACTAGTCTTCTGAACTTGAATTTGCGCAAAACAGGTGGCTCAGGTTCCCTCTCCATGGATCAATCTCTTCCTGCAAAATTTTGTACCAAAACTCTAACCCAAACGCCATCTTATTCTCCTCCTTCCAGACCCATGGCTAGCTACGGCAACAGATGGTTCAGCTAATTGACACTGAACTTGAATTGTGTAAAACTGTTGTCTCAGGCATTTCTTCGAACAGTGAATGTGCATCCCCAAACTCGTGAAGGCTGTGTACTGGCTATATCCTGGAGAATGCACAAACTTCTTCCCTGCAAATCCATGTTTGAACACATTCAATCACACACATTTATAGCTCAAAATCGGCTCTGAATCCTCTCCAATTCTTCCTCCATTCATCTTATTCAATCAACCACAGTAACTCATTTGAAGACTAATTTCCGGCCAAAACTCTGTTCAAAATCGTATCGGGCAGAGACCCATCTTTTCTAAGCCTGCACGTACTCTCAATCACCCTTTAATTATACTCAATTCATCCAGTTTCAATGGCAGCAGCTTGTCTTCTGTTCACTGTGTTCTGATTCCGGCGTTAATTCTGTCCAACCATCTTACAGTTCGTGACTCAAGCTCGGTGTTCTTCTTGCCTTCTTAACCCATCTCGATTGGCCATACAGACCCAGACTTCGCCGGCATGAACTCTTGGCAGCAGTGTCTTCTTGGTTCAGTAAGGATAAAGCTGAACCGTGTAATAACAATGCTGGACTCGACCTAGCTTTGGGATTATAAGCTGAAGGAGGTGGCCCTTTGCAGAAATAGGTGGTTCTTCTTAGTAATTCTCAACTGTAGCATATGGGCAGCCCTGAGTAGACACACGTCTTCCTTCAACAGTTTTGGTCTTGTACCCGATATAGACCCGTGTTCTTTCTGTGCTTCGATCCATTAGCACCCAATGTCGCCGAACAACGCCATGAGCACCCATTTTCGTTCTTTTAAGTCACATGACTCCAAAATAACTACAAAATGCAAAACAAAGCGTAATATCCACTAATACAAGAGAATTCACTAAGAAAAGCATAAGTATTTGATACTCAAATGAAGTATTTTAGGCTCCTATCGAATTCCCCCACACTTAATCTTTGCTAGTCCTCGAGCAAACTAAACTAAACTAATACAACAACTCCGTTTCGTTGTGGATACGGTTAAACTTAGCATGTATAACAAGCCTTTAAACCCCTAGGTGTCCCTAGTGGACGAGTTATAGTCTCGTGAGGATTTACTAGAGATATACCCACAAAACCTATACTCCAACTCATAGCTACTTTCGAAAAATAGAGGATAGACACTAAACAAGCTATTTAGTTGGTATCTAATCCCGACTCAGCTAATATATACCTCATCATCAATAAAAAAAATCCATCTACTTAGAAAGGCTAGTGTTCATTCTAAATTTTTCAAAAATCTCTAAAAGTTAGAGTTTTGTATACGACAATTTTTTCTAATGGAACCCTACCCCCACACTTAAATCAAACATTTTCCTCAATGTTTCAAACCATTGCAAAAAGAATAAGAGGAATACTTGAAAAAGACAAGGAAGTAAGAATTGGAATTGTTCACCTGATTGACGCATACGAGTAACATTCAAAATAGATTCCCTATATATCAACAATCTGAAAATTTGGGGATCCACCCACAAAAAATCTGCAGATATAGCAATAGCTTCACAAAAAGATTAGCAAATAGTGGAAAAAGTGAAATTATCATCTCACGAGAGTCACCCCTACACTTAGTCTTTTCTACACTCGGAAGTGTATACAAAACATAAGTGGAAGGTGAAAAGACGAGGGTACCCAAATATACCTCGATCTAAAACTTTTCCACCTATAAGTCCTTTCTCCGAAAGTGATTGTCTATGGACTGAGTCGAGACAATACAATTAATCGGTTCACACTTCGTGTGATCGTCTATGGATACGAGATCGAGACAATACGAAAACAAGATAACTTGTGTGATTGAGTATGGATACAAGATCGAGACAATACAACGACGAAGTATGATTACTTGATAAAAGGTTCAGACTTAACCAAACACAATAGGATTGCTATCAAGTAATTAGGAATTAACGTTTGTGTATTTTACTTCCAATTATAATAAAACAATTATAATTGCGGAAATAGAAAAGTAAAAGACACAACAAGATTTTGTTAACGAGGAAACCGCAAATGCAGAAAAACCCCGGGACCTTGTCCAAAATTGAATACTCTCACAATTAAGACGTTATACAAAATCTAAACCAACTTCGTATAGTTGAAACAAAGGACCTAAACCTATAGTTCACCTAGTTCCCTCAGTATCCCTGCGCCTCAAACTTGTAATAAGTCACGCACTTGGAACAATTCCTTTGGTTCGTATTCCAAACAGTAAAGGAACAACAAATCTGTTCGGTAACAACTCTTTTCAAACAACGTGATATGAGTTTGACAAAAGGCTCTTTCGTTTATCCCAATAAACTCCTTTGTTGGGTTCTTAGATTTATCTATTCAACAACTACCAAAGTAATTGTTTAGACCTTCAATAAACACCTGCACACAAACAACTTGAATCTCTTGTGATCAATCACACACAGAACGCAGTCTGTTAACGATGGATTATCACAAGACATCTTTAGATCTATAAACAGTCTAAAGATCCCCGTCGATACTTCGATCTAGTTTGAGTGAATATTATATCAGAAAAGAAGATTCTCAAGCATAAACAAACTAGGTGCAATCAAAGTTCAACAACCGTTAGTCAATCAAATCAAAAGAAAACTAATAATAAACTGCAATTATCTAGTTTCCCACCAACGGTACTCGTAGAGCTTCTATATCCCAAAGAAGTCTTTAAAACGAGCGGTTGTAAGAGATTTCGCCTAATTAGGGTACTTTCCTCTCTGAATAGACGGCTCCACCAGTAACAACACAACTAGGAAGTTTTGCTGGCTCTGAGGATTGGTTTGCTCGAAATGCAAACTTCAATATTTATAGACCAAGGAATTTTGGACACCAAGGAATTTCAAAAACCGAATATTCTCAAAGATATGCAATAAAGTCCAAATCGGTTTTCATAATTCCTGGAAATGCTCTGTCCAAATATTGACCGAAATCTCAGTGGAAAATCTCCAATTAGTAAATACACATTACCAAAAGTCTATCTACTCTATCTCCTATCTTGAGACAAAAGTCGTATTGCTATATAGACTTCGATTATACACATTTGCTATTTTGAACCGAGTTTATCTCGCCTATCTATTTCTCGAAATATGTTTTGGTAAGCTTTTGCTTTGGCCAAGTTCATCTTTACAAGTGAGAAAAGTCATGTTGATTATTTCAATATCTTGAAAATTGCTTTGATGAAAATAGTGTGTGAATAACCTCTATTTAACATCCGATAAGAATGTTTCAATGATTGAAATAAAGAGTTTAGAACATGTAACCATCTTTGGATATAAGCATATAATGTGTTCGCGGATTAGTGTATAAGTCCAAAACGGGGAACCAAATGTATGCATACTTGTGTGTGTACTAAATGGTTGATGGAGACTGGGTAAGTATGCGTACCCCGTACGCATAATAGCGGAAGTTCACAACCGTGAATCTCTGCTGATTTTGGAAATCAAAACTAACTCAATCTGGTTACCTAAGTATGCGTACCCATACGCATACTGGCGTAAAGTTCACGTCCGTGAATTTATGCTGAGTTTGGAAACCAAAACAAACTCAAATCCGGTTACTTTAGTACGCATACCTGTACGCATACTTAAGTGTGTTACTTTCTAAAATTGGTTTGTTCAGGAACTAAAACACTTATATAATAAGGAATGCAATTTGAAAATCATGCTTATAATGTTCATGAATCGATTCGAGTGAATCAAAACCGATTTTGCTTCGATTGTGTCTTGTATACTTTTATAAGATCTAAGCAATTTAACAACTCTCGAACTAGTTCATTTGAGTCATTTGGACTAGTTATGGTGAAGATGAATAAGGTTGATATGAAAGTGCTCATATGGCTAACCATTCTTTAACTACTGTTGAACCAACTAGGTGTACACGTTTAGTTACGGTTACTCAAACCTAAATGACGTATATTTCATTTGTGTATAACAAGCTAAGTTCGATCTAACGGTTGAAAGATATTAGCTTGAATCTAATCAGGTTTTCATCTAACGGTGAATATTGAATGCTTTGTTACCAAGGTAACTTAGATTGCAAACCCTGATTTGAAGACTATATAAAGAAGAACTCTAGCAACTGGGAAACCTAATCCCCACACCTCCTGTGTGATACTAGTTGTATAAGCTAGAGTCGATTCTCCTTTAACCTTCGGTTTCTACCGAGACCCTGTAGGTTAACGACTTAAAGAATTCATTGGGATTGTGAAGCCAAACCCAACTATTTTCTCTATAGTTGCGTGATCTGATCTTGCTGTTTCTATCGTAATTGAGTGCAATCGTAAGATTTGCTTGAGATTAATTTCTCCGATAGGCAAGATAGAAAAGTAGTCACAAACATCTCCGTCTCATCGTTTGTGATTCCGCAATATCTTGTTTCGCTAGTTAATTAAGATTATTGTGAGGTGGTTGATAATTCTAGGATGTTCTTTCGGAATATAAGTCCGGGTTATCGATTGGTTCCTGTTCACCTTGATTTATCAAAAGACGGAACAAAACTAGTAGGTATTTCTGTGGGAGATAGATTTATCTATTCTTATAGACTTTTCTGTGTGATACAGATTTGTTTATTAAAGTCTTCGACTTTGGGTCGTAACAACTCTTAGTTGTGGGTGAGATCAGCTAAGGGAATCAAGTGCGTAGTATCCTGCTGGGATCAGAGACGTAAGGAGCGCAACTGCACCTTGAATCAGTGTGAGATTGATTGGGGTTCAACTACAGTCCAGACCGAAGTTAGTTTGTAGTAGGCTAGTGTCTGTAGCAGCTAAATACAGTGTGGTGTTCAATCTGGACTAGGTCCCGGGGTTATTCTGCATTTGCGGTTTCCTCGTTAACAAAACTTTTGGTGTTTATGTAAAAAAAATTCAGCATTATATTTTGTTATATAATTGAAATATCACAGGTTATGCGTTTGAATCGATCAATTGGACAGTAAAGTCTCTATAAACGCTTCACCAAGAATAAATTCTAATCGAAGAGAAAGTTCTGAAAAACTTGTTATTCTCCAGAAAAAGTTAGATGAACAAATACGGATCAACTATGATCTTGTTGTAGAAATTGCAATGTATAAGGATTTGAAATCTATCAAAATTCCTTCAATGGATTTAAATAACTCCGTTCGTTCTTCTCTGAAGAATAGTCATAAGTTAGATGATAAACGTGGTCTAGGCCTTATGAAACCTGATAGGACTCAGAACTACTCAAACGAGATTATAGATGTTGGTCCATGTATGTTCTGTGACTCTTACAATCACCTTCAACATACTTGTATGTCCTTCCGGAAAAGTATAAAAGTTGCAAGTAATCTTCATAAGAAAGCTGAACAAATGTTTGCTTCCCTAAAAGGATGTACAAAACTAACAAGAAATCCTAAACAGGGTAGCAGTGTTAGTATGTGAGCTTTTGCTTTAAAATCAACATCGCCCTTTCAATGGTTTCTTGATAGTGGATGTAGCCGACATATGACTGGTGATCTTTCGTGGTTTGTAACTTCGAACGACTATGAAGGAGGCCCTGTAACATTTGGAGATGGGAGTTGCTGCTACATAAGCAAGAAGGGGATGATCAAACTTCCCGGCGTACCTGAAATCCATGATGTAGTATATGTAAAAGGTATGACTGCAAATCTTCTTTCTATTAGTCAAATTTGTGACAAAGGCCATAGAGTCGTCTTCAATGCAAATGGATATGACATTGTAGACAAAGATGGGAAAGTAATTTTTCAGGGAACTCGTGGTAAAAACAACTGTTATCTTCTGGATACTCAGTTCAGTAACTATTGCAATTTGACTAAGGTGGAATCTACACATCTTTGGCATGAGCGTTTTGGTCACATCAATTATCGTCTTCTAACTAAGATTATTAATAAAGAACTTGTTAGAGGCGTTCCCAAAATCAATGCAAAGATTGATGGTGTATGTGGTGCCTGTCAAAAGGGTAAACAAACGAAAGTTCACCATAAGTCATCTCGAGATATTCTCACTAAAGCTCCACTTGATTTAATTCATATGGACCTCTTCGGACCTATTCAACAACCCACGGTTGTGGGTAAGAAGTACGCTTTAGTTATGGTAGATGATTACACTAGATTCACTTGGGTTTCATTTCTATCTCATAAGAATGAAACCCTGGATGAATTCAAGATTATTGTTAATAGAATCCAGAACGAACAAGGTCGCAAACTAAAGAAAATTAGAAGCGACCGTGGAACTGAATTCAAGGACACTAAGGTGTTTGAATTTTGTGACAAACTGGGGATTATTCAACAATACTCACCACCCATTACTCCTCAAGCTAATGGAGTCTTAGAAAGAAAGAATAGAAACATTCAGGAAATGTCCTGGGTGATGCTCCATAACAAAAACTTACCTTTAAGATTTTGGGGAGAAGCTGTCTTCACAGCATGTTATTTGATCAACCGTGTCTACCTACGGTCTAAAACCCTAAACACTCCTTATGAGTTGTGGTGCGGTAGAAAACCCAACTTACACTATCTCAGAGTGTTCGGAAGTAAGTGCTACATTCTAAAAGATCGAGAATAGGTAGGGAAATTTGATACTAAAAGTGATGAAGGTATCTTCCTTGGCTATGCCTCTGATAGTCGTGGTTTTCGAGTGTTTAATCTCAAAACCCAAGTTATGATGGAGTCTGCTAATGTTATTATTGATGATATTAGTAATTTTCATCATGATAATCCTCCTGCTGAATTGCCTCCAACTGAGACAATTGAGAAAGTCAAAGAAATCCCAGAATCAGTTGAAGTCTTCCCAACTATTGTTGATCCTGATATTTCAAGTGACGAGGAGAAGAGCACTGATCAGGTTGTTCCTGTTAAACAAGAACGTGTCTCTCCCCGACACCTCTGGGTTCAAAGGAATCATGATCCCAATAGTATTATTGGAGGTAGATATTTTACTACTAAAACAAGAGGACAACTTCAAAATATTTGTAATTTTGGTTGTTATCTTTCGCAAGTAGAACCGATAAATATTGATGAAGCTCTTAGTGATCCCTTTTGGGTGAATGCAATGCAAGAAGAGTTAAACCAATTTCAGAGACAAGACGTGTGGGAACTAGTACCTTGTCCCTCCAATGTCAATATTGTTGGTACCAAATGGATATTCAAGAATAAGTCTAATGAATTTGGCACGAATTTTAGAAATAAAGTCAGACTTGTGGCTCAAGGATATTCACAGATTGAAGGTATTGACTTTGATGAGACCTTTGCTCCTGTGGCACGCCTTGAGTCCATTCGGTTGTTATTAGCTCATGCTTGTTTTCTTAAGGTTAAGTTGTTTCAAATGGACATAAAATCCGCGTTCCTAAATGGAAATTTAAAGGAAGAGGTCTATGTTGATCAACCTAAGGGGTTTGAAAATCTTGATTTCCTATATCATGTCCTTAATCTCAAAAAGGCATTATATGGGTTAAAACAAGCACCTCGTGATTGGTTCGAAAAACTAACTACTTCTCTTCTTAGGAAAGGTTTTTCAAGAGGTGGAGCTGATAAAACCTTGTTTACCAAATGGAGTGGGAAAGATGTTGTCATTGCTCAAGTCTATGTAGATGATATCATCTATGGTTCCACTCCTAAGAAACTTGCAAAATATTTTCAAGTCTCTCTTGGCAAAGAATTTGAAATGAGCAATGTTGGTGAATTAAAGTTCTTCTTAGGATTACAAATTCAGCAACATAAGGATGGAATTTACTTATCTCAAGAAAAATATGCTAAGGATCTTGTCTCAAGGTTCGGGATGGTCAACTCCAAAACTGACACCTATGCCGACCACTAGTAAACTACATAGAGATGAGAAAGGAGTAAATGTGGATCAAAAACTTTATCGATCTATTATTGGTAGCCTCTTATATCTTACAGCCACTAGACCTGATATTACGTTTAGTGTTGGTTGTTGTGCTAGATTTCAGGCTAATCCAAAGGAATCTCATCTTGCAGCAGCAAAAAGGATCATATGATATGTCAATCACACGGTGGGGTATGGTCTATCTTACACTTTTGATACTAACACTGATCTCTCTGCCTATTCAGATGCCGATTGGGCAGGATGTTTGGAAGACAAAAAGAGTATGTCAGGGGGTTTCTACTATGTAGGATTGAATCTTGTTGCTTGGCATATCAAGAAACAAAATTCACAATCTCTCTCAACATGTGAAGTAGAATATATTGCTGCAGGCTCATGTTGTACTCAGCTTTTATGGATGAAACAAATGCTTCCTAACTATGGAAATGACTCAGGGATAATGAAGATCTTTTGTGATAACTCAAGTGTGATTCGTATAACTGAGAATCATGTTAAGCACTCAAGAACTAAGTACATTGACATAAGGTATCATTTTATTCGAGATCTTTATGAAAATTGTATCATTAATATGGAATTTGTGCCTTCCGAACAACAATTGGCTGATATTCTCACCAACCATTAGACACTGCTACATTTCAACACTTACGGCAGTCTATTGATGTTGTTCTGGTTCATTAGTTCTCCATAACTCTTGCCCCTGTGCTTATCTCGATCTGTTGGGCAATTAAGTTTGGGAATTCCTAGAGTAGTGTTGTTTCATTTTTGTATTTGTTTATAGTAGAAATGTTTATGTTAGGTATTCTAGTGTTCTTTGAAAATCCTTCTTTTTTGTGTGAAAGTAAGGTCGCCCTTGTTGTTCTTTCGGGAATGACATTATTTGGGGGAGAGTTCTTAATTGAACTTGTGCTTAATTGCCAAATCTTTGTGGGGAGTGCGGCTGTGGAATATTATAGGGGTTATCTTGTATCTTTATAAACTCCTTGATGAATGCATTTAGTTTTGGCTATATGATTACATCTAAAAAGTTGATATGTTCTTTTTTTTGGTCATGAAGTGTCTCTATGGAAATTTCATTAGGATCCCACTAGTTTTCGTACCTTTGCCAATTTTATTGACAAAAAGGGGGAGAATTAATATGTAGTTCACACTACAAATACATATGGTTTTCGGATCATTATGTAAGGGGGAGTGGTTTTCATGTGAGATGAAGTATTGATTAAGGGGGGGTGATATATATTACCATAGTATTGTTGTAAAAGTTGTGATACAATTGAACTTTGATGCTGTGTAATAATACTATGACACTGTGTAACAATGATTGAGAGCTTTTGTTTTCTCATTGTTATGGCTACGGATCTGCAACAACGGTGATGCTGATTTGAATATCTTTGGAATCATTGGAGTACTTGGAAGTGACGAAGATTTCGAGTAATGTTGAAGAACCAAGGAGATCATGCATGTGGAAGAGAAGCTGCAAAGTTTATTTATTTTGTATTCCATATGTATTGATAGTTTTGTCACTAAAATTGACAAAGGGGGAGATTGTTAGAGCATTGCTCAGTCGTACTCGTAAGCGTTGCTATCTCAAGCTTGTTGTCAAGTTTAGTTGCCAAAACTATAAGTCTTCATTTCTAGTCTACTTATAGCTAAGTCTCGGACTAGGATAGAAAGTGTAGTTGAGCTCTAGACTCCACGGCGTTCATCATGCAAAGACGAATAACTACTCAAGGAACTGGTGGATCTTCATCGACAAAAAGGTATTTGGAGACTTGATCTTATCTATCACTCAAAAGTCTATCTACTCTATCTCCTATCTTGAGACAAAAGTCGTATTGCTATATAGACTTCGATTATACACATTTGCTATTTTGAACCGAGTTTATCTCGCCTATCTATTTCTCGAAATATGTTTTGGTAAGCTTTTGCTTTGGCCAAGTTCATCTTTACAAGTGACAAAAGTCATGTTGATTATTTCAATATCTTGAAAATTGCTTTGATGAAAAATAGTGTGTGAATAACCTCTATTTAACATCCTCTAAGAATGTTTCAATGATTGAAATAAAGAGTTTAGAACATGTAACCATCCTTGGATATAAGCATATAATGTGTTCGCACATTAGTGTATAAGTCCAAAATCGGGAACCAAATGTATGCATACTTGTGTGCGTACTAAATGGTTGATGAAGACTGGGTAAGTATGCGTACCCATACGCATGCTGGCGGAAGTTCATGACCGTGAATTTCTGCTGAGTTTGGAAATCAAAACCAACTCAATCCGGTTACCTAAGTATGCACACCCGTACGCATACTGGCGGAAAGTTCACGTCCGTGAATTTCTGTTGAGTTTGGAAACCAAAACAAACTCAAATCCGGTTACTTAAGTACGCATACTTAAGTGTGTTACTTTCTAAAATTGGTTTGTTCATGAAATAAAACACTTATATAATAAGGAATGCAATTTGCAAACCGTGGCTATAATGTTCATGAATCGATTCGAGTGAATCAAAACTTATTTTGCTTCAATTGTGTCTTGTATACTTTTATAAGATCTAAGAAATTTAACAACTCTCGAACTAGTTCATTTTAGTCATTTGGACTAGTTATAGTGAAGATGAATAAGGTTGATATGAAAGTGCTCATATGGCTAACCATTGGTTAACTACTATTGAACCAACTAGGTGTACACGTTTAGGTACGGTTACTCAAACCTAAATGACGTATATTTCATTTGTGTATAACAAGCTAAGTTCGATCTAACGGTTGAAAGATATTAGCTTGAATCTAATCAGGTTTTCATCTAACGGTGAATATTGAATGCTTTGTTACCAAGGTAACTTAGATTGCAAACCCTGATTTGAAGACTATATAAAGAAGAACTCTAGCAACTGGGAAACCTAATCCCCACACCTCCTGTGTGATACTAGTTGTATAAGCTAGAGTCGATTCTCCTTTAACCTTCGGTTTCTACCGAGACCCTGTAGGTTAACGACTTAAAGAATTCATTGGGATTGTGAAGCCAAACCCAACTATTTTCTCTGTAGTTGCGTGATCTGATCTTGCTGTTTCTATCGTAATTGAGTGCAATCGTAAGATTGGCTTGAGATTAATTTCTCCGATAGGCAAGATAGAAAAGTAGTCACAAACATCTTCGTCTAATCGTTTGTGATTCCGCAATATCTTGTTTCGCTAGTTGATTAAGAATATTGTGAGGTGATTGATAATTCTAGGATGTTCTTTCGGAATATAAGTCTGGGTTATCGATTGGTTCCTGTTCACCTTGATTTATCAAAAGACGGAATAAAACTCGTAGGTATTTCTGTGGGAGACAGATTTATCTATTCTTGTAGACTTTTCTGTGTGATACAGATTTGTTTATTAAAGTCTTCGACTTTGGGTCGTATCAACTCTTAGTTGTGGGTGAGATCAGCTAAGGGAATCAAGTGTGTAGTATCCTGCTGGGATCAGAGACGTAAGGAGCGCAACTGTACCTTGAATCAGTGTGAGATTTATTGGGGTTCAACTACAGTCCAGGTCGAAGTTAGTTTGTAGTAGGCTAGTGTCTGTAGCGGCTTAATACAGTGTGGTGTTCAATTTGGACTAGGTCCCGGGGGTTTTCTGCATTTGCGGTTTTCTCGTTAACAAAACTTCTGGTGTCTGTGTTATTTCTTTTCCGCATTATATTTTGTTATATAATTGAAATATCACAGGTTCTGCGTTTGGATCGATCAATTGGTAAATCCAACTTTTGGTTGTTGATTGAAATTGATTGATCCTTGAACATTGGTCTTTGGTACAGTTCAAGTTTATTTCTCTTGTATTCAATCAGACTCGCAGATTTCTTTTTTTTTTTGAGTTGGGATTGAATCGAGAGATTAAGATATAACTCTTTTATATACTTTTTATTAAGATTGAGTCTGACTGTCTAGTTGATTCTCTTAAAAGTATATTGGAGTTAGTCCATACAGATTGCTAAGCGAAAGATTTGGTGAGGTTGTTAGACCCCCGCTTTTTCAAGTACCACAATTGCACCGAAATTTCGTAAGCCTAAACAATTGATACCAAACCATAAAGAAAGATAACAATAGTTTTTCTTAACCGGAAACAATTGAATCACACACACATCCATACACAAATAATGGAATAAACATCAATTGTACCGAAATTTTGGTAAGCAAAAGCAATAAAAATATGCAATAAAATCAGTCTTTTCTTAAACCGGAAATGATTAACTAACAAATTCGTTACCTCAAGCTGCGCATCCTCTTCACCCCAAAGGATATGTCATTAAGCGCAAGTTCACATAGAACTCTCCCCCCTTGTGTTTTCATCCTCCCGCCAAACAAAAGAACAACAACAAAGAGCAACCTTTACAAGAGGAAGGTTGAAAATCGGTTTTAACTAATGCGATGCAAAAGTTGAAACCCCAAAACACATATGCTTTTATGCTAAACCAAAAATGATTCAACATATTGTGACTTTTTCACATATTAGTTTTAATCAGAACCCCTTATGATCCTTTGATAAAGCCTACCAACATGGGCTAGAACTCAATCCCGCTAAAACAAAATGTCACCCAAACCATAAGGGTTCACACCATATGAGATCGAATATTAAGGTTGTGAAAACCGAAATCAAATATCTCATAACATACATAGCAATAATATAAAGCATTCAAGCACAGGCTATGTAATCGAAAAACTATCACAAGAGAAATTATAATATAATAATTTTATTCATAAATAAGATAGTTTTATTCAAAATAGACTTTATTGTAATAATCAAAACTAATGTCTATTTTTCTAACAAATTTTTAAAGATCATCTTCAATTTCTTCAAATTTTTCAGGATCTTCATCAACAGCATCTCGACTGATATCTCGGATTCTGCAGACAGTACCTTGATTATGTTCACAGGCTAAAGCATTAACCTTTCGATTAATATTCCGAGCATACTCCCTATTACCGATTCCAAGTTTAATCAGCTTTCTTTGGTTACGGATAACAGTTCTTAGTAGTGCTGCCTGTCTATGATGTGTTTCGATAGTACTGAGGAGGACTTGTCGAAGATTGATAATATCAATCTTAGCATCCAAACTATTTTGGACAAGGAGATGAGTCATATCTTCCTTTTAGTTTTCTTTATCTTCACAACCAGATTTCTTGAAGGTATTATCAAGATGAATAGCTTCATTAGAAGTCATTCCACTCAAGGCTTTCAGAAGTTTTTCTTGAGATCTGGTTTGAGGATACATCCTGTTACCATAGGTTCTCAATTAATATGAGTTCATATATTCGAGAAACATTTAACACATTCCAAACATAGGAGTCAGCCTTAAATAAATATTTCTGACCAGATTTGAAAAGATTTTCGCATCTAACGCGTTAGAAAATCACAAAGATTCTTTAGGAAGAATCAACCTTCTAGATCACGTATCTAAAACTACTTTAGATAGGTAAACTTATCATGTTTACACAAGTTGTTTGTAAGAAATCTTTTCTACACATGGAGACAGATTAAGCATCTTCAGGTAGATTGTGTGAACTCTCTATGTTGAATAAGAGATTATTGACAGGATACAGATTGCCCAGATATGTGTGCTTCCTTACATCAGTAGATTGGGCATTATAAGGATGCACATTCAAACGCAATTAAGCGTTGGGGTGAGGATCTTCCTCACCAAATACCTTTTGAGGAATTTCTTCCTTCTTACTTTTAGGGACATTATCATGTTCCCTTGTGTGGGTTTTGAATCCATCCTCTTCATTAGGAATATTGCGAGATGTTATATCCTTGATTACATCTTGTGCCCAGGATGGTATGTTCCTTGAACTTGAACCCGTGTGGTCTAGATCTGCCATCCGACAAATTGCTGATGTCTTTTGTTCAAGACATTCTATATGTCCTCTTAAGGTATCCATTCCTTGTTGGAAATGTTTTTCTAAACACTTGTCTAGATATACCTTTCAACATGTCTCTGTAAGAAGATCTTTAATAAGGATCTTATTCCTTATTTGTGAATACTCCAGCGATTGAGTAAGAATTTCACACTCTGTAGTTTGTTGATTAACTTCACTGCATAGAGTCAATTTTTGTTCCAAATAATCTTCCAGATTATTTTGAAGACTGAGTGTTTCTCGCTTTCCTTCACAAATTCTTACATTCAATTGAACAATAAGTTCTAGGACATCATATAGACTGTCAATGATTTTTCCCTTTTCTGAATAGTTTTCAACATGTTTGAAAAATCTTTCTAACATTTTACGAAAACCAGAACTTGGAAAGACTAGTGAATCTAATCTCTTTTCAGACGATTTTTCACTAGAGATTGGAGTCGGATCAAAAACATGTTTCTTGAGTTTCTTATTCATTCTTTTCTGATCAGGAACCTGAATCTCAATCAAGTTATTAGTCATAGACTTTTTCTTTGATCTTATTTTCATTATCTTGACATACGTTAACTGAGTTCTTCATAAGTTTAGCTTTTTTTTTTCTTACTTTGACTCATATCTTATAGGTTGGATCGCACCAAACATAGATTGTTAGATCTTTTCGTGTTTGCCTGCTCTGATACCAATTGAAAAGACGAGGGTACCAAAATATACCTCAATCTAAAACTTTTCCACCTATAAGTCCTTTCTCCGAAAGTGATTGTGTATGGACTGAGTCGAGACAATACAACTAACCGGTTCACACTTCGTGTGATCGTCTATGGATACGAGATCGAGACAATACGACAATAAGATAACTTGTGTGATTGACTATGAATACAAGATCGAGACAATACAACGACGAAGTATGATTACTTGATAAAAGGTTCAAACTTAACCAAACACAATAGGATTGCTATCAAGTAATTAGGAATTAACGTTTGTGTATTTTACTTTTAATTATAATAAAACAATTATAATTGCGGAAATAGAAAAGTAAAAGACACAGCAAGATTTTGTTAACGAGGAAACCGCAAATGCAGAAAAACCCTGGACCTTGTCCAGAATTGAATACTCTCAGAATTAAGCCGATATACAAAATCTAAACCAACTTCGTATAGTTTAGACCAAGCAACTAAACCTATAGTTCACCTAGTTCCCTCGGTATCCCTGCGCCTCCCACTTGTAATAAGTCACGCACTTGGAACAATTCCTTTGGTTCGTATTCCAAACAGTAAAGGAACAACAAATCTGTTCGGTAATAACTCTTTTCAAACAACGTGATATGAGTTTGACAAAAGGCTCTTTCGTTTATCCCAATAAACTCCTTTGTCGGGTTCTTAGATCTATCTATTCAACAACTACCAAAGTAATTGTTAAGAATATGCAGTCAATACTATTAATCACAAAGAAATGTATTGATGCCGATCTACACAACTAATTAATCCAATCTATCACAAAGATAAACCGATTATAGTTGGATCCCTCCATCCAATCAAGTTTTTTGCACACTAAAGATTATGAACTCAAATAAAAAATCTTCTTTGTCTTCATATCTTCTTAGATCTTCAATAAACACCTGCACACAAACAACTTGAATCTCTTGTTATCAATCACACAATGAACGGAGTCTGTTAACGATGGATTATCACAAGACGTCTTTAGATCTACAAAAAGTCTAAAGATCTCCGTCGATACTTCGATCTAGTTTGAGTGAATCTTATATCAGAATAGAAGATTCTCAAGCATAAACAAACTAGGTGCAATCAAAGTTCAACAACCGTTAGTCAATCAAATCAATCGAAAACTAATAATAAACTGCAATTATCTAGTTTCCCACAAACGGTACTCGTAGAGCTTCTCAATCCCAAAGAAGTCTTTAAAACGAACGGTCGTAAGAGATTTCGCCTAATTAGGGTACTTTCCTCTCCGAATAGACGACTCCACCAGTAACAACACAACTAGGTAGTTTTGCTGGCTTTGGGGATTAGTTTGCTCAAAATGATAACTTCAATATGTATAGACCAAGGAAGTTTGGACACCAAGGAGTTTCCAAAGCCGAATATTCTCAAAGATATGCAATAAAGTCAATATCGGTTTTCATAATTCCTGGAAATGCTCTATCCAAATATTGACCGAAATCTCAGTAGAAAATCTCCAATTAGTAAATGCACATTACCAATTTTTATTTTATAAAGATATGCATTTAATTGCTGGAAATTAAAAGCATATAAAACTAAAAACCTTAATTAAAAGATTCTCAATTTATTTCGATCTGGGATTCTCCTTTAGTTATTAAGGAATATCTTTGAACAATAAAAGATAAGAATTACTGCACATGTTCAAAGTATGTCGACATCTTTACTTTGTAAATCCTTTTTCATATTCACAATCTTGGAACCGATTTGCCACACTTCCAAACAAGTTTAGAATTGGTTCATCTGACTTCCAAGAACTACGTGATTGATTATCCTATCAAATCACCAATCATGGGTTTAACGGTTCTACTAAAACTAGATTCGGTTCTACCTCCATGTGGGTACTAGGATCAGTCACACTAGTTACCAAAAGTTAGTTGACTAGGTACTAGGATCGGTTACCACATATTTATGGTATTTAACTTGTAATCGGTTGCACAAGTCATAGGATCGGTTACCAATTACTAGGACTTGTTTCACCTTTTACAAGGATCGATTCCACATACTTTTGATCGGTTGCACCTCTTACTTGGATTGGTTCCCCAATGTCTAGAGTTGGTCATACCAATTAAAAAATATCGATCATACCATCTCAGGTGATTACTTAAGATCGGTTTCACTAATAAAAGTCATACCAATACAAAAGTCAGGCATTGTGAATAGTTTTACTAAGATGCATAAACAAGTTATGAGCGGTTATACAAAAAACACATATTGGTAATCCAAAGATTTGCAATGAATAACAATACCAATAAGCCTAGAGATTTCCCTTTCGATTCACAAAACAAGTTTATGAATTGTACTTCCTTTAAACGAATGTAAAACATTGTTTCCTAGGACGAAATATTCACCCATACTTCGTATTGTAATTCCTTAATACTATGTCTAACTAGAGTATAATCATTCATAGCTTCGCAGTTATGTTTCCAATATGCACGACTTGAAAGATACGTTAGGAATGAAACATTTCAAGTTAAATATTACTAACCTCAAGAGGAAGGATGATGTCGTCGTTGTAGTTCTTTACTTCTTCACATTCTTCAAAGACTTCACGTAATACTTGTAAGTCTCATATCCTAGTAACTTTCTAGCTAACCTATACGAAGTTGACTCTAGTAAATAATAAGGCCACTCTTTAAATGAGTTTTGATTCACTAAAATATGACAACCAAACTTGACATACCAACATTTGGTGGGTTCAACCGAGCAATGCTCTAACAGAAGGTACTTCTATTTGTTCCTCTTGGCAAACCTGCATGGTGTTAGACTCAAACACATATGGTGGATACTTAGATGCAAGAAATTCAGATAATACTTTTGAAACACATAATTGCATCCCCAAATGAGGTATTTTCCTAAAAGATGGATTACCAACTCTATGAGAAATTACTTCAAGTTTGGGAGGATCATCATTAGATGGAGATTCATGTAAAATGTTAGACAAACCTTGCAAAACCTCATGTATTACGGGATCCTCGGTACTGCTGGATACTTCCACTCTCACATCACAAGTATCATCATTCTCACTCGAACTCTTATTAAAACATTCATTGATTTCTTCTATAACCAAGTCCTCCTCATCGAAAAAGATATTAGAATCTTCCAAAAGTAAATTATCGTAATCTTTATGTTCTTCATCACAAGTTGACTTCTCATTCAAAGTATCGACTTCTTCCTTTGAATAGGAGAATGATCATTATGATCATGAGTTGAGCTAGAAGCACCATCATTATCAATATTTTCCAAAGGTTCATCATCCTCGGAATCTTCTTCTTGGGGCTCTTCTCCATTATCCACACGGCAGTTAACCTCATCATGTATGGCCCTAGAAATTTCTTAAAGAGTCTCTTCCATTGCTCCCTCTTCTTTCAACTACTCATATTGTTTAAAGAGTTTCTTTATGTTAACACATTTCCCGCTACTATTCACAATAGGTTCTCTAGACCACGTCTCTTTCCGTTGAATGGGTGAAAGTTCATAAGTACGATCCGGAACAGGTCTAAATACACTATCATAGGTTTCACTTTGTACGAAACTCTGCACGTTGGGAGTTGAGTTAATCTGGTTCCATGTACGTCGCAAATCCTTGAATTCTTCAAACATCTGCATGAAACTAGATTGGAACGTATGATAAGTATAACTATTCCCCCATCCTTGTAATTTTCCACTTACATAACCACCAAAAGGTTGTTGCGATGTATGAGAACAATCACAGGGTTTTGTAGAATAGTCATCATAGCCAAAAGATTGGTTTTTATTGTATCCCATATATGGTTAAAAGCTATTGTAAGATTGAGACTGAAAATCACAATTATTACCATAATATGCATAGTCTTGTGAACCATATGTATTGTTCCTGAAAGGATACATCTTGAAATATTATGCACACAACTTGTTTAGAGACTTACCTCTTGTTGCCAATTGTGCACACGCAAAACAAGTACGTGATTTATTGTACCTAAAAAATAAGATTCTAAAAAGATAAATTAGTAAAAGCTAAAAGAAATAAAAACTATATACAAAACAGAAAATTAAATAACAACTCAAACTACCGACTGCTCCTTGGCAGCGGCGTCAATTTTGGTGAGGTATCGAACTCACAAAAAATAAATTCCTTACTTCTCTTTAAACTAACTAGTAGTATGCGGATAAGCAGGTTCGTCCCAAGGGAGAGTTGAGCTAAAGTTGTCAATTCAATTCCTGAATGCGAATAATGCAAGACAAAATATTAATGCGAATATGAGGATGAGAATGATCAAAGACTCTTTCTCGGTCACAAAACGTGAATCTTATTGACATGGCTATGTTTCTGCAAAGTACCTTATTACTAACAACCCTAGAATAATTAGTACGCTCAACTATTCCGTTATTATCTCTTAAGTTCCCCGAACACGGAAGCGCTCGACTACCGGTATCTACTTATCAAGTTTCCTAGAATTACGCTCTCTAGGTGTGACTTGAACAAATGCTTTACGTTTTATGAGATAAGGTTGCTCCTAGTGACAAATACAAAAGCTTGACCCATCTACTATTGCCATTCAATACATATGGATACTTAACAAAATCCCATCGTCAATACCCACATATTACTGTTAGAGCACTGCTCGGTCGAACTCGAAAGCGTTGCTATCTCAAGCTTGTTTGTCAATGTTAGTGATCAAAACTATAAGTCTGGATTTTTAGTCTACTTAAAGTAATGTCTCGGACTAGGATAGATTGTGTAGTTGAGCTTTAGACTTCGCGGCGTTCATTGAAGAAGAAGAACTACTAAGGAGAGCTTGTGGAACTTCATCAACAAAAGGTATGTGGAGACTGAAACTCATCTATCACTTGGAAAATCTATTTCTACTCTATCTCCTATATTGAGATAAAAGTCGTATTACGATAATTTTCGACTATACACATTTGAGATTTCGAGATGAGTTTAACTCGCTTACATATTTCTTGAAATATGTGTTGGTAAGCTTTCGCTTCAACCAAGTTCATCTTATATTCTTGACGAAAGTCAAAAGATGATCATGTGAAAATTGCCGAGTAACATCTTACATGGTTTGTGTGATACAATCATTTGGTGTAGACTTGGAATGTTTCGTTATGATTATTTCAATGACTTAAAAATTGCTTTGATGCTAATAGTGTGTTAAAACGGCTATTGTCATCCTCTAATAAAGTTTCAATGATTGAAATAGAGTTTAGAACAATTGGATTTGCACATAGTATGCGTACTTGCATATATGTAATCCATGTCCGGGAACCATAGTATGCATACCCGTATGCGTACCTGTTGGTTTGTGAAAGTCCAGGTACCTAAGTACACATACCGGTACGAGTACTTGCATAAGGTATAGGTCCGGGAATTTCTACTGAAGTTTGGAAATGTTAAGGTATGCGTACCTGTTCGCATACTGGCGAACCCTAACCCAGTCTGGTCACTAAGGTATGCGTACCCGTTTGCATACCTAAGTGAATCATGTTCTAAAATCGGTTGGCTCATGAACTAATACATTTATATAATAAGGAATGCAATCTTTGCAAATCGTGGCTATAATGTCCATGAATTAATTCGAGTGAATCAAACCGATTTTTCTTCAATTGTGTTCTTGTATACTTCTATGAGAATATAGTAATTGAACAACTCTTTAACTAGTTTCATTTGAGTCACTTGAACTAGTTGTGGTTAAGATGAATAAGGTTGATATGAAGGTATTCATATAGCTAACTTTGGTTAACTACTGTTGAGCCAACATAGTGTACACGTTTAGGTACGGTTACATAATCCTAAATTAGGGTACATTTCATTTGTGTATATCAAGCTAAGTTCGATCTAACGGTTGAAAGATATTAGCTTGAGTTGAATCAGGTTTTCATATAACGGTGAATATTGAATGCTTGGTTACCAATGTAACTTAGATTGCAAACCCTGATTTGAAAACTATATAAGGGAGAACTCTAGCAACTGGGAAATCTAATCCCCATACCTCCTATGTGTTACTAGTTGCGACTAGAGTCGATTCTCCTTTAACCTTAGGTTTTTCACGAAACCCTGTAGGTTAACGACTTAAAGACTTCATTGTAATTGTGAAGCCAGACCCAACTATGTTCTCTGTAGTTGCGTGTTTTGATCTTGCCCTATTCTATCGTATTGATTACTATCTTCTCTAAGATTTGCTCGAGATTGATTCTCCGATAGGCAAGATAAAAGTAGTCACAAACATCTTCGTCTCATCGTTTGTGATTCCAAAATATCTTGTTTCGCTACCATACGATTAAGATTATTGTGAGGTGATTGATAATACTAGGGTGTTCTTCGGGAATATAAGTCCGGTTATCAATTGGTTCATGTGCACCTTGATATATCAAAATACGGAACAAAACTCGCAGGTATTTATGTGGGAGACGGATTTATCTATTCCAATAAACTTTACTATGTGAGACAGATTTGTTTATCAAGTGCGTAGTATCCTATTGGGATCAGAGACGTAAGGAGCCCAACTGTACCTTGAATCAGTGTTAGATTTATTAGGGTTCAACTACAGTCCAGTCCTAAGTTCATTGGTAGTAGGCTAGTGTCTGTAGCGGCTTAATACAATGTGGTGTTCAAAACTCGACTAGGTCCCGGGGTTTTTCTGCATTTGCGGTTTCCTCGTTAACAAAACTTCTGGTGTCTGTGTTATTTCTTTTCCGCATTATATTTTGTTATATAATTGAAATACCACAGGTATTGCGTTGAATCAATCAATTGGAAAATCCAACCTTTGGTTGTTGATTGAAATTGATTGATCCTTGAACATTGGTCTTTGGTACCGATCAAGTTATTTCTCTTATATTCAATCGGGCTCGCAAATTTTTATTTGCTTATTGCGAATTAAATTAAGAGATAGAGATATAAAAACTCTTTGATATACTTTTCTCTAGATTGAGTCTGACTGTTTAGTTGATTCTCTTGAAAGTATGTTGGAGTTTGTCTATTCAGATTGCCAAACGAAATATTGGGTGTGGTTGTTGTACCCCCTCTTTTTCAATTACTACTTATATTCGGAACATCTAGACAATTACGGGTCGAAGAGTTCTTGAATTAGTATGAGAATTATGAATTCACCATCTAATTTGCAACTTAAACGATTCATAAACAATTCACATAAGCAATATTGGCACAGTAGAGAATGAACAATAAAAAGATAGATTGCAAGAAAATAGGCTCTTTTAAATATCAATTGTGAATCATGTTCTGGATGTCGAAATCATCCCTAATCCAGATGCTTAGCTACTGGAGTTCATGATATGCAAAATAAAACAACAAATTGCAAACAAAACTAAAAGAGAGTTCAAACCAATGATACAAAGTGTCCAGCTCGTGAAGTGATATAGTGGTGGTGTGGTAGTGGTGATGGCTTGGATGCGATGGAGTTGCAACTGGTGGTGTTCACTTGCTGTTGATATAGCTGTCTGGTAGTCTATTACGGCATGAAGGAACTGGCGATAGATTGTGGAGGTGCTGGTGAAGTTACGCTGCTGTTGTAGAAGAGATGCTTGCTGGTGATAATGGCTTTATAGAGGACTGTTAGCAGAATGCAGATGCCTGGCGATGGTGAACAAGAACTGCAGGTATGAATCCAGGTGCAAATGTTATGAATAGTATGCAAGTAGGTGGCGGTGAGGTGGACTGTATGCAGATGGTGATGGGTGTATGCTGTTGGTGGTATGCTGGTGGAGATGCAAGTATGTATGTGATGCAGATGACTGAGAACTGATGGTTATACAGATGTAATGGAGATGCAAAGGTGGTGGATTGAATGCAGGTGTAGAGGCTTTTCAACGAGCAAAAAGCTCGCTGAAACTAGGGTTGCGACAACTGTAGAGGGGTATGTAATATATCTTTGTAGCTTTTTAGGTCTTGTTTTATAACTTTCTCAAACCCTGCAATATCGAAACCTAAAACCGACCCAACAATCCTTGTCTGGTACGACTCTAATCAGCTTCAATCTACTCCCTTAATCCACATAAATCAATGGACAGCAAGATACTTTCTTAACTGGTTTCTCGACGAAGTTTTACAAACCCAATCTTCCAAAATTCAACTACTGTTTCCCTTCTAAAATAAATCCAAGTCGACCAACCTTGCCTTGTACACAACCCTAAGACTCATAACTAGCCAGGGAATGGTGCAGTCGACTGCTGCTCCAACTGGTTACTTTCTTGCTGATTTCTCACTGCCAAAACAGACCCAATACCTTCTCAAACTCACCCAATGTGCTGTATATTTCTATGTTTAAATCGAGTCCTGAACTTGAGCCTGAACTAGGGATGCACATGGGTCGGTTTGGGTCGGTTTTGGCCTCACCCACCACCCAACCCACTGATGGTGGGTAACAAAAGTTGTCACCCGCAACAAGCTTAACATTACAATGGGTCGGTTTTCACCCGACCCACATTACGGCGGGTTGGATCGGGTGGGTGGTGGGTTACCCACCATAAAATACAATGAACATTACATTAGTACATTATAGTTACAGACTTAACATCATAAGAAGTTACTTAAAAGTGTTTAGTAATAAAAATCTAGAGAAGTAAGAAGTTGATGCAAAGTTGCAAACTGCCGCTAACAATAACAAGAAATGAGTTCAAAGCTCAAAAGATAAAAGAACTATACTAAAGCCTAAGAGGCTAAGATCATATAAAGCGACCAGCAGTGACCCTCGAAAAGATGTGGATGTTTTACCCCTGAATGCGCCGAAAGCCTGAAATAAAATTAAGTATGTAAATTAGTTACAATAACAAAGATGAGACAGACAAACAATGAACTCAGAAAGATCAAGCTACTGACAATAACCCTTGGCGTCATTACCTTGTCTAAGCCAATAGGAATCAATCATCTATGATGATGGAAGAAGAAGCAAGGTCACCAAATAGCTCTGCAAGCGAAATGAACAATTAAAACCTCTAATATTCAGCCACCTGATCATGAGTATGATTCAAATCAAAAGGCAATCAAACACACCATATAGAGTTGAAATTCTGATGTGAATCAATGAGATGATTACTTAAGAGGGTAATTTCAAAGCAAATTAGCATTTCAAGTAGCATAAATCAGGAGACGATGAAGATGTAAAGCAAAGGCCAGCATAATCAGCATAATCCCTAGACATTGCAAATTTGCAATAACAACAAACATACAAATAATAAGCAGCAGAAGAGACTAGGAAAATTTAGACATACCAGACTCACCAATATCAATCTCCTCCTCCTCGACTCCAAGGGTAGAAGAATCCATGTCCATTGGTGTACGTAACCAATTTTGCAACAAAATTAAGGCCTCAAGTGTCTTAGGCTTTAAGGAACTTCGAAAAGGATCCAAAATTCTTTTTCCGGTACTAAATACTAATTCTGAAGCAACGGAAGAAACAGGAATAACTAATATATCTTTAGCCATGAGTGGAAAAATGTCAAACCTCGCTGCGTTAATCTTCCACCACTGTAATATATCAAAAGCAGCATTGTCATTGGTAGGGGTGTATATTGGTCAGCCAAGTACCTTTCCACCTCAGATCTCCCATGGTCCTCCACATTACTTAATTGATGCTTGCGTTTATTTCTTCCCGCCATATACTTGGCCTTGCTAGAACTAGAACTTCCAGAACCCGAAGAACTTTGAGTAGAAGTAGAAATAGTATCGCCCATAGATTCTGATGAAGCTACGACACATCTAACATTTAGATATTCTGCTTTATATGCAGCAAACAGCTCCCCAAATTTTTTTAGAACTTCTTCAATCCATTTGTCTACCATTTTTTTCTTCATCTCAGGGTCATAATGCACGACTAAATTTTCAACAGTCACAAATAATCCATGTTCTTTCTCTCGTGGATCAAGAAGTACATCCATAAACATCAATGAATTCATTTTTCGGTATGCTCCCCAATATTTTTTGTACTTGAGCAACATTGCATCACCCATGTGGCTTAAGAAAGGGTCCTCATGTGTATTTTTACATTCGTCAGTACCAAGTTCCAATGAGAAAGAATGGGAAGTAACATAAGTAGAAGCTGAAAATGCAACAGTTGCTTCATAAAATACCTGTAGAAACTTAATCAGAACTCTCGTGTTGCACCAATCGTATCGTTCAGGAGCATGCACTTTTGGCCTGTTTTTTTTTTCTTGGCTTTCCTAACAGCAACAACATCTTCTTCTTTAGTAATATCAAGTTCTTCTTCATTGTCTGATTCCAGATCATAATCAGCATCAAGATCAACAATCTCATCACCATCACCCATAACAAATTCTGGTACTGGAATATTAAATAAAAACTCCTCACAAAATGCATTATCCAACTCACGTAGCCTTTCAAATGCCTTTTCATATCTTTCAGCAGCAACAAGCATTAAGTAAGTATAATTCCATCGCGTTCTCACATCTAATATTAGACCCTTTTTACAATCTATTCTTTCCGACTCAGCAGCTTCCCTAAACCTTTTATATTTTGCGGGAGATTTTGTGATATATTTTACCACTGCCCTGATCCTGAGAAGTGATGTATGATACTTCTTCATACCGTCCTTCACAACAAGTGCAAGGACGTGAGCCGCACATCTAACATGTAAATGTTTAGCTCCGAGTAATGAAGAACCCCAACTCTGAACTCTTTTCCTCAAATAGTCAACAACAACTTTATTCGCAGATGCATTATCAAGCGTCATTGTGAAAACCTTATCAAGTCCCCGGTCTAGCAAACATTTCTCCAAAGCATGTCCAATTTTTGTACCTTCATGGCTATCAATCAAGCAAAAACAGAGAATTCTTTTATGTAGTTTCCAGTGATAATCAATTAAATGCGCAGTCACGACCATATAATTGTAATTTTGCGATGACGTCCAAGTGTCAGTAGTAAGGAACACTCTTACCTTGTTTGCTTTGAAATAACTTTTTAGATTAGCCTTCTCTGTCAAAAACAGCTTGCACACATCACGGTATATTGTCATACGACTTGGAATCTTAAATCGAGGCTCAAGATACTTACAAAAAACTTTAAAACCTTCACCTTCAACAATTCTAAAAGCCATTTCATCGGTAACGATAAATCTAATCAGCGCTCTCCTGCACCCATCTTGAGAAAAAGACACCCCCAACAATTGTGGTTCCTCTCCAAGCTTGCAAGGGTGGAAGTCAAGTGTTTGTTGTCCCGCGGCTCTAGATTCCTTATCCATTTCACTCTTATACTTATGACACTTATCCAAATGATTTTGTAGGTTAGAAGTCCCATGTTTCTTACCACCAATCTTGTAATTAGCTTTTTTGCAATATTTACACATCGTTCTCTCACCATTTTGATAAATATCGTAGTGTCCCCATACCTTTGATCTTTGCACACCAACATTAGGCTTATTAGCTAAGCATTCATCTGCGGTACAAGCTTGTGAAGGTACAGAAGATGGTGTAGATGAGCCAGATGTACTCCCTATCCCTGCTGATGGTTCATGCACTTGTCCAGAACGCGGTGGACGTGGAGGGGGAGGTCCCATTTGTGATGCCACTCCATGTATAAATGGAAGATTAGAAGCAGAATCATCTTCTGAGATTTGAACCATGGTAACCTGCACAAGAGAATGAAGTTCCATAATCAGGAAGAGCTATCAGTATAATGTAAATCCAATTTGATAGATCAGACATATTACTCTTTGATGTACTCATAAACTAACATCCAAAAAATTTAACCAAGTAATAAAAATTACCGGAATCAACAGTTTCAAAGTGAATTGACAATCTGTAAATATCTAAACACATACTATTAAAAATAAAAACTTTAATCTATAAACTCAAATCAGAATCTAATAATAAAACAAATTCAATTCAGTGTGAGGTCAATTCAACAAGCAACAAAATTTCACACAGTTCCACAAGAGATACTAGTACGGATCGTAAACCAGCTACATCATGCAAACAGAGATAGCAAGAAGAGTAGAAGACATAGCATATACTTCGGAACAAAAGCAGTAAGAATCAAGAGAAAAATGGTTAGACAAAGAAGTTTGATTTCTGCTAGACTTGGTTTGTTAAGTAATACTAATATTGTTGCTACTAGTACTAATACTACTTCAGCAATTAGTGTATCTTCTAGTAGAAAACCACCATTGTCAACTACTCCAACTAACCAAGATAATGCAGATGTGTATACATTAATCACTCCTGATAACAAAGTGGGTTCAAATTAAACTTTCAATTGAATTTCTCAGTTTCTAGTTATTGTTATTTGAATTTTGAAATTCTTTCGTGCATTTATGCATAATACTGGTGTTTCTTGTTTGGTAACATAGTAATTCTTAAAAAAATTAATTGTGCAGAGATTGAAGTTCATACTGCAGAAGGAGTTGAAAAACAGTGATGTTATTGTTAACTCTCTAGGAAGGATTTTCCCGCCAAAGGTGAGATTTTGTAGTTTCTAGTTCTACTTCATATACTGCGGCTTCAGTTGATGGTAATATGGTATTGCATCTTGCTACGAAGAAGAAACAAAATTGAAATAAGAATTAAGAACCCAATCGAAATAATCTAACCCAAAATCAATCTTATGAAACAAAACCCTAATTAGTAATTACAATGATTCCTAGTCTCACCTTCGGTTGTTGTTTTACTACTGGTAACGATGTTGAATCGTTGATTGATTACTGCTGGTGATGCTGTGATTTGATTTACAAAGCGAAGAGTGAGAGGGAGAGAAGAGGCTGCCGCTGAAGGGAACTGAAGAAAAGTGAGCGATGATTAGGGTTTGGGTATTATATATCATTACTTCAACGGCTGTGATTCATCTAAGATAGGTAATCTAAGGGTTAGAATTAACTAGGAAATATTTAGGCGGGTGGGTGGGTTGGGTCGGGTGAGGGAAGCTGTCACCCACAGTGGACCCACCATACGACGGGTTTTGATGCTGTGACCCATAGTCGACCCGCACCTAGGTGGGTGGGGTCGGGTACGGGTAATTTCAGGCGGGTGTGGGTTGGGCCGATGTGTTGAGTCGGTTTTGTGCATCCCTAGACTGAACTAACCCAAACATTATAGCTTCAGCTGCTTCTTATAACCTAGCAAACGACCCATCAGTCCGCTGGCTAGCTGGTGCAGTCAACTAGTCTTTTGAACTTGAATTTGCGCAAAACAGGTGGATCAGGTTCCCTCTCCATGGATCAATCTCTTCCTGCAAAATTCTGTACCAAAAATCTAACCCAAATATCATCTTATTCTCCTCCTTCCAGACCCATGGCTAGCTACGGCAACAGATGGTTCAGCTAATTTACACTGATCTTGAATTGTGTAAAACTGTTGTCTCAGGTATTTCTTCGAACAGTGAATATGCATCCCCCAAACTTGTGAAGGATGTGTACTGGCTATATCTTGGAGAATGCACAAACTTATTCCCTGCAAATACATGTTTGAACACATTCAATCACACACATTTATAGCTAAAAATCGGCTCTGAATCCTCTCCAATTCTTCCTTCATTCATCTTATTCAATCAACCACAATAACTCATTTGAAGACTAATTTCCGGCCAAAACTCTGTTCAAAATCGTATCGGGCAGAGACCCATATTTCCTAAGCCTGCACGCACTCTCAATTACCCTTTAATTCTACTTCATTCATCCAGTTTCAATGGCAGCAGCTTGTCTTTTGTTCACTATGTTATGATTCCGGCGTTAACTCTGTCCAACCATCTTACAGTTCGTGACTCAAGCTTGGTGTTCTTCTTGCCTTCTTAACCCATCTCGATTGTCCATACAGACCCAGACTTCGCCGGCATGAACTCTTGGCAGCAGTGTCTTCTTGGTTCAGTAAGGCTAAGTCTTATGGGATAGATTGAGCTGCTAGATTAGCAGAAATCTGTTGCAATTCAAAAAAAAAATGTTGTCTATTTGTTAACACTAGTTCTCTCTCCTAGCAGTTGCTCACATGTGAACTAGCAGCTAGATAGTTACGCTGAATCATTCAACGCTGGGAAAAACACCTTTTCGCGGAACGGTTCAGCGCTGGGGGATTTATTTTTTGATCTGACGGCTGAGATTTAAAGCGTTGAACCGTCAATCGCTAGCGCTGAACGGTTCAGCGCTGAGCGGTGGTCCCTGCTGACGTGGACTGCTAACCTAGCTGCTAGATTAGCACTCCCATAAGACTTAGGTGGTTGTCCTAGCTGACGTGGATTGCCAATCTAGCAGCTAGATTAGCACACCATAAGACTTAGCCTAAGGATAAAGTTGAACTGTGTAATAACAATGCTGGACTCGACCTAGCTTTTGGATTAAAAGCTGAAGGAGGTGTCCCTCTGCAAAAATAGGTGGTTCTTCTTAGTAATTCTCAACTGTAGCATATGGGCAGCCCTGAGTAGACACACGTCTGCCTTCAACAGTCTTGGTCTTGTACCAGATATAGACCTGTGTTCTTTCTGTGTTTCGATCCATTAGCACCCAATGTCGCCGAACAACGCCATGAGAGCCTATTTTCGTTCTTTTAAGTCACATGACTCCAAAATAACTACAAAATGCAAAACAAAGCGTAATATCCACTAATACAAGAGAATTCACTAAGAAAAGCATAAGTATTTGATACTCAAATGATGTATTTTAGGCTCCTATCAGTATTACTCCGAAGACCTGAAGAATGTGAAGAAGTAGCGAACTACAACGACGACATCATCCTTCCACTTGAGGTTAGTAATATTGACATGAACTGTTTCATTCCTAACGTATCTTTCAAGTCGTGCTATATTGAAAACATAATTGAGAAGCTGTATATATTGTACATATTGTATAATGCTCTAATGATGTGACATGGTCATAATTGTATGATCATAGTATTAGGGAATTAGACTACGAAGTATAATGTTTATCTTATGAACTTCGTAGATATGACATCGACATAATCTTGTATATACTGTTATGATTATGTGATGGTGAAGATTTCATCCTAGGAAATAATGTTTTACATTTTTTTAAAGGAAGTACTTTCATGAACTTATTTCGTGAATTGACAGGGAAATCATTAGACTTATTGGTTCGGCTATTCATTGCAAATCTTTGGATTACCAATATGTGTGAGATGGTAGAACCGATCGTAACTATGTTATGTATTTTCGTATAACTAATCACAATGCCTGACTTATGATTTGGTATGACTGGTTTTTATTAATTGGCGTAACCGATCCTAAGTAATCACAATGAGATGGTATGATCGATATTTGTAATTGGTGTGACCGATCATAGTAATTAGTGTAACCGATCCTAGTAATTGGTGTGACCGATCACAGAATATTTTGTAATTGATCCTTGTAATTGGTAACCGGTCCTGGTAAATCATGTAACCGGGCTTAGTAACTGGTGTGACCGATCAAAGAATATTGTGTAATCGATCCTTGTAATTGGTAACCGGTCCTGGTAACTGGTGTAACAGGGCCTAGTAACTGGTGTGACCGATCACAAGCAATACCATGGGAATATGGTAACCGATCCTGGTAACTGATGTAACTGGTCCTGGTAATTTTTGTGACCGATCACAAGTATTTCCATATTGAGGTATAACCGATCCTAGTGATTGGTAGAACCGATTTAACCCATGTATGTGATTTGATATTTGATCAATCACATAGTTATCTTGGAATACAGGTCAACCAATTCTAAACTTGTTTGGAAGCGTGGTATAACCGTTTCCAAGAATGTAAATCCATGTAAATATTAATAATGATTTACAGAGAAAAGATGTCAACATACTTTTAACAAGTATAGTAACTCTTATCATTTATTTGTCAAAGATATTCCTTAGTACTCAAGGAGATCCTGTGCCGAAATAAAATGAGAATCTTTTAATTAAGGTTTTTGGTTTTTTGCGTATGACTTGAGATATCTTTATCTTGAAAGAATCAAAAGAGTTGTTACCAAACAGATTTGTTGTTCCTTTACTGTTTGGAATACGAGCCAAAGGAATTGTACCAGTGCGTGACCTTCGAAGTTGGAAGAGTTTATTGGTTTTAGAAGTTTCTTTTTCCCTAGAAGTCCCGGAATCATCATTTCTGGAAGAGTTATCATCTCTGGTGGAAGACTCTGTAGAAACATCCTCTCTGGAAGTTTCCTCTCTAGAAACATCGTCTTCAGAAGCACTACCATGAGAATCAGTCATCTTTGGAAAGTTGCTGCGACATCCATACAACAAATTTCATCAACAAATTTCGTCAACGCAATGGAATTAAAGCACAACAGAATAATTAAGATGCTCACATCAGCGTCTGCAAAAATGGTAATCCTCAACTCTTACCTATTTACGGTTTCACGAACTTAGTGATAATAACGTAAAACTTCAAGAAATCTTGCTCGCTTCTTCAAACCTGCAAAGACGAGCAACATCCATCATTTAAAAGTCGACATCTGACTTTTCACGAAATTATGAATAATTCACATAACCCTTCATGTGAACGTTCACTGGTTATCTACCATGTGTACATACACTATGAAATCACGAATTCATGAAAACATTGTTTACTTTCAACAACTACTCAAAAATCAAAATTTGATTTCTTTAACAAATTTTTTAAAAAAAAAAAAAAATCACGCACAAAAAAAAAAATATAATTACGTAAGTTACTTAAAAAAAAAATTTGTTTTGCTCGAACGAGCGTTTGTCTATGAAACGAGGGTCTTTCCTATTTTTGTAAAGGTCCACATATTCCATATAAAATTTTGAAAGTTCACAAACAAAATTTTATCATGAAGTGCAGGTCTATTTCAAAAATATCTTAGGATTATTGTTTATTACTTTAACTACGAACGAACGTATGTTTCCTAAAGGTACTTGTGTGAAAGTCCATGCTTTGAAAATAAACTTTGATTTTCATGAAACCTCATAAACAAAATTTTCTCTACTGCAACTAGACCATGTCTATTCAATAATATATGTATCTCTTTCATATTAGGGATTATTGCTCGTTTCTTAAACTAACGAACGAACGGGCATATATTTTCTAAAACAGATTTTTCACGAAACCTACATCTTCATGCATACATATGAAATTTTGTCTTATTAAAAACTCATGAACAACTGAACTTTAAAAAATAATAAAAGGTTTCGAACTTACCTGGTCGTCGCCGGCCGAAATTTGGTCGGGCGATGATCGGTGACGCCGGCGATGACTGTTCCCAGGTGAAAAAAAATTCCTCCTTCTCTGGACGTGAAGAGATCAAGGGTAGGTGGTCGGTCAGCTTAGGAAAAATAAAAAAATTTAGGGTCTCTTCCCTTTTATATCAATTTTATTTCCATAAACCTAATAAAGCATGGATTTCCTTTTTGGGGATCAGGCCTGCAAACATTAATCCGACCAAAACCGGACGACCGATCGTCCAAATCAGCAGTACTTCATCTCTCCGTACTCACGGGATGGCGCTCTATCATACCATCAGGGTCCTTACATAAGCATCTGCTCGTACATGACACCATTGGAGCAAATCGAGGATTCTGAAAATACCTTTGTACGACCGAATTCAACCGCTTATCTCGTCGACTGGAAAATCACCATCTAATGCTTACTGTGGAAAATGACTGTCCCTCACTAAGAAGGGGACTTAATGTTGATGGTGTATTTTCGACAAAGGTCAAAATCGTAAAATCGTGATACTGCATGTTTCTGACCTGGCTTCAGGAACACATGTGACAATTCATATTTTACGATCCGTGAACCGTTTCATGATCTCTGATCGAGTTCCTCTCAGAGCCATGATGAATATGTTTCTCGAAAGGCATCCCACTAGCTGAGCGTTTGATGCTACGCATTTCATCGTGACCTCTACATAGAAGAATGATTGGGCGGTCCTCCTACATAATTGTTTGTTGAGAGGGCATAACGCCTTCAGGACGTCGGCGACACTCGTTGTTCCCTGACTATGTAGAGAGACGGTGTATAGATTCAGGTGGCTCTCCTACATAATTGTTTGTTGAGGGGGCTAAACGCCTTCAGGACACCAACATTGCACTTTGTTTCCTGACTATACACCTTTCAGAACGAGTATGATGCTTCAACTATCTCATATCTCGATTTTACAATAGATTAATTCTACCGTGACATTCGCCACTGAATTCCTAGAAAATAATCTATTTTATCTTATTACTCTGTTCCATGGCTATCCCCGGCTGATTCCATGGATTAGTAATAGATAATCATCTTATCTCATTACTCCGTTCCTTGAATTCCCCGGCTGAATTCATGGATTTGTAATAGATACACAATTCATTTATTACTCCGTTTCATGAGTCATTCTCCGCTGAATTTCATGAATTAGTAATAGATATCCAACAATCGGGCATCTGGACTATCACCGAGTAAGCCCTAATAAAATGGTGCATGTGTACTCAACAATGATGCACGAACGAGTATTCGAAAATATGGACAAACGAGGAATCCTACACAAAATAGGAGAGACAAAAAAAAATATATATATATAGATAAGAGGCGCCTAGGGACCGGGCCCACCGGCCGGCCGGTCATGCCGCCATGACCGGTCCCCCACGCCCTCTTCCTTTATTTTTCTTATTTTATTTATTTTCATGAACTCATGAAAACTCCTTCATTCAAGCAACTTTCCTTGTTTGAGCAAAACTCACGGTTTCTCCATATTGTCACGGTTTCATGAAAAATAATAAAAATAGGGAAAGGTGTCGCGGGACCAGGCTACCTAGCCGTGGCCGGTCCCACAGCTTGAAATCCCTTGTTTCCATAATTATTATTTCCCTCATCTCCTGAAACTCCGATGTTTGAGCAAAAATCATGGTTTCTTCATATTTTCTCAAATATTGCTCAAACTATGAAAAAAGCCAAAAAGTCAAATGGTCACATGACTGACTAGGCTACTCACGTCAAATATTAAAATATTATTATTTTAATATTCTCAAAATTGTGATCAAACGAGCAAAGTTCTACTTGCTCATTCGAGCAAAAATCAAGAATTTCAGTCAAAGATCAAACTCTCTGAAAATCAAAAATATTGCTCAAACGCGTATCAGAAAATACCGAAACTCTCAGGACCGAGACACGGACATTATGGTTACACGGGCATGCTTCCTTGACCGGCCAAGGCCGGCCCTAAGGCTTGCAAGGAGCCGGTCCCACACACTCTTATAATTTTGACCTAATATTCTCAATTGCTCATATTGGGTCCAAACTCTTTCCAACCAACTTGGAATTTGCTCAAATGACCATCAGCTGGTCCCACGACCACCAAGGGACGGTTTCATGCCCTCTTGGTCGGTCCCTCACTTCTCCATAAATTAGGTTTTATTACCTAATGCTCGAACGAGCACTATTTTAATAAATGATGAAACTGGCATTAGATCATTTTTTTTCACCAACCGGTCAACTAAGGACTCTGGTGCATGCTCACTCGAGCACTTGGGAACCACATGGTCGTCCATCATCCCATGTGGTCGGTCCCTCCTTCACTCAGTAACCTATTTTCAGTAATTCATCAATTGACGAACAATTGATCAAAAATTAGGTTTCGAACAAACGCTCCACAAATCATAATTCTGAGCAAGTTCAAACACTAATAATTTTATGTTGATCCAGCAATCAACATCTTAATTAATTATATAATATTCGGTCCAGCTACCAATATTTTAATTAATATTTTATTTGGTCACGCTACCAATAATTCAACAAATGAGCAATATTTGCTCAGTTCATCAATATTTGTTCAACAATCAATATCCAATAATTCATCACACGAGCGACAATTGCTCAGTTCATCAATATTCATCATATTGATCCAATTATCAATATTTATTCAAGAACTATACATCTAGACAGACATGTTCAATCCATGAATCACTAAGCATTCGTCAATCATGCTCAATTCAACAAACTTAGACTCACCGTCTAAAAGTCAACAACTGACCTAATACACGTATGCCTTACAGACTCAACGTTCGTGAGACATCAATCATGTCACATGGGGGGATATCAATTAGGGTTTTGGTATGGCAGCCTAAGGCACGTGTGTTCATCCACGACGAGAAATGTGAGTAAGTCGTGCAAACGGTTGAAGGAGTTAGCAAAGTAGTGGGTGCACGATCAGTCAAGTCTTCACACGACATGGAACTGACTTTACCACGATCTCTCACTTTCCCACTCTTTCACTCAAGAAACCATCACACTTACTGGGATCAAGGTGTTCACTATTCTGACAATATAAATAAATCTTTGAATCCATGATTGAAGAAGATAACATAAAATCCACGAGATATTGATCAGACAATCCATCGTCTAACCAAGAATCATCGTGTGAGCAACACTCTCTCAATCATTCGAAACTTATTTACACAAACATGCAGAAACCTACAACACTTCCACAATCCTTGATCACCATTGATCCCACAATTCTCAGCTTCCCTCCTACAGATCAACCCATCTCCCTCTTTGTGACCGAATTGGTTTAGTCCATTAACTCTGGAACGGCCATTGACTTGGTTTGGGCCAATGTCCTACAGATTGATCTCTCAAACTCAAAGCACTCCCGTGCAGTGCATCTGTTTGAGGTTAGGCAGTTTGCTCGGTTGAGGAGTCTCGTCCACATGGTCGTCTCTTCACTTTCCTAAAAAACCAGCAAATCATTTTTCCCCATCTACAGATTGGCGACCACAGTAGAAGATTAATCTCTCGGTTACAATCTCAATTTTCACAAAATGGTTGATCTTAGGTCAGGTTCAGTCACAAATCCTAACCCAAACAACACTAGCACTAGCAACAATGGTGGTACTCCAGAAACTACTCCTGTTTCCAACAAAGGCACTGACGATACCACTCCTCCGCAAACCAACATTGGAGACAATCCTCTCTTCGGCCGGTCTCCCGAAGAAATCAGAGAAAATCCACCTACCATAGATGATCTCATGAAGGTGCAAGAGACTCTTTCCAAAAATCAGACTGACATGGCTGCGACGCAAAAATAGCTATGCAATTACCTCAAAATTCTCACTGATAAGATGACAGAGAAGGCTCAGGGGAAGAGGGAAACCAAAGAAACTGTTAATCCCGAGGTTGTTCAAGTCCATGTAGTTGACGATGATGATGTCCAAAACACTATGGAAAACCCACCAACAAAGGAGCCTGCCGGTTTCATCACTCGTGAAGATCTGGAACGCTTTATGGAGGATCGAGGAAAAGGCAATGCACCATCTGTCCATCGTCATCAACCTCCATACCCTACTGCCACACAAAGAATCCCTCTCCCAAAAGGCTACACTTATCCAACATTCACGATATACAACGGAACAGGGAACGCTCGAGAACACGTCTCTCGATTCCTGGAAGCACTAGGAGAGCACGAGCACAACCATGTTGTCCGTCTGAAAGAATTCTCAAAATCTCTGACAGGACGAGCATACACCTGGTACAACAACATTGCACCTGGGAGCATCCCTAGTTTGGGAGAAATGGTTAATGTTTTCTACAAGAAATACTTCTTTGTCTCAGAGAAGATCACTCTTTCTGACTTAGGAAGAATGGCTCGGAAAAAATTTGAACATCCGAACGAATATGTGAAGAGGTTCAGAATTCAAACCTTGGATTGTCATGATCCTAATGTTACTGAACAACAATTGGTGGACTTGTGCATCAACGGGATGATAACGGTCTACAGGGCCTTGCTGGAAAATCTCCGGTTTCAGACTTTCTCAGAACTCCATGAAGCGGCTAAGCGATCAGCAACTACTACGTCGGCCTTACTGGAAAGAATAAAAACTTTCAAAACCAAGGAGCCGTGAGACACTCGAACCAGCACCAGACGCCTAGTCAATAAACAATACAATGTTCAACCTTCCATGAATGTTGCTGAAGGAAGCAAAAAGAAAGCTGATGCGCAGCAACATAAGAATGCTTCTCCAACGTCTCATCCTACGAAAGCACCAAGGAAGGACAACCAAACTCGAAATGCACAAACACCCACTCAGCGTCAGCAGAATGATCAGGAAGTACTAGATTTTCCTTTCCCTATTGAAGAGGTGATCGAGTTACTAGAAGTCTGGATACAAGATGGTGCGATCAATTAACCTCCCGTCATGAGAGAGCCGACAGACGAGGAAGTGGAGAATCCGCGCTACTGCCGCTTTCATAGGTATGTCAGTCATCCGACCAATGATTGCATCACCCTGAAACGCATATTCAAGGAAAATACTGATTCAGGAGAACTGGAGACTGAAGGAGTACACAAAAATCCTCTCCCAATCAGAACTTTTACACTCTCTGAACATCCAGTCAAAGAAGCAATTTAATCATTGATCGAGCATGTCTGCGAATTGCTTTATCTGTCAAAAGCTCAAAGAGGGGACATGTTCACGGATTTGAACCACATAGTGTCCGGGAAACGTTTATCTATCTTAGAAGTGCTCCCTGAACCTCCAGCCACTGACAAAGAGATGTATGACTGGGGACTTCTCACCACGGTCCACCTCAAAGGAAATGAGTTCAAGCGAGCGTTGGTCGATGTTGGCACTACTGTCAATATCATCCCTTTGAAAACTCTCAGAGATGCAGGCATCACTCGACAAGAAGCCATTCATGGTCCTGTCTCATTCAGAGACCATGAAGGAATCTCCAGGGATGCTTATGGTTATATCATTCTCAAGATGAAAACTGGTTCAACCTGGAAAGAAACTAAATTTCACATAATCAGGGAGGATCCAGGATATGATATGATCCTTGGACGAACATGGATTCATGCTGAAAAGGTAACTCCAACACCTTCAGTTACACATTTCTCTGTTGAAGAAAGCTCTGACTCCGAAGAAATGAAGAACGATCTGTCATTCGAACATCTGGGGAAAGTTCAATCCTTGATAGAATTCACACAAAATCCTGAAGAGAGCGCACATGAATTCGTCAAAAGATTCCGTACTCAGGCAAGTCTTATTCCCCCTCATGCGTCCATATTATCAACTTTCAGACATGCTACCCTGGTCCAGGGACTCAATTTTGCTAATAACCTAGCAATCACCAAACGCTATGAGTGGTTGGTCTCGCCTCAACAATACTTCACCAAGTGGTTAGATGCAGAACTTCCAAGAATTCAGTATTCCACTGATACGGTTATTGCTAAAATAATGGCCGAGCACAACAAACAATACCCTGAATATTCTTCCTTGCACGAGTGTCCGTATGTGCCACAAGATTGGAAAGCTCTGCATCCCACTGTACGAGGAATTCCAAACCAGCAGAAAATATTCAGAGTACGAACAATCAAACCTAACAAATTTCATGAAGGGGATTTAGTTCTCAAGGCAGTTAAACGGAGTGATCGTACAATGAGGAAGTCTAATTGGGGAGGGCTTTTCATAATCACCAAATCCATGGCCGGTGGGTACTACAAGTTGATCAACATGGATGACAAAGCCATTTTGCCAGTGATGAAAGAAAATTGGCTCAAAGCCTCTGACGCGTGAGATATTCAGCTGGGGTATTATTTGTTCAAATCTAGGGACGCTCAATACATGTTAGGATTTTCTTTCACCTGTATTTTCAATTCCTCCAAAAAGTTTGCAATATTTGCATCCAGTATTTGAATTCAGCAATTTATCAAAGTTCTTTTATCTAAAAAATCTCTATCAAATCTAAAAGAAAATCCCCAGTCATTCACTTATTCAAAACCAATCAAAATCAAAACCAAAGTAAAACCTCACACCTCTCAGAAGTTCAAGGTTCAAGAGATTATGGAAAGGAAAACTAAAGGAAGCCGGCAAAGTAAGATTTCCGTTTCTCTGCATTCTCCAAAACTTACAAGGCCGCTTTCTCCAACTCCAGCTTTTCAGTCAATTCAGCAATCTTGGCCATTTTCTCCACCATAGCATCACTGGTGAAAGGTATATTGTTCTCTACTGCGTCCTTGATGGTGTCGATCTTTTGACGAAGCCACTTCAAATTGAAACCAAGTTCTTCAGATCTCTTCAAATTGTACTCCCAATCAAAGAGTACATCTTGAGTGACAGTACTTCTCGCCCTGGTCCGAATATCATCTATGACACGCAAGATAGCTCATACTTGCATTGTCAATAAGTAACTGTGTTTTGGATCCTTGGTGACAACAATGTGACCATACATTTTCCACAATTTCTCATACATATCAGCATATCCTATGGGAACGCTAAATCCACCAACTGGTGTGTGATATGGGAGTGACTCACCGAATGGAGGATCACAAATAATCCCTGCATTAGGGTATTCATGCACTATTATGCGGTTCTCAGTTATTGGAGCAGCTTAAGCAATTGTGGGAGCAGTTTCTTCTATCGATGAGGCAGTTTCTTCCATTCTGGGTCCAGTTTCTTCTATCTCTGAAGTAACGATGATTTGAGCTTCATTCTCAACTTCAGTAGCAACATTCTCATGGCATTTAGGTTCATAGATGGTAACATCATCAACTCGGTTCACCATATGGTTTGAATCATCATTCGCTCCATTATTCTCAACTTCGGCATTCGGTACCTAATACGAAGATTACATGAGATTAGAGCGATTCAAGCATGGAAACCAAAGGAAATCATAAAATCCAGCATGTAAGTGAACTAACACTATCTAATTTCTTTACTATACATCCAAGACATGAGCAAATAGTGTGTAAGTCATAAAACACGTTTTTCAACAAGCTCATCTGAAGAGATTTTATACTTCCCTGTATAAAACGATGAACTGGGAGAAATTGGTAAGGAATATAAGGTTTAGTCATATACCATTCTCTTCGTATGGATGTTATTTACAATATATCAAAATTTCATGGTAATCGGGTAAGCGATCAAAAAGATGTGGTCAAAACATTGGACTACATGCCAGCTGAAAATTTTCTGAAGGTCTCCTGGAAGTTTACTGTTTCGATGATTTCGGCCCCTAAACGTGCTCAAAACTCTAAAAGATTCTTCTCTAAAGCTTGGAAATCTCCTGGGAATAAGAGTGCATGGGTAGATTGCAAAAATCCGACATCGGATAAATATTTTATGGCGTTTTTGCTAAAAGACTGAGTTCTGAATTTTCTGGTGATGTATTTCACTAAAAAAAATTCATTCATTCGTGTGGATTCTCACTCATTCATTCACAAATCAGCAATATTATACTTCTATGAATAGAATACGAGATGGATACTTACTTGAGGGGCTTCCAAGTTGTTCGAAGGAATGATATGGTTGGCATCAACGTTGGGAGCACCATTGCCCTCATTCGGTCCTGATTCTTGAGTATTCCCTTTCTCACCACCATTCGAAGACGGATGAACAACACGGCCATGTTGGTCTTCCACAACAATGTTCTCCTGTACATATCAGCAACAATTATTATTATTTATTTAAAGAAGCATCAAGATTAATTATACGAAGGAATACTTACATCAACTTCGTCTTCATCGCTGGACTCATGAGTTGTTAGCTGAGCAAGACGAAGACCGTCAATACTTGATGGAGCGAAATTCTGGAGCAGCAACAAACATTGGTTTAATGATCCTAATTATACGGACAAGGAAAAAGTCACGAAGGAATATTAACAACTCACCAAAGAAACGACTGGGGAATTCACATTATTCGGTATCATCCTATAGTTCCTCTTACTTCTGCCTTCTCCACTCTGGGGACTTTCTTGCACTTCTGAGAAGTCTACATGGATTCGAGATCTTACAGTACATCCATCCTACCACAAAGTCAATAAAGTAATTAAGTTGTGATTATTATGTGTTTACCGAAATCATAAGTAAAGTACTTACATTCTGGAGGCGTTTTCCTTTTATCACCACTAGAAAGATATCTCAACCTTGGTCGAGTAGAAATCATGTCAGGAGAAGGAAACTCTCGTACAAGAGACTTAACATCCATCGCAAACTTATGCAAGCGCTCAAGTTGTTGACGCCAGAAGTCTACATAACCCGGAGTTACGTAGGTAGCTCTATCAAAGCACGGAAACAAGTAATCATTTCCTTCCGCATGCGTGCAATCTAAATGAGCCTTCAGATGTTCAACCGATGGCTAATTCATTCGATGACCTGGAGCACACTGGTCGAGACCCATTTGTCGAGATGCTCTGTCGATGTTATATTCTTCCACCTGGAATTTTCCGTGCATTACTGACACCAAGTAACCAGGGGTTCAACTCAATATAAAAGATTTCTCTCCATCACTCAGACTGGCGCCAGATTTCAACGTGGCATTTTCTTCAGTAGTATTGAAAGTGATCAATTGTGAGAAGAGAGGAGGAACTGACACCCAGGGGCGAAAATTGAACTCAAACTCGATATCTAAAATACTAGTGAGGTGTGTCTTGTGTCGTGGCTTCTTTGTAGACCAACGCATAATCCTGGCATTATCTTTCTCGAGGAAAGCATGACGAGTGTCAACATTGGGTCCTTGCAAGACGCTACGAGGAATCGGAGCATAATTCTCAAGGTGCTCCCACATCAAAGCTTGGAGGAACATGGTATTAGCATATGTTTCAATCTTCATGAAGCCGTTGGAGACGCTGGAGTTTATGACTAAGGAGTCTAAATTCGAAAACAGTGAACCCAAAAACAGACTACCAATAGGAAGTTTCTCATCTTTAGCCATCTTTATGGCAAAAGGAATCAGAAACGGCTTCAACAAATGTCCAATATTTTCAAGAATGTCTCTGGAGAGCCACAAGCATAAGAAAGCAGCAATGGTTAAGGGACCATCAACAGGTTCTTTAGGAACTCCATCTCTCGGCCACCAGTGCTTCAACTATTGAGCATAGCAAATTTTGGGCGACTTGTTGAAATCATGCATTGTAGTCTCCAATACGTCAGACATTACCGTCTCCTCTGCTGAGAGTTCTCCGGGAAAGTTACCAGTAACAGGGAGATGCAATAAAGCGACTACATCTTCCAAAGGGATGGTGAATTCTCCACATCTGCATATGAAGGTATGAGTGGGAATGCACCAATGAGCAAGCAAAGCCACCATACCTGGTATATCGTGATGAATGATTAAATCCCCAAATGCTTGAATAGATCGTGTCACCTATGCACGATCAAGCATGGTTCTTACACGGCTATGACACAACATATGTCTGGCCCATCCATAGAAAAGTTTCAGAGGCTTTCGGGAAAGCTTGAGTTCCACATGTGAACCCAAGTAGTGTTTTCAATGCAAACAGAACCGAGTTATTGCTTTAGGAGACACCAACTTGTTCTGAGTAGTACTCCTGGGATTTATAAGTAGCCAAAACGAGGAACCTAAGGAACGCTTTTCGAGTTTATACTGAAACACAAAAAATCATCATCAGTATTTGGGATGTTCTTGGTTTTGGAAATTTCTTCTTCCCTAGAAGTCCCGGAATCATCATTTCTAGAAGATTCATCATCTCTGGTGGAAGACTCTGTAGAAACATCCTCTCTGGAAGTTTCCTCTCTAGAAACATCGTCTTCAGAAGCACTACCATGGGAATCAGTCATCTTTGGAAAGTTGCTGCGACATCCATACAACAAATTTCATCAACAAATTTCGTCAACGCAATGGAATTAAAGCACAACAGAATAATTAAGATGCTCACATCAGCGTCTGCAAAAATGGTAATCCTCAACTCTTACCTATTTACGGTTTCACGAACTTAGTGATAATAACGTAAAACTTCAAGAAATCTTGCTCGCTCCTTCAAACATGCAAAGACGAGCAACACCCATCATTTAAAAGTCGACACCTGACTTTTCACGAAATTATGAATAATTCACATAACCCTTCATGTGAACGTTCACTGGTTATCTACCGTGTGTACATACACTATGAAATCACGAATTCATGAAAACATTGTTTACTTTCAACAACTACTCAAAAATCAAAATTTGATTTCTTTAACAATTTTTTTTTTTTTAAAAAAAATCACGCACAAAAAAAAAAAAATTTACGTAAGTTATTTAAAAAAAAAAATTGTTTTGCTCGAACGAGCGTTTGTCTATGAAACGAGGGTCTTTCCTATTTTTGTAAAGGTCCACATATTCCAAATAAAATTTTGAAAGTTCACAAACAAAATTTTATCATGAAGTGCAGGTCTATTTCAAAAATATCTTAGGATTATTGTTTATTACTTTAACTACGAACGAACGTATGTTTCCTAAAAGTACTTGTGTGAAAGTCCATGCTTTGAAAATAAACTTTGATTTTCATGAAACCTCATAAACAAAATTTTCTCCACTGCAACTAGACCATGTCTATTCAATAATATATGTATCTCTTTCATATTAGGGATTATTGCTCGTTTTTTAAACTAACGAACGAACGGGCATATATTTTCTAAAACAGATTTTTCACGAAACATACATCTTCATGCATACATATGAAATTTTGTCTTATTAAAAACTCATGAACAACTGAACTTTAAAAATAAATAAAAGGTTTCGAACTTACCTGGTCGGCGCCGGCCGAAATTTGGCCGGGCGATGATCGGTGACGCCGGTGGTGACTGTTCCCAGGCAAAAAAAAAATCCTCCTTCTCTGGACGTGAAGAGATCAAGGGGAGGTGGTCGGTCAGCTTATGAAAAATAAAAAAATTTAGGGTCTCTTCCCTTTTATATCAATTTTATTTCCAAAAACCTAATAAAACATGGATTTCCTTTTTTGGGCTCGGGCCTGCAAACATTAAACCGACCAAAACCGGACGACCAATCGTCCAAATCAGCAGTACTTCATCTCTCCGTACTCACGGGATGACGCTCTATCATACCATCAGGGTCCTTACATAAGCATCTGCTCGTACATGACACCATTGGAGCAAATCGAGGATTCTGAAAATACCTTTGTACGACCGAATTCAACCGCTTATCTCGTCGACTGGAAAATCACCATCTAATGCTTACTGTGGAACATGACTGTCCCTCACTAAGCAGGGGACTTAATGTTGATGGTGGATTTTCGACAAAGGTAAAAATCGTAAAATCGTGATACTGCATGTTTCTGACCCGGCTTCAGGAACGCATGTGACAATTCATATTTTACGATCCGTGAACCGTTTCACGATCTCTGATCGAGTTCCTCTCAGAGCCATGATGAATATGTTTCTCGAAAGGCCTTCCACTAGCTGAGCGTTTGATGCTACGCATTTCATCGTGACCTCTACATAGAAGAATGATTGGGCGGTCCTCCTACATAATTGTTTTTTGAGAGGGCATAACGCCTTCAGGACGTCGGCGACACTCGTTGTTCCCTGACTATGTAGAGAGACGGTGTATAGATTCAGGCGGCTCTCCTACATAATTGTTTGTTGAGGGGGCTAAACGCCTTTAGGACACCAACATTGCACGTTGTTTCCTGACTATACACCTTTCAGAACGAGTATGATGCTTCAACTATCTCATATCTCGATTCTATAATAGATTAATTCTACCGTGACATTCGCCACTGAATTCCTAGAAAATAATCTATTTTATCTTATTACTCTGTTCCATGGCTATCCCCGGCTGATTCCAATGATTAGTAATAGATAATCATCTTATCTCATTACTCCGTTCCTTGAATTCCCCGGTTGAATTCATGGATTAGTAATAGATACACAATTCATTTATTACTCCGTTTCATGAGTCATTCTCCGCTGAATTTCATGAATTAGTAATAGATATTCAACAATCGGGAATCTGGACTATCACCGAGTAAGCCCCAATAAAATGGTGCATGTGTACTCAACAATGATGCACGAACGAGCATTCGAAAATATGGACAAACGAGGAATCCTACACAAAATAGGAGAGAGAAAATAATAATAAAAAATATATAGAAAAGAGACGCCTAGGGACCGGGCCCACCGGCCGGCCGGTCATGCCGCCATGACCGATCCCCACGCCCTCTTCCTTTATTTTTCTTATTTTATTTATTTTCATGAACTCATGAAAACTCCTTCATTCAAGCAACTTTCCTTGTTTGAGCAAAACTCACGGTTTCTCCATATTTTCATGGTTTCATGAAAAATAATAAAAATTGGGAAAGATGTCGCGGGACCAGGCTACCTAGCCGGACGGCCATGCCCTAGCCGTGGCCGGTCCCACACCTTACAATCCATTGTTTCCATAATTATTATTTCCCTCATCTCATGAAACTCCGCTGTTTGAGCAAAAATCATGGTTTCTTCATATTTTCTCAAATATTGCTCAAACTATGAAAAAACCAAAAAGTAAAATGGTCACATAACTTACTAGGATACTCACGTCAAATATTAAAATATTATTATTTTAATATTCTCAAAATTTTGATCAAACGAGCAAAGTTCTACTTGCTCATTCGAGCAAAAATCAAGAATTTCAGTCAAAGATCAAACTCTTCTGAAATCCAAAATATTGCTCAAACACGTATCATAAAATACCGAAACTCTCAGGACCGAGACACGGACATTATGGTGACACGGGCATGCTTCCTTGACCGACCAAGGCCGGCCCTAAGGCTTGCAAGGATCCGGTCCCACACACTCTTATAATTTTGACTTAATTTGCTCAATTGCTTATATTGGGTCCAAACTCTTTCCAACCAACTTGGAATTTTCTCAAATGACCATCATCTGGTCCCACGACCACCAAGGGACGGTTTCATGCCCTCTTGGTCGGTCCCACACTTCTCCGTAAATTAGGTTTTATTACCTAATGCTCGGACGAGCACTATTTTAATAAATGATGAAACTGGCATTTGATCATTCTTTCACCAACCGGTCAACTAAGGACTCTGGTGCATGCTCACTCGAGCACTTGGGAACCACATGGTTGTCCATCATCCCATGTGGTCGGTCCCTCCTTCACTCAGTAACCTATTTTCAGTAATTCATCAATTGACGAACAATTGATCAAAAATTAGGTTTCAAACAAACGCTCCACAAATCATAATTCTGAGCAAGTTCAAACACTAATAATTTTATGTTGATCCAGCAAATCAACATCTTAATTAATTATATAATATTCGGTCCAGCTACCAATATTTTAATTAATATTTTATTTGGTCACGCTACCAATAATTCAACAAATGAGCAATATTTGCTCAGTTCGTCAATATTGGTTCAACAATCAATATCCAATAATTCATCACACGAGCGACATTTGCTCAGTTCATCAATATTCATCATGTTGATCCAATTATCAACATTTATTCAAGAACTATACGTCTCGACAGACATGTTCAATCCATGAATCACTGAGCATTCGTCAATCATGCTCAATTCAACAAAACTTAGACTCGCCGTCTAAAAGTCAACAACTGACCTAATACACGTCTGCCTTGCAGACTCCACATTCGTGAGACATCAATCACGTCACATGGGGGGATATCAATTAGGGTTTTGGTCTGGCGGCCTACCGCACGTGTGTTCATCCACGACGATAAATGTGAGTAAATCGTGCAAACGGTTGAAGGAGTTAGCAAAGTAGTGGGTGCACGATCAGTCAAGTCTTCATAGGACATGGAATTGACTTTACCACGATCTCTCATTTTCCCACTCTTTCACTCAAGAAACCGTCACACTTACTGGGATCAAGGTGTTCACTATTCTGACAATATAAATAAGTCTTTGAATCCATGATTGAAGAAGATAACAGAAAATCCACGAGATATTGAACAAACAATCCATCGTCTAACCAAGAATCATCGTGTGAGCAACACTCTCTCAATCATTCAAAACTTATTTACACAAACTTGCAGAAACCTACAACACATCCACAATCCTTGATCACCATTGATCCTACAATTCTCAGCTTCCCTCCTACAGATCAACCCATCTCCCTCTTTATGACCGAATTGACTCTGGAACGTCCATTGACTTGGTTTAGGACGGAGTCCTACAGATTGATCTCTCGAACTCAAAGCACTCCCGTGCAGTACATCTGTTTGAGGTTTGGCAGTTTGCTCGGTTGAGGAGTCTCGTCCACACGGTCGTCTCTTCACTTTCCTAAAAAACCAGCAAATCGTTTTTCCCCATCTACACCTCGTTAACAAAATATTGCTGTGTGATTTACTTTTGTTTTCCGCAATTATATTTGTTTATATAATTTAAAGTAAATTACACTTTACGTTAACTCCATTATACTTGATAATGATCCTTTAGAGTTTGGTTAAGTCCGAACCTATTATCAAGTATCACACTTTGTTTGTCATATTGTCTCTATCTTGTATGCATAGACAATCACACAAAGTGTGAATACCGAAGTTGTTGTATTGTCTCGAATTTGTCTATAGACGATCACACTTGGTAAGAGGACTTATAGGTTGAAACAAAAAGATTGTGGTGTATTTGGGTACCCTCTTCTTTTCAATTGGTATCAGAGCAAGTGAATACGAAAAGATCTAACAATCTGTGTTTGGCGTGATCCAACCTATAAGACTGGAATCTAAAAATGGTTTTTATTGAAACTGAGAATGATTCAGTTAACGTAAAGCAAGGTATCAAGAGTTTTGAATTAACACTTGATGATGACATCTACGAATCAATATCTGAAGATCTTCATGAAATCATCTCGAAAGAATCTACTAGACAAGTTAATCTTGTTAATGATGTAGAAATTGATGACAACTAGAAAGTTTGTCTACAAAAGGGGTTGGATGAAATTTCCGATGATGATGACTCAGATTTTGAACGAGATGTAGAAGAAGATATCTAAGAATACTCTAAACTATTGGATCCTTTGAAAAAATAAAAAACTGAAACTTCGGATTTTCTTAGTGTTATGACTCCTCTTTATCGTGAGAACAATAAAATGAATAGGGTTTTTCAAGGATATTATATTGGCTACCGCACCAATGATTCTCTTATTAAAGATCGTACAGACGAGCTAAATTCCAAGAAATTAGAATGTGAAAATCTTCGAAGAGATCTCTTTTTGTCGGAAAAGAAACTTCCTGAACCTGAAGCAAAGGTTAATCCTCAACAAAAGAGTTTTGAAGAGAAAGAAGGTGAATATCTTTCATGAGAATAACGCCCTGAGGCTGATCTAGTTAGTTCTCTTAATAATATCAAGACGTTGAAGAAAGAAAATTTGTACTTGAAAAAGTCCAATGATAGCACAAACAATTTATCCTCATTGTTAGAAGCAGGAAGATTTCATGGTGATACATGAGGATTGGGATATAAGGAATCAAGTGCTTCCAACGATAACAATGAGATAAAATTTGTTAAAGCTACAAATTCTTCTCAACCAGAGGCTTCAACCGATGTCAAAGATTCTCTTATTCCTTGTAAAGAAGTAAGCATGTCAAGCCTAATAATTGTGTTCAACTAGACTCTTCAAGTGCAGCAATCAAAGAGAGCACTTCTGCTAATGTCAAAAAGGAAAAAACGTTGAACAAAGATAAGAAGAAGAAGAAGAAAACTCGTCGAGCTCCAATGCAAGAGGATACACAAAAAGGTAACATTCAAACTCAGTCTTCATATGTTACTAGGCATTGTTATTATTGTGGTAAAAAAGGACACTTGCAATGGGGATGCAAAGTTCATAAGATGCAAGATGCACTTTCTTTTTTTATCAAATGAATTGGCTAAGTTTGCTCCCCGAAAGAACTCGGATCGTTATTGTCCTAAGTTTAGGTAAAAGAATTATCATAATGATAGTTAAAATTTTGCATATTGCTCGAAAAGGTCATCTCATAAAAGACCTGAATATAGAAAGAGAGATGACTTTGTAAATGCAAAGACAAGATCTGGTGTTCCAAATTGGAGAAAGGATGTTTCGCAAAGTATCCAAAAGGGAAATGGTCCTAATGGTATGAAGGAGAAAGCCGCTCCTGCGAAACCCATCCATAAATGGGTCCCTAAGTCCTTCATAGCCAAGAAGGGACCAAAAGTTAGTCATAAGAATGACACTCAATTGATGAATGTTGGTAACAATGTTTTTGAGAGTTTTCTTGAAAGACTGAGGAAAGACATGATGTCTAAAGTCTCTTGTACGAATGAATGTAGTCATAATAACACTCTTCATCACAACTCAAAGAAGAAAAACAAGAGATGGAACAAGAGTAATAAAAGGGATAATTGGAGTTTAGTACTCACGTTTTGACCAACACTAGGCTTTGGTCTAACATTTGTCCAACGTTAGGGCTTAGTACATGGACTGGACGTTGATCCACGTGGACCAGGTGAGATCTTGACTTCCGTTTAAAAATTTATTTAAAAAATAAATTATTAAAAAAACCCATGGAATTGCTCAGAGCATCCACTTCTTGGGTGCCTATAGCCGTCCCTTCTCTTTTGACCTAATTAAATTAGGTCGAACTGAAAGAGAAATCATTTATTCCCCCCTTTTCTCTTCTACTTCTCAGTGTCTGCTGCTGCTGCTTCTTAATCCACAGAGACAAAATCAGAAAGAAGAAAAGTAAATGAGAGAATAAAGAAATTTTAACCTAACACACTATTTTACTGATTCAAGTCTGTTTTTATTCGGCAACTCAAATGGTGAATTAGGTTTGTATTTCGATTTGATTTCATTTGGTTCGGAATTTGATTTGATCGATCAAAGAAAATGGTGAATTTGTGAAGAAGAAGAGTGGAGAGATGAGTACGGGGAAGCAACAGACAGTTCGAGACCTTATCGATGAAGCAAAGAAACGGATTGTTTTGGTGGCTGTCTGTGTTGTTGGATTGTGAGGTGCTTGTGACAAAACCTCAATGTAACCCACTGACTCAGTAAACCCACTTCTAATCCAATCCAACAAATTCACTGAAATTGCTGTCGTGATTCAAGTGATTAAATTCTTACAGAAAAAAATATTCAAGTGATTAAAGGTTTGGAGTTTACAATTAGATGAAGAATTAGATAAATGGATTAATTGGTGGTCGAGATTACAGAACAATAAGGTTGATTGTACTGCTGATGAAGGAAACTAGGGCAAAAAAGAAGAAATGGATTGAGAGGAGATGATTCTGGAGTTGTTAGTGTTTCCAGCAAAGAATCGAAGATGGGGTTTGTCGATGCTTGGTTTTAGCTGAGAATGGAGAGCTGGGATTGAGAGGAATTGATGTTGTTTGTTTATAGAAGAGATGGAAATTAAACTTTTACTGCTATGAGTTTGAGAAGAAGACAACAGGGAAGAATAGGGATTTATGGTTCTGAAGCTGGAGAGGGTGTTACTGCCGTGGGTTTGCTGGTTTTGGTTGGATGTTGAATAGGGAAGAACTGTTTTCTTCTCTTGATGATAGTGGTGGCGGTGACAACATCGGCTTGGAGGAGGAGAAGGTGAAAGAATTAGGTTAATATTGAATGGTTATTGTGTAAATATTAGTAGAGTTAAGGGTAGAATTGTAATCTCATTAAATAAATACACTATTATATTAATTTTTTAATAATTACTAAACAAAAGTTAGGACTTAACCTTGTCAACGCGAGTCAACGACCAGTCCAGGTACCAAGCCCTAACATTGGACAAATGTTAGACCAAAGCCTAGTGTTGGTCAAAACATGAGTACTAAACTCTAATTATCCCGTAATAAAAAAACCAAGCAAGAGGTCAAGAGTGATGATCCTGTCTTAGTCACTTCTGACAAAGAAGACAAGGCTCAACTCAACACAACCTAGTTGTGTTGGATGTGCATGCTCACCTTTGTTCTCAATCTTATTAAGGGTGAGGAAGCATATGAAACTGAGCACATTACCTCTCGGTTAATATATGACTAATTAACATCTTTAAGGAGATTTCTTTTCTTTTATACTCATACCTTCTCTATCCATATTTGAGCTTTTGATAGAAACGGTAATTTTGAGTTTATGATGTTGATATCTACTGATCATATATGTGTAGCTCTTGTTTTTACGGTTAAAACGAGCCAAAAAATAACGAATTCGTACATTGCATGCAAAAATTATGTCTAAAACAGTTTAGTGTTGTGATCCATCACAAGTAATCACTGGAACCGGTCCTGGTGATGGTATGACCCATCAAAAGTACTGTACCCGGTCCTGGTGATTGGTATGACCCATCAAAAGCAATCACCGTAATTGTTCTTGGTAATTGGTGTGATTGGTCCATGCGAAGGAGTTTAAAACTGTTTTGCCCATAACTTCTTCGCCCGAACTCGGAATGGCCTCATTCTTTTTGCGTTGTTTTTGAAATTCAATTTCATAAAAGATTGAGGTAATCACAATACTTGATTTTCTGTTGAATATTTATGGTGTATTGCATTTGGATTTATGGGATGTCTGATTTCGGTTTTTATTAACCTTAATATTCGATCTCATATGATGTGACCCTTATGGTTTGTGTGGATTTTTGATTTAGCGGGATTAAGTTCTAGCCCATGTTAGTAGGCTTTATCAAAGGATCATAAGGTGTTCCGATTGAAACTCATATGTGAAAAGTCACAATATGTTGAATCAATTTATGTTTACATGAGTTGTGTTTAGCATAACATGTGTGTTTCGGGTTTTCAACTTTTGCTATTGGCACGCATTAGTTAAAACCGATTCAACCTTTCTCTGGTAAAGGTTGCTTTTGTTGTGTTCTTTTGTTCTTGCGAGAGGATGACAACACACTGGAGGAGAGTTCTTATTTGAACTTGCGATTATGATATATCTTTCTGGGGAGAAGAGGCTGCGTAATTTGAGGTAACGAATTTGTTAGTTAATCGTTTTCCTGTTTAAGAAAAGCCTGTTTATATTGCATATATTTTTCTTTTGCTTAACAAAATTTCGGTATAATTGATATGTTTCATTATTGTGTATGGATGTGTGTGTGTATGATTCAATTGTTTTCGGTTAAGAAAAACTGTGTCAAATTATTTTGCTTATTGTTTGGTATCTTCTTTATTGTTGGGTATCAAGTGTTTTTGCTTAACGAAATTCGGTGCAATTGCGGTGCTATAATGTCTATGTTTGTTTCAATTGCTTCCCGTTAAGAAAATAATTGTGCAAGTCAATTTATTTTGGTTTGTATATATTGTTTATGGGCTTAAAAAAATACGTGATCATTTGTTTAGTCCAATTTGATTCCGGATAAGAGAAACTAAGTTAATTCTGATCTTTGTTAGACTTATCAAATTAGAGGATTCCGTTATTCAAGTCTAATCGAATGCCTTAGCAAGAAAAACTAGTTAACTAACCTAGTGTTTGTCTTGTCTAAAGAGAAAGGTCTAAGTTATTGTCTGAATGATTAGAGCCTGATGAGAAAAATAAAGTTAATTCTGATCTTTATTTTGGTCTTGTCGAAATAAACGATTGCACATGCGCAATCGGTTTAACAAGGGAATTAAGTTTCTTAGTCGAATTTTTAAACTATTAGGGAAAATTGCTTCGGGCAATTGTTGCCTTGATACCATATTAAAACTAAATTACTTGTAGTTTCGGTTTTAATATTGGTTATCTAAAGTTGTATGTGAAACCTTCGTGCTTAACTCTTATAGGTTGTTTACAAGTCTTTTAGATTTGTAAGATCCTTTCGGTTTGTCATTTATTTTCTCGAACCTTTGTCATTTTGTGACAAAAAGGGGGAGAAATATATGGAGTAAACTAGTGATTTGCAATCACTAACGAAAGGACAATTGTGCTTAAACGTTATATCTAACGAAAGAGTAAAGCATTGACTAGGGGGGCGGAACATATCATATTGTTGTTGTAGTATTTCTGACTACAAAAGGGGGAATAACAAAGATGTTCGAATTGAATATTTACCTAGCTTACCTTTAGGGGGAGTAAAAGGTTTTGTTATTCAAATGTCAACAACGGCATTTATTGATTGAATATATGCAGGTTATTGTGCTGTTGAAACTTGGAATCAAGCGTATGCAAAATGAATTCTTTTGTAATTTGTTTATCCATATGTAATAAGAGTTTTGTTACTAAAATTGACAAACAGGAAGATTGTTAGAGCATAGCTCGGTTGAACTCACCAAGCGTTGGTATATCAAGTTTAGTTGTCATATTTTAGTGTGTCAAAACTCATCTAAAGTCGCTTGATTATATTCTAGAGGCAACTTCGTTTAGGTTAGACTAGAGAGTCTAGGAATGTTGAAACATACAAGTATTACTCCGAAGACCTAAAGAATGTGAAGAAGTATCGAACTACAACGACGACATCATCCCTCCACTTGAGGTTAGTATTATTGACTTGAACTGTTTCATTCCTAACGTATCTTTCAAGTCGTGCTATATTGAAAACATAACTGTGAAACTGTATATACTGTACATATTGTATAATGCTATAGTGATGTGACATGGTCATAATTCTATGATCATAGTATTAGGGAATTAAACTACACAGTATAATGTTTATCTTTTGAACTTCGTAGATATGACATCGACATAATCTTGTATATACTTGAAAAGACGAGGGTACCCAAATACACCACAATCTTTAATTTATCCACCTTAAATCCTCTTACCGAAAGTGATTGTCTATGGACAAAGTCGAGACACTGTGACAAATCGGTATTCACACTTTGTGTGATCGTCTATGGATACGATATCGAGACAATACAACAATCAAAGTGTGATTACTTGATAATAGGTTTGGACTTAACCAAACTCTATAGGATCACTATCAAGTAAAGCAGAGTTAACGTTTGTGTATTTTACTTCTAATTATAATAAATAATTATAATTGCGGAAATATAAAAGAAAGAGACACAGCAAGATTTTGTTAACAAGGAAACCGCAAATGTAGAAAAACCCCGGGACCTAGTACAGAATTGAATACTCTCATAATTAAGCCGATATACAAAATCTAAACCAACTTCGTATAGTTGAGACCAAGCAACTAACCCTAGTTCACTTAGTTTCTTCAGTATCCCTACGCTTCCGACATTCAATAAGTGCACGCACTGGAACAATTCCTTTGGATCGTATTCCAAACAGTAAAGGAACAACAAATCTGTTTGGTAACAACTCTATTGATTCTTTCCAGATAAAGTCAAATGCAAAGGCTCTTCCGTTTAAACTAATAAACACCTTTGCCTGGTTAGATCAATCCAATCTCTATTACCTAAGCAATAAGATTCGGATTTGTAACAATAAAAATAGATCTCAAGAGAACTATTAGGTGTTACCGATCTCACGCAACTAATCAATCGAATAAATCCAATTCTAGTTGGATCCCATCCGACCAAGGTTTGTGCTACACAAAGATATGAGAAACCAATAAGAAATCTTCCTCGTCTTCAAATCTTCTTTAATCTTCAATTAAACCTACACAACACTACTTGAATCTCTTGTGATCAATCACGCACAGCACGGAGTCTGTTAACAATGGATTATCACAAGATGTCTTTAGATCTACAAACACTTCTAAAGATTCCATCGACACTTCGATCTAGTTTGAGTGAATCTTATATCAGAAGAGAAGATTCTCAAGAATAAACAAACTAGGTGCAATGAAAGTTCAACAACCGTTAGTCAATTAAATCAGTCGAAAACTAATAAACTGCAATTATCTAGTTTCCCACCAACGGTACTCGTAGAGCTTCTTGATCCCACAAAAGTCTTTAAACGAGCGGTCGTAAGAGATTTCACCTAATTAGGGTACTTTCCTCTCTGAATAGACGACTCCACCAGAAACAACAAAAAGATGAAGTTTGCCTGGCTCTTAGGATAGTTTGCTAGAAATGCAAACTTAGGTATTTATAGACCAAGGATGTTTAGACACCAAGGAATTTCCAAAACCGAAAGTATTCTAAAGATATGCAATAAATTCCCATTCGGTTTTCATAATTCCAGGATATGCTTTGTCCAATATTTTCCGAAATCTCTCAATAGAAAATCTCTAATTAGTAAATGCACATTACTAATTTTTATTCTCTAGAGATATGCATTTAATTGCTGGTAATTAAAGCATATAAAACTAACAACCTTAATTAAAAGATTCTTAATTTATTTCGGACCGGGATCTCCTTGAGTAATTAAGGAATATCTTTGAACAATAAAAGATAAGAGTTATTGTTCGTGTTCAAAGTATGTTGACATCTTTTCTTTGTAAATCCTCTTTCATATTTACAATCTTGGAATCGATTATACCACACTTCCAAACAAGTTTAGAATTGGTTCATTTGTATTCCAAGACAACTCTGTGATTGATCAATATCAAATCACATTCATGGGTTCAATCGGTTCTACCAATCACTAGGATCGGTTATACCTTAATATGGAACACTTGTGATCGGTCACACAAGTTACTAGGACCGGTTACACCAGTTACCAGGATCGGTTACATAAATTACCAGGACCGGTTACCATATACTCATGGTATTGCTTGTGATCGGTCACACCAGTCACTAGGATCGGTTACACCAATTACCAGGATCGGTTACACCAATTACTAGGACCTGTTACACCAATTACTAGGACCGGTTACACCAATCTTTTGTGATCGATCACACCAATTACTAGGATCGGCAACACCAATTACAAATATCGATCATACCATCTCATGTGATTACTTAGGATCGGTTACACTAATTAATCAAAACTAGTCATACCAAATCATAAGTCAAGCATTGTGATTAGTCATACCAAGATACATAACAAGTTATGATCGGTTCTACCATCTCACATATATTGGTAATGCAAAGATATGCAATGAATAACAATACCAATAAGCCTAGCGATTTCCTTTTCGATTCATAAACAAGTTCATGAATGTACTTCCTTTAAACAAATGTAAAACATTGTTTCCTAGGATGAAATCTTCACCTTTACCCATGCACATAATCACAATAGCATTTATAAGATTATGTCGATGTCATATCTACGAAGTTCAAACGATAAGGGTTATACTTCGTAGTCTAATTCCTTAAAACTATGATCATATGATCATGTCTCACTACTAGAGTAAAATATTCATTGACACCTTCGCAGTTATGTTTTCAATATAGCACGACTTGAAAGATACGTTAGGAATGAAACAGTTCAAGTCAATATTATTTACCTCAAGAGGAAGGATGATGTCGTCGTTGTAGCTCGTTACTTCTTCACGTTCTTCAAGTCTTCGAGTAATACTTGTATGTCTCATCTTCCTAGACTTTCTAGTCTAACCTATACGAAGTTGACTCTAGCACATAATCAAGCGACTCTTAGATGGGTTTTGATTCACTAAAATATGACAACCAAACTTGACATACCAACGCTTGGTGGGTTCAACCGATCTATGCTCTAACAATCTCCCCCTTTTCAATTTTTGTGACAAAACTCTTAATACATATGGATAAACAAATTACAAGAATTCATTACATATACGCTTGATTCCAAGTTTCAACAACACAATAACCTGCATATATTCAATCAATAAATGTCGTTGTTGACATCTGAATAACAAAGCTTATACTCCCCCTAAAAGTAAGATAGGTAGATATTCAATCTGAATATCTTTGTTATTCCACTTTTGTAGTCAAGATGACTACACGGCAATATGATATGTTTCTCCCCCTTAGTCAATGCTTTACTTTTTCGTTAGATATAACGTTTAAGCACAATTGTCCTTTCCTTAGTGATTGCAAATCACTTGTTTACTCCATATATCTCTCCCCATTTTTGTCATAAAATGACAAAAGTTCGAGCAAATAAAGGTCAAACTGAAAGGATCTTACAAATCTTTTAGACTTGTATACAACCTATAAGAGTTAAGCACGAAGGTTTCACATACCACTTTAGATAACCAATATTAAAACCGAAACTACAAGTAATTTAGTTTTAATATGTTATCAAGGAAAACTATTGACCGAAGCAATTTTCCCTACTAGTTTAACAAATTGACTAAGAAACTTAGTTCCCTTGTTAAACCGATTGTACACATACAATCGCTTATTTCGATAAGACCAAAATAAAGATCAGAATTAACTTTATTTCTCTCATCAGGTTTTAATTATTCAAACAATAACTTAGACCTTTCTCTTTAGACAAGACAAGTATTAGGTTAGTTAACTATTATTTCTTGTCAAGGCATTCGATTAGACTTGAATAACTGAATCCTTCAATTTGATAAGTCTAACTAAGATCAGAATTAACTTAGTTTCTCTTATCCGGAATCGAATTGGACTAAACAAATGATCCCGTATTTTGTTAAGCCATAAATAATACATACAAACCAAATTATTTTCTAAACCGGAAGCAATTGAAACAAACATAGACATTATAGCACCGCAATTGCACCGAAATTTCATTAAGTAAAAACACTTGATACCAAACAATAAAAAAGATACCAAAAAATAAGCCAAATAAATTGACACAGTTTTTCTTAACCGGAAACAATTGAATCACACACACACATCCATACACATCATAATGGAATATATCAATTGTACCGAAATTTTGTTAAGGAAAAGCAAAATATATGCAATATAAACAGGATTTTCTTAAACAGGAAAACGATTAACTAACAAATTCGTTACCTCAGATTCCGCATCTTGTTCTCCCCAGAAAGATATATCATTAAGCGCAAGTTCAATTTACAACTCTCCCCTAGTATGTTGTCATCCTCTCGCAAGAACAACAACAAAAGCAACCTTTACCAGAGAAAGGTTGAATCGGTTTTAACTAATGCGTGCCAATAGCAAAAGTTGAAAACCCGAAACACATATGTTTATGCTAAACACAACTCATGTAAACACAAATTGATTCAACACATTGTGACTTTTTACATATGAGTTTCTATCGGAACACCTTATGATCCTTTGATAAACCCTACCAACATGGGTTAGAACTTAATCCCACTAAATCAAAAAGTCACAAAAACCATAAGGGTTCACATCTTATGAGATCGAATATTAAGGTTATGAAAACAGATATCAGACCTCCCATAAACCCAGAGTTATCATATGTATACCAAATATTTGGTTTATAGAACATAAACAAACACTAGTATATGTGACTTACATATGAGCTACACCATCACAACTTTCTTATGATTTTGATATAGCAATCACGAAGATATGATCCAAAGATGGGCTATTCTCAAAAGTCACTAATCATAAGGAAGTGAGCCAATATATGAGACTGAAACACAATGGTTTATCTCATAAACTCAAATGCAATACACTGAAAATATTCAACAGAAAATCAAGTATTGCAATTACCTCAATCTTGTAGAAAATTGAATTACAAAAATAACGCAAAAAGAATGAGGTTATTCCGAGTTCGGACGAAGAAGTTATGGGCAAAACAGTTTTACACTCCTTCGTATGGACCACTCACACCAATCACTAGGACCGGTTACGGTGATTACTTGTGACCGGTCATACCAATCACCAGGACCGGTTACAACATGAATCCATACAAGAAACTGTTTTAGACATAACTTTTGCATACGATGTCCGAATTTAGTGATTTTTAACTCGTTTTAACCGTATAAACAAGAGATACACATATATGACCTGTAGATATCAACACCATAAACTCAAAATTACCGTTTCTGTGAAAAAATCAATTATGTATAGAAAAGGTATGAGTATAGAAGAGAAAAATCTCCCTGAAGATGTTAAATAGTCATATAACAACCAAGAGGTCATGTGCTCAGTTTCATGTGCTACCTAACCTTTCATAGAGCCCTAATTTCAATGGGGGTAGTATCGACGTTCAAAAGAGTCGAGAGGATTTCATCAAAACCTTAGATTTATATGAAGTCGCAGTTAGATTGAAGTTTGATCAAGTTTTAAACTTTTAGGGTTTATTAAATGAAAAGAAAGCTCAGCAGTGTAGTTATCTGTATTGACCGTTAACAGTTTGAAATGCCGGCCAATTTTATCAATAAACCACCAATTTAGCATCATGACTTAAGTTATTAGTTGTTAGTACGGGAGAGTTTTCTAAGACTCAAGTAAGAACGAAATGGTATGAATATGTTGTTGGTTGTTAGGATCGGTACGGTAATTGCAACCTCTTTTGCTCGATAGCTGAAGTGGTGAACCCACTTGTTAGTATTGACTCTAAAGTTTTTATAACCGCACGCTTTCAAAATCATTTATACCAGCTGATAGATTGTAAATACAGTGGTATTTGTGAAGATAACAGGCCTTCGTCCATTTTCCATTTGTTTATGCATAATGTAGGATGTCGTAGTGGCTTTTGTTTAACTTCCCTTATACCGTGTGAAATCCTGATTTATGCTAGCACCTGAGGGGCCTAATGTCGATAACCGTTGGACCATATTACTTTTGTAAGAGCATCTCCAATGGAGTATGGGTTGAAAAAAATATTGATGCCACTTAGGATTTTAGAAACTCTCAACAACAAAAAACCTCTCCAATGATGGTTGGATAATCAAAATTTAATATGACATGGAAGTTTGAGTTTGGAGGAGAGTATGGGTTTTTGGAGACTCCTATCCATACCCACGTCATCAAATTGTTATTATTTTAATTATTTTTTTAGATTTTGTGAATTATTTTTTCTATAAATAAGTGATAAGTAAATCAAAATAGATATGGATACAACTGCCACTGGAAATGTTTATCAAAACAAGATTTGTATTTGGATTTTATGTTATTAAATACGTTTTTTTATACTTATACTCCATTGGAGATGCTCTAAGTTAACGAAAAAAAGTGATACCCACCTTGTAAGTAACAATTTGAAACCCTTCTGGGTATGCTAGTTAATCCTTTATCACTCTTCTTTTCTTGTATCGGTTAGTTACATGAACTCCTGAAGTTCCTACACATTGTTGCTGCCCTTGTCTATTTGTCTTCTTCACTCTTGGCTGTTTTTCTCAGGTTGAGCAATGCAATTATAAGTGGCCGTTTCAATTTGTCAACATTGAGACGCGTGAAGGTATTAATTTTGCTTGTAATTTTCTGTTTTCTGATTACCTTTTGATTACACTGGTTTCCATGTTGCTGGTCACAGAACATGAGGAGCTTGAATTTGTGAGATAGTTAAATTGAAAATCAAATATTGGAATTTGCTAGTCCCTGTACTGTGTCTGTGCTCATTCTGTATGGCTATCTGAATAGTATATGACCCAATTCTGAAATATATCGAATAATGAAAATGTTTTAACATTATCTTGTTCTATCTAGATCCTTTAAGTTCTCTTGTTCAAAAAAAATCTAGATCCTTTAAGTTCCTGCACTCTTGCTTTCTATATCTTTTTCGTAGGTTGTGCTCTGTTGCATGCATTTTACCTTTACAAGCCACAGGATTGTTGAACACCCACATTTAGGCAACTCAGTCTTTGTTTTTTTCAACCACTGGACAACTTTCAGTTTATAACAGAAATTTTGGTTGCCCGGATCATGATTATTTTTTTGAAAAGCCTACCCTTAGTAGTTAAATTTCACTTTGTGTCAGAATTCTAGTTAGATGTGAGGCTAATATGATTTTTCCTGGTCTAGCTTGAGTGAAGCTCAGTCTAAAACTTTGAACCAAGTTACAAGTCAGGGAGGGGCTGCCAAGCACTTGTGACCTATATTAGTTGAAAACATCAGTTGTTAGATTTGCTAGTACAAAGCAAAAAAGTCATAATTTTGAGTTTAAAAAGTATAAACAAGAAAACACCGCGTCACTTTTTTTATCTTTCTCACAGTGCCACAATTCCGCCAATCTCTATAATAGCCATGTTTATGTGAACGAGAGAATGATATTTCCATGTTTATGCATCTGGTTTACTATTAGCCCGTTCGGTTGGGAGAATTGGAAACCTAAGAATTCAATTATGGGGTAATCCAATTCTTGGAATTGGATTCTAAGGAATGCTATTCAAATCCTAAAAATTCATGTTCCGTTGAGGTAATTCAATTATCTTTGTTTTACCCCGGAATCCAATTCCATTGCACTATTGGACCAATGCAATGGAATTCTACTATTTTGGAGGGAATTGGATTCCTAGAAATCAAAATTCTTAATTACAAAAAGTTCATTTGCACTGTTCAGTTCAAGGAATTGGGTGCATTCCCTAAGAATTGGATTCCCCGGAATCCAATTCCTTGAAACGAACATGTTGTAAATATGAGGGTGTTAATGTTCATTCAAATGGTTAGATTGTTATAAAGTATTTATTTTCCTATTGTGAATTTTATTTACTTCATATTACCACAATAAGTGGAATCCGTTCCTAATGATTTCTAAACTCTCGGGGAAGCATATTTTACTCAACTGTAGACAAGTTACTGCCGAACTTTGCAAGTATTCATTGCTCCTTGTCATTGGTTTGCAGAGTGGTATAAGAACTGGTAGGGTTGGAGTAAGTGGATAGAAAAAGATGCAAAGTTCAACCATATTGCAAAGTTTGAGTTGTGGGAACCCCATACTACTAAGCAGCTACACATCCACTTCTGCTTGTCTAGGAGTTTTATGACAGTGACAATTAGAGATACCAGCCATAAGTTTTATGATAGTGACAATTTGAGATACCAGCCATAAGTTCACAAATCTGCACTTGAAGGAAACTAGTTTTATCTCACAGGGAGGGTTTTGCACTCTTACTGCTTCGGAGATGCAACTGCCAGACAGAAAATGGAGATGTTTTAGGCCTGTTTAATGACCACCAAATATATTCCTGCAGAAGATGTAGATCCCTCGGGATTCTTCAGGGATCGGGAGGAAGGGAGCGACAGGTGCATTCATCCCCCTGGCTGGCCTAGCAGCATTTCTTGTGCCAAGATCAGATGTTGTCAATAGAATAAATAGCTGATCGGCCATTATAGAGAACCATCTATAGCATAATCTTCATTATAAATTAACTCTCATGGTTAACTTGACAAAGAAACATTTTAATTCTTATCCATTATTTTTTTGTAATACCAGTCTAAGTACATATTTTTCAACCATTTTCTCATAAAATACAAATAGGTTAGAATTATACTTTTTTACTATTAAACAGTTAAGTTTTGTATGTATTGGATACAGCCGTGGGAGATCGTAACTAATAATCACAAGGAGGGAATTACCCAAAGATTGAAAAGAGATGAAGCGGCGGTCAGAATCCAAGATAAAAAAGCCATTGCGGCAGAAAATTGGTACCTGTTGCAGAACTTTGGAGGACAATAGCTTCCATCATTTTGGAGCAAGAGATCTATCACCGCAGCCGTAGAGCAAGCTGCTGCTAAGGCTAGAATTGATAAAACCTGAACAGTGCAGCATTGAAGTGTATGAATTTTTGTTCAAGTAATGAAAGGGGTTGATAAGAGGGTCATTGAACAATTAAACAAGCGGACAGGCGCATACCCAATCTCCCATTATAATAATCCACAGAATTCCTGGTTGCCGAAGAGGACACTTTGCACAAAGCGAATATGCATCCACCATTGCCAGTGTAAAACTCCATGGAAGCACTAAACCCATGACTGTTACCAAATAGCTGTATAAACACAATCAAAAATTCGTTTCAGCTGGGATATCCACGACTTAAAATTAGTGTTCCAAAATTGAACCTGGCATATACGAATTCGTACGACTAATTTCACATGCTTAAGCAATTGAATAAGTAAAATCTGTTTTTTTTTTCTTCTTTTGAACTGTTGAAATTATGAATACAAACTGAAAAAAAAAAAAAAATGTAAGACATGGGTCTTGCAAATTAAGGTAATGATTTTCATTAGAGAAATTTACCAGAAGGCAGTATAGCTGTAAAATTCAACACCAAAAGACATAAACAACAGAGAAGCAGAAGAGAAAATAGTTTGTCCCAATCGTAGCGTCAAGCTTGCACTCGTTCCCAGTGACCCAGGTAACAATAGCTCATCCATGGCAATGATGGGTCCTAGGCTGTGTTCGCCTCTGACCCAACAGAAGCAGTTCATCTCAATCTTTCATTTCTCATGCCACATCTCCCATCAATCCGAATTCCGCAAAAATGATTTAAGCAATACTTTCTGTTTTCTTGTCTTCTACTCTGTATTTCTTGGTTGATTTTTGGTCGATGTTGATATCGGAAGAGTAAACTAGAGTAGATCACTAGACACGAATTAATTCAATTTTGTGCGGTTCAGGCTGTTTTGATCTTACACTCCATCCGTCACTAGTGACACTTGTTGGGAACTCTTGCTTTTTCTTGTTTCCTTTGTGTTGTCGTATAAGTGGAGCTCTTTTTCTACTTTTCCCTTGGAATAAATGTCACAATTGGATGTCACGTTGAAAAGACTCAAAGAAGCTATGCTCCATATTCTTTATTATATTATTGCTAATACTGTACAAGCTTTATTTCTTGATTTTGAGTGGTAAGTTCCGTCTATCTAATTCCTAAGATGCTACTGGACCAAATTTTGTGCAGTTGAGGCCCTTAATTTTGTTTGGCACCGGTAGCTTTCTGTAGAATTTAGTAACTCTTATACCAACATGCGTACAATTGAAACAGCAAAAGTTTGTCCAATGCACACGCATATTCGTTCTCTGGCTACGCACCACGTCTCTCATTTCTTCATTTCTCTAGCATCTATTGCTTCCGTTGATAGAAACACTCTTGGGTCAACTCTTTTGCCGAATAACTAACCATTCCATATATGCCTAAACCTAAAATTAACAGGTGCCTGTGTTACCTAAACATACGTCCGACTTGTTTTATTGATACAGTAAAAACTTCATATATTAATAGGTTTAGGACTTCACAAAATTATTAATATATGGAGTTTATTAATATAAGGAGGTAAAGCAAAAAAATCGTATATGCTAATTCAAGTATGTAAATGATAATGGATATGGATGTCTACCTTAATCATCCAAATGAGCAACAAGTCGTATATGCTTTAATCGGAAAACGATGGAATTAGACAAGAAGAGGAGGGAGATAATCCTGATGATGATAATACAGAGACACCAAATGTTTTATGCCAAGAAGCTTTAAACATGCTTGACAAGTTGTAAATGTTTTTGCTTCAACAAGAAGGTATTCATAGTAATGAGGTCTTATGCATCCGTAAATCAAAAGATGCGATAAGAATTTAAAAACTTACATCCTTTTCCCAAACAACTATAGATAAGTATTTTGTTTCATCTTAAATTTTGATGTAACAAAATCTATCAATTTTCAATAACGACGATTATATTAATATATGAAGGTAAATTCCTTATGACGGGATTAGAAAAAATTATTAATATTAAAATATAGAGGTTATTACTATTTATAACTGGCCCAAGTTGGGACTCTGAATTTTTATTAATATATAGAGTTTATTAATATATTGGGTATCAATATACGGAGTTCTTACTGTATTAATATAGTTTTCTTTCACGATCACCGTTCTTTTGACGACCTCATCCAAGTATATGTCCATAGTTGAATACATGGCACGTTCTCATTAAAGTATATACCTAAAATGTGTTCCCTTGCTATTCAAAGGTCTCTATCAGTATTCTTTGATAAAATTCTATTATGCTACATCAAATCAAGCCACAACATCAGCTATTGGTTGCCAAATCATATCAAGTAACTTTGGGTTGCATTCCAAGCTTACTTACTATGTCATCCAAGAAGCCTACTTGAAATGTAGCAATTTGTCAACTTGAGTTCATGTTTGAGAAATTTAGTAGGAACTAAATTGATTACCTCTCCGTTGTTTCGTTTCAAAGTTCAAAATGAAAAAAAATCAACAATAGATGTCGGAGCTCAAAGTTTCACTCTATTTAAAATAAACTTTACATGTGCGAAAGGTTAATCAACTCTTTAGCCTCGCAAATTTATTAGGTACGGTTTGAACCACTTGTTTGTCTAACTACTTCATGATAATTTGCTCACATAAGCACTTGACCAAACAAAGAGTTTGCTGAAATGTATTTCTAATTTGACTGTCCAAAAACCCCGTGTAAGCAACCTTTTTAGGTTTAGGTTTTAGACTTTGATACAGACAAAGTGGTTTAGGTGATGAACCAAACCATTTCAAGAAATAGATTAAAGAAGATAACCTTACAAAACATATAAAATCAATCAAACTGAAATAGCAAACTAGAAAGAAACCTCTAATTTGTAAGGTTTGCAATGAGGGCAAAGATCATTTTTTGCACAGCAGTGTCTGTTGCCACATTAGCAGTTATTCTCTTAGCCTTGGTCTCACCGGTAGCTCACAAAAAACTGAAGAAGACCCAACCAAGCAACAGCGCTTGGCTTGCTCTTTCGCTATATATCCAACATCCCCATTCGGAAACCATAAAAAACCAACCAAAACCAAGAATAAGTGCACATCCTGGAGCATATGTGTTCCACCGAACTCTTACAGAGGGGCCTGAGAATACATCGAGAATAGTCGGTAAAGCTCAAGGTTTCATACTCCCAACTGAGCATTTTGCTCATTCTGCTTTCAACATTATTTATCTTACATTCGATATGCCAGAGTTTTCTGGTAGCATTAGTATGCAAGCTAAACATATAGATCACAAAGCCAGGGAAGAGCTTACGGTTGTTGGTGGGACAGGCTCTTTTGCTTTTGCTCGTGGTCTTGCCATTTTTGCACCGAGGTCGCCGGACTCCCGAGAATCTGATGTTATTGATGCAGGGTATCAATTGAAACTTCGTTTAAAGTTCCCTAACCAGGTGAGGAGGACAGTTCCAGGATGAGAAACAAAAACCCCATGCTACCTCAAGCTTGCATAATATGCATGCATTTTTCCCGAGTGTTCTTGTTGTTATAGCTTGAATTCTTTGTTGAGCCAAAGGCAGTTTCTTTTCTTTTCTGTTTATTCATTTGTTTCGGTGAGACAATTACACACTTTGCCATCAGTTTCATATTGACAACATTTGTACATAGGTTTTCTGGAAGTATCAAAAAATAATTTGACTAAGCTTAGTAAACATGGGAGTATGGCTAAAGATACAAGGGTCTTTTATCCTTGTAAACTGTGCAATACCCATCCCATCTAATTCACTCTTCCGGAACCGATCAGTAGCTTTTAACATTGCAACTTTTCTCTTCTTCTAGATGAATACTAGTAGTACTACAACCTATTCTGAAGTGAAGTGATTTAAAGCCTCTCTGGGTACTGGTACTAGTAGAAGTATTCACGAGTAACTACCTCAGAATCGATTATAAGTCTATTTGATTCAGAGAAATGAATCAAGTAAGTGAATTCCAAGCATTTATTATATATAATAGCTCATATAGTTTTGTTCAGGTCAAATCCGTATGAATTGGTTACTATTGCACTGCGAAACTGGTCCCATTATTCTGATTCCCTTGCAAACCAAACACACTACAGGAATGCTTCAAAGAAAAAAAACACACACACTGCAGGACATTAGTTTACCAATTTGCTATTGTAGGTCCCACTAAAGGCCAGCTACAGCTATTTTCATTCTGAGTCCACTCATCTTGGACGTTTTCAGAAATAGAACTGCAACTTACATGTTGCCCTCAAAATTTTCTTCCAATGTACCTTGCTCATCTAAATCCCAGAATTAGAAAAGATATATCTATGGGTACATAATGGCTTACCGACACGCTAGGAAAATTTGGGGGCAACTAGCATTTTGTGTATTTTAGTTTGGTTGTGAGAGTGGAATTTGTCTCTTTACAATACATGGTCATTGATATCAAACTATCGTAGGCATAATTTGCTGGGTCTTCAGTGGGCTTTTGGTTCTCAAAAAGCCACACGAATGTGTCCATGTCAAAGACACCGAAAAGAGGAATGATTTTTTAGGCACTACTCAAAAATGGAGGGGGACTACTCTTCATTTTTTGGGTGGATATTTGAAGTAATTTTGAGTCACCCCTTATTTAAACTTTTTAATGCCAAACTTGCCCTTGGCAATTAAATAAGTTAGTGTAATGATTAGTGAGATTAAATTAATAAGTTGATTTTTTTCAAGAGAACAATTATTGAGAGGGAGAAGAAGAAGATGAAGATGAAGATGAAGATGATAATGAAGATGAGGGTTTTGGAAGAAAAAAGTTAGATCTTTTTCTTTAAGAGCCACAACAAGAGTATGATGTTTTGGGTACTCACGGATACTTCAAATTTAGTTAATGGTGCTTGAATTGGCCAAAACATTCCTAAAAATAAACAATTTACAAATTGATTTCGGTTTGGTTAACAAAGTTCGACTACGACATCTGAAGAACATGTAGCCGAACTCATCTGCAAGTGTAGTTCGGCTAATATTTCTGAAAACACAGGTAGCCGAACCCAGCTTTAAGGGAGTTTTTTCTTTCAGAGAAAAGTTCGGTTAGGAGAAGAAAATTGCGACGTAACCGAACTAGGAGTTCGGCTATGGAAAAAAATTGCGACGTAACCGAACTCAATATATAGGTTTTTCAGAGTAAAGTTCGGTTAGGAGAAAAAATTGCGGCGTAACCGAACTTTTTGTGACGTAACTGAACTTTTTGCGACGAAATCAAACTTTTGCGACGTAACCGAACTTTTTGTGACATAACCGAACTTTTTGCGACGAAACCGAACTAAAAGTTCGGTTGAGACATTTTTTTGCGACGTAACCGAACTTTTCTTTGAAAAAAAAGAAAAACCTCCATTAAAGTTGAGTTCGGCTAATTCAACAAAGTTTTTCACATAATTCCTAGCCGAACTTCTCTCTGCAACTTCCATTTTCAACTCATTTTGATGATTACTTCTCATTTTTTCAACCAAAAATGAATGACAAGTAATGGGTTTGTTATAATTTTGTTTTGTTAATGATTTAAATTAAGCTATATATAGAGGTGGTGGTGGTGGTGGTTTGAGGTGGTCTGTGGTGGTGGTGATCGGTGGTGATGGGAGGAGGTGGTTATATATATATAGGTGGTGGTGATGGGAGTAGGTTGTTTTATATATATATATGTTAAGGGTAGGTTAGTCATTTCCATACTTTATGACACCCCTTATAACTATAGGGTAGATATTTTTATCACTTAATAGTCCCCCACCATTTCTGAGTAGTGCCCAAAAAAATCGTTCGAAAAGAGGAAGGTCAACTGGTCAAGCTATCGCGAACTTTATTAATTATGGGCCTATGAGAGGATGCATTCATCTCCGAGGATGAGCAAACGTTTTACTCCAACATACTTCCCGCGAATAACCGCATAGTCAGCAAAACAAAACAGAGCAGTAATCAATGAAATTGTTGATTCTAGAGAGAGAAACAGTACTTCCCACTAGTAGTATCACAGAAGACCGACCAAGAAGAAATTAATCAAACAAAATCCAGTGAAGAGGAAGAAAAAGATAGAAGATGACTGTGCCAGTAAAACCACCACCGGCAAACGACGAATTCAAATGGAGACCTACACCAGCTATGTTATTCAATCAATCTCCTTCTTCAAGGATTCCGGTAGATTTTAGTCCACCACTAATCGCCATGGTTGTTATTGTAATCACAGCTTTTGTAATCGTTGCTTACTTTCGTTTAATCTCACGTCATTTACTTCCTCCAATTATTCATCTTCTTCGTAAATGGAGAATCCGTTGGCGATTATATCGTCATCGTCGGAGATCTTATAATCCTTCAACTGGAGAAGATATTGAATCATCATTTTCACCTCCATCAGATTCTGCCTTTCATTACCTATCATCGTATGGTCTTGATGATTCTTTAATCAAAACTATTCCTCTTTCAATTTATTCAGCAAAAACAAAAACCAAGTCCGTTCTTGATTGTGCTGTTTGTCTTCTTGAATTTGAAGAAAATGATTACATTCGAACACTTCCGATTTGTTCACATTCTTTTCATGTTGATTGCATTGATATTTGGCTGAGATCTCATGCTAATTGTCCTTTATGCCGTGGTGGAATTTTTCTACCGCAACAGCTTAATTCATCATCGCCTTTTATTCCATTAATGGCTTCAAGAATCAGACCTAGAATAGAAGATATTGATATTCTTGAAAGTATTCTTTCCGAATCAAGAAACTATGAAAATTCAAACTCATCTGTTTGTGAAATTCGAAATGATTCTTTTGATCATCATTGTCATCGAGATTCAGCGACGTCACCTGGTAGAATCATTAACGAAATCGACTTTAATTCTAACAATAATAATAACCGAAACTTCTTATTAAAACGATCTTATTCGTTTGGGTTCGAGAGGAATTTGTTACCGTCTTCTGATAATCGATTACTTAGTGAAACAGCCACAACATCATCACCGTGGAGAAGAAGTTTCTGGAGTAAAAGAACAACATCACCGTTTAGTTGTACAACAGTTTCATCGAAATCTAGAGTGTTCTCATTACGTTATTACAGAGGAGGAATTAAATCACCATTCTTCCGACGGAGTCGAGGATCGTCGTCGTTCTTTCCTCTATCAGAATCTAACTTCCGGTACGGCGGCGGTGGAGGTGGATATTCTTCGCGGCGGAGTAAATCGATGACGAGTCCGTTTTTCATGAGATCGTCGGCGGCTCAGCCATCGAGTCGGTTGAGATGCGGTGATCCGGAAGCTCTGTTATCACCGGAGAGATTGAGTAGACGGTAGTAGTGAGAGTCTGTGCCACGAGGCATCATCCGTAAACATATGATCTCGGAAAATGGACGGTGTGCAGTAGTGTTTGAAAAATGGGACAAAGCTTTAATGGTGGTAGCGTGGTGCATATTAAATGAGTTGCCGGGTGAGGTTAAAGCCTCATTAAAGATTCAGCTCAGCATTAATTGAAAAATTGACGAGAGAGAGGAAGCAAAACAGCAGTGGGAGAGATAGAGTGGAATCCTCAGCTCTCTATCAATGTTTTCTGTTTTTATTTTTGTAGGTTTTGGGGAGGGTTTGGTGGGTTTCTCGTAAATGCTACTGTTTGGGTTTGTTGGGAATTGGAGATTAGATATTTTCAAAGAAAGGAGAAAAAGTGGTGAATAGTGAATACTCCCTCCGTAACACATATATAAGCGGAATAGACAAAAACTCTTAGATTAAGAAATTTTCTTGATTTTATACATTTTTATGTTTTTTCCTGTTTCACCCTTAATTGTATTTCCAATGTTAGAGACATACACTCAATTTTGATGATTCCTAAGCAAATAAATAGGGGCAGTGGAAGTAAAATGTCGTTTTGAAAATTGGACTCCACCTATATAGTGGTACAAGGAAAAATGAAAAATCCGCCTATATAATAGGTACGGAGGGAGTACATAATAAAATTTTGATCTTGGTGGAGTCTTTTTTTCTTTCTTTTCCTTTTTTTTTTTTAAATCACAGATTTTATTAGAGTGATTAACTGGTTATTACACGAGGGTAACCAAAGATAGTCGGTCACAATTGGAATGATATATAATGAATCTAAAATATCAAAACCAAAAAGTAGTCGTGAACAACGGTTTTCGGATCAGTGATACATCGAGAGGAGATGTTGGAGTCGAACGTGAGAAGGCCTTTGTTCAATGTTTTCCATAGAAAAAGTTGTCCTCTTGATGGACACGACACTGTCCATAAGACCTTGAATGATGATAGAAGTGTTTGATGAGCTTAATTGAAAATGTAAGCCATGCGACCGCGTTCATATGTTATGGTGTACTGCTCAACCGTTAACTGTTTGTTTTCCTTTTTTCCCGTCTTGATCCATCAGTTAGTGTTTACTAGAGAAGACCGGGGTTACAACTACTAATAATGCTACTAAAATCGTATTAAATACTGAAAAATAGAAGCAACATGTATTACAGACTCAACCTAAATTACACTAATGTAATTAAAAAAAAGGGGAGAACAAGTTTGCTTAAAGGTAAGATACAATGAACTGATTTTAAATGAGAATAAGGGATTCGACTCCACCTGCCCAAAACATACATCATTTACGCTTTTATGGGATTGTTGGATCGGGTGAATATCGATTTAGTCCTACACGTCCTAGTCACAACAGTGACAACACCTTTTCCTAAAATAGAATGAGAGATGATTCTTTTTCCATTGTGTTATTTTTTATTTTATTTTGTAAATTAGGTATTCATTAAGAGACTAACTTAAGGCGTTAGCAGCCATGGTTACAATAGTAAAGAGATTACATGAAAAGTAAAATACAAAAGCTATAAAGTAAATGATAAAACCACCGAAAGGTGTTGGACACGCATATGCTGCCTCGGTAAAAACCTTGACAAGGAAAACCCATAACCAAAGGGATAAAACCTTGACGAAGGAAAAGAGCACAACGCGATGAGTCATAGAGATACTAAACAAACAAAGATACCCATAACATTTGTAATTCTTCAATAACCTATGAAGCATTCGTTCTCCATCGTTACCCAATGAGTAGTCTTCTAATACTGGCAGTATGTAGGATTTCACAAACGAGTTGTGAAGATTGAGCGATGATGCTCGCGATAAAACTATCAAGATGAATTCCTGAGCCTTTCTATCACGAATAAGTCTGATAAAAGTGTCTCGACGGCCTATATAGAAAAGAGATCTCTTCTTAATGATTGAGGATGACGGTATAGCCTTTTCCGCAATCGAAGATTTGATTGGTGAGGGTTGCATCTTCAAAAAAATACAACCATATAAAACATAGCCAGTATTGATTTCAGCATCATGTTGTTTCACAGGAGCTTTCATTTTCCTATTCCAAGAAGAGAAACAAAAGCAAGTTAAAAAGCACAGTAACCTTACATAAACATAATCCATTTTAAAATGAAAGCTTAAAGGTAAAATAGTAAATGTAACTAACACCTACAGGGAATTAAAGGTGACCAAAGTAAAGATCACTATAACAAACTAAGAGACTTAAAGAAAAATCCTAAGTACCACACAGTTTAAACAACAACAACTACTAATCAAATTAGCCTTTTTGGAATCTCGGCACAATAAATATATTTTGGTCCTAACGTTCAATGAATATTCATTCTAGTGAACTTGGAATATTGGCATCTAGAAAACAGAAAGGAAACTGATGACAATCTAGACAAAATAAATGAAGGAGGATGAAGAAAGAAAGGCCCCTGAATAGCCGATTTAAACCAATTGGGATTAAACCAGCCCCTTGATTCTTGCAGAGAAGATTTGGATTCAGTTGCAATCACCGGACTAAAAGGAACACCAAAAATGATTTCAACACCAACCCCAAAAGGATTAAAAAACACAATATCTATAAAGAGCTAGCTAACACTACAAGAGAAAAGTAAGAAATTGAATGAGATAAAAGTAAACAGAAATGATTTAAAGGGGGCTTACCTGGGGGTTGGGTCGATCATTAGAGTTAGGGAATGGAACTGAGGATATATTCTTCATTGTTACCATTATTTCTCAGGCAAAAGACTACAACTACAGACAGCTTAATAAAAAACTACGAGAGTTTCTGAAAACTAAAATTAAAAAACAAAAACAAAAACCAGATCGCAAACAGGCACTCATAACAAGATATAAAACGAGCAAGAAGAGAAACTTAAAACAACATTCAGTACAAGCAACATTCAATCTATCCTGCTAAATTCAACACTAACATCTATTAAAAGGATAGACAGAGGAACAAATATAAGGGGAAGCGAAAGGAAAAGAAGAAACTGAAATAGACACCTATTCTAGATGTAAAACACAAAAGGAAATACCAACCAGAAGAGAAAGCCGGAGAAAGGCCAAAATCTACCCAAGAAAGGGTACAAGAATATCAATGATTAAGACACACCTACATAAGAAAAGAGCAAAGAATAATGAAAAAGCACTTGCACTTCAAGAACAAAGCTAAATAACTTAACACCAACAAAAACAAAAGAATCCAGAAGAGAGAGAAACAAGACATGAGAAGCAGGTCAATGGATTGAGGAGCACCCACCCAACAAAGAAAGTAGATCTAAAAGAAGAATAGAAAGGAGAAATGAGAGAAGAATCAAATCCAGAGATTGATAAAAACCATTATAGAGAGGAATTTATATTCCATTGAGGCATAACCCTTTCATAGGAACTCCCAATTTAAGAGAACAACATTCAAATTACCAATTTACAAACCCAAATTTCATTAGCCAACAAGAAAGGAATTAGAGAGTTAAACAAGGTCAGAAGAGAATCAGATCCAGGATGAAGATTAGAAGAAGAGTAGAGACAAAACCTAACTGAAAAATAAACAAAACAACCAACATCAATAGGAAATAAACCTATTATAGCACACAGATATCAGAAATAGGCCGATAACAACCTATATAGAATAAATCTAAAAGTACCCACTCAAGCAAGAAAGGAAAGAATGACGAAGCCATCAAGAAAGGAAAGACAAGCCATCAAGAGGAGCGAGACAGAAAATAATCAAGATTAGATCAAGATATACGCAGAGATATCAACCCTAATATAAACATCAAACAAGCTACACAGATCTGTTCAGTAGACTAGAAATAAAACTTAGAATCAAGAAAAAAACTAATTTTACCATCAAAACAACAGTATTTTTTATCAGATTCCTCAGATCCATAACCCCAACCTGTCGATCTAACCTTCACCCCAAAGAAGACCTAAGATTTACTCGCTAATGGCTTGAGCCGCCATGGGGGAAGGGAATTTTTCTAGGGTTTTTTCTAGAGAATAGAGGAGGAGGAGGAGGAGGAGGAGGAGAGAGAAAGGAATTTTTTCCGAAACTTTCGACTCTTTTCCATTGTACTATGTCCTTCCTTATATAGGCTTTTCCAAAAACCCTTTTTTCCATGACATCATGCCACATGACATTGAAACTTCTTTATTTACAGCCACTGCCATTTCCCCTAATGTAACCTTCAACTTCTGAATAAATCCCTTCCTTTTCCTCCCCTTAGGGGCTTCCTAGTCCTGCTAAAGGGGTAATTATTTTCATGTATCAACATTAGTCCCCTGACTGTAAGGAAGATTAGGGGCTCAGTTGCCGGTAAAATGAGAAAGGAAAAAGAAGTCTGCAAGTGCTAGTCAGAAGGGAAATCAATGTCCGTTGCCAAAGGCAAATCCAGGGCGACTGGGGATGAAAAACCTCCTTCACGGCGCACGGTAGGCGAGCATTTACTTGGCAGTTAGATTCGCGCTCATGAAGCACTTCATGGCTCAGCAATTACTACAGCACAGACTAGTCCTGAAATAGTTTTTAAATGCAATCGATGCGCCTCCTTTCCTCTTTGGATCAAATATTGGGCACGTGGTTGGCTAATAAGAAAGCTATGTCTCCTCTTAGGAAGGAGGAGAACCCTCGTGCCGAATTGGCGGCCTTCATCTTGTTCTTTCTTTGTCATGACGTATTCGAGTATAGTCCCCAAGACATTATTAAGAGCGAGCTCATGCCGATGGCCGTGTTGATGTCTCGTGGCGTTTCTTTTCCTCTTGCTCCAATGTTTTTGGGCGATTTATCCCGTCAGTTGGATCTGCTTTGCCATGACATTCGTAGGGTCAACGCGGTTCATAAGGTCGAGACTTTTATTCCTACTTCTTTCATGTAGGCGTGGTCTTGGGAGCATCTTCCTGAGTACACTCCCGATCCTCACGTTCTAGCGGTTCATCGTGAAGAGGAAATTCGGCAAGATGATGGTGCCATTATCAAGACTGTTGCTACCTATGGTTACCCGAGGATGGCTCTTTTGTAAGGTAAAGGAAAAGTGACTAAGAGTGATATATTGAAATTTATGGACATAGCCAAGAACTTCAAACCTTCCCCTTACCATGATGGTCGTTCTGGTCCGGCGCATTACGATTTCACGTCGCCGCTGGGAGGTTCGGATTTGGATTCATCGCAAGTTTTGTCAAAGTCGGATTTTGATTCAGTGATGGCGGTACTGCCCTGCTATCTTCATGGTTTTCATGCTGGTAGGTTTATAGCGATGTCATATAATCCTGACCGTACAGCTCGGCAAGTGGGATTTGATCAAGGGGTTCCTTCTAGCTTCCCGCCCTGGAGTGGTTCCGACATCGTGGAGATTATTGTTATCTTTGATCGTTTTAACTTCAAGGGTTCGATTCTCCTAAGTGATCGCGGGATTAGCTTTTCTTTTCAACAGCCCATTCATGAGCGCCCTTTGGAAGTTACTGAGACGGCTCATGAATACCAGCATCTCATTCGTCACCGAGCCTTAAATTTTGTTTTACATGACCCGACTCCTCCCCCGATTTGTCTTATGAGGATCTCAGAATATTACACGCGTCTGGTCGGGTCAAGCTTTATGATGTTGTAGCCGAGGACCACGGTCTCAAGTCGGGTACTAAAGGCCGCCCTTTGGAGCCGTTGGTGACTTCCTAGGATCCGCTTGTGAGGCATGAACCCATAAGGAAGAAGAAAGGGACAAATTCGCCTTTCTCTAGCAAGAAACCTTTTATGCTTCATATCCCCAGACCCGCTGCTAGTTTTCCAACGACGCATGTATGTTTTTCGCTCGTCTTTGTTATATGCTTCTCTTTCTCCCTTTTTTTTTTTTTTTAAGATAGCGGGTATTGCATTCTCAGGAAGCTCCTCTATCCAATCCCGTGGGGTGGAAGCCGTCTTCTTATTTGATGGAGGAGTATCTCAACATGCCTAAACGCGACTGGTCTCAAAAAAATATTGTTAAAAAGGCTAAACGGGAAGCGGCTAAACTATCTGTTTCCGCCCTTGTTCTTCTATTGACCCCACGCTTATGTTTCCTGTACAGGCCCAGCGGGGTAGTTCTTCACAATCTCAGGCGCCGGTAGTAGCCCGACTTCTTCATTTGTGGATCTTATGCAAAGCCTAGGAGTGAAGTTGTCAAAGGGCGCTGGATGGGTATCCCCGCGCCTTCATGTGTCATCAGTCAATCCTTTGCGGGTGGAAACCATTCATGTTAGGGGCCATACCTTGGAGTCCCCTAGTGATGTGTTACATTCACTAAGCCCTTCTAGGTCGAATCGGTCGATTTTAGGTGGGTCCTCTTCCCACGTGGCGCCTCAGCCAGATTCTCCTGAAGGTAACTGCTCACTCCCCGTTTAACACGTGTTTCTCTATTTAATTTGTGGCATTTTTTTTTGCTCTATTTATATATCTGGGTTTTCCTTCACAATGTTATATATTCTCTGTTTTGCGGTAACTACGAGTGACTCGGCGTCTTCTTCTGACTCCTCAGCTTCTCGTCCGAAGTATTGTGATCGTCATCTTGATCCTCCCGTTTCCGGGGTTGGGCCCCTTCTTTTTTGTTTTTTTTTTTTTTTTTTTTTTTTTTTTTTTCTGTCCTTATTTATTGGTCATTATCGTTGTTACACACATGTTTGTTGTTTGATTGTTTTGGTTTTTTAGGAAATGGGCAATAAGCATAAGGAAACCACGAAGCACGAGTGTTCTATTATCGAAGGCGGAAGATGCGTTAACCCTAATAGCGATGGGTATGTCAAACGCGATAGGATAGATGGTGGTGGTTCCGCGTTGGCTGAACATTCGGAGAAGCATTCCAATATCTCTGACCCAATGTCGGTCGCTGAGGATGCTAAATTTCGCTTTTCGACGGTGGTGGATGCCGCCGATGCTGGTGTTGACCCTTCTACTTACAAACGGGTTCATGGTTTTTGGGTGCCATCTGTCCTGGCCTCCACTTACAAAGACATTGTGGAGCGAGGTGGTGTCCATATGGTAAAGGAATGTCTCCTTGACATAAGGACTTTGTGCTATATGAAGAAAAATCTTCTCGAGGTAGCTGATCAACTTACACGGGTGAAGGATGGACCTATAGATGCGGGCGTGTTGCAAGGTTGGGAAACTTCTATTCGACCAGCGGTTGGCCCCTGTTTTTGGGTGGGGTGGTTGGATTAGCTACTAGCAAAGGTGAAGAATCGCAGTGACCCACGTGCGCACCTCCTAGGACAGATCTCCCAGTTGGAGAATGAGTTGGCTCGGGTTTCTAAGGTGACTTCCGAGAAAAAGCTGGTGTCGAACCAACTTAGTGCTAGCATGGAAGTGGCGACTAGTGCAGCACCACAGGCGGAGATTGCAGAGGAAGAGGTTCGTGCGAATCTTGATAAGAAGAGGCAAGAGTGGTCTGTGTTCCAGTCTACTTAATGCGCTCTATTTACATTTCGTTTTCCTCTTCGTTGTGTCATTTTTTTTATTTATTTTTTGAATAATTATTTCGTGTTTGGTTGTGTTTGTTGAGAATGCTTGTAAGTACTTTATTTATTTGTGTTGGATGTTGTTACATTGTTGTGTTATATCCGTTTTTCATAATGTTGTATTCTGAGCCTCCCCTCCCCTCTTTTTTTTGCAGGTATTCGTGTTGCAGGCGCTAGCTACGTATCGGCAGTTGGATCCTAGTTAAACAAGTTTTATTTGTCTATAAGTACTTATCCGGTTAGCTTGTACACCCTTTAGGGTTTGTGTAAAGAGTATTATTATAATGGCGAGTTTGAAGCATTCTTCACTTCTTCCTTTTATACTTTAACCATTTTTTGTCTGATCATACCCGTTGAGGCGTGCTTGTAGTGGTTTTTAAGCCTACGAGCCCCTTTGGGATCGCCCTTGCATAGACCCCCAAGGTTCTTTGTTAGTTTAGTGCTTATTGTTTAGTTTCGTTAAAGTGTTCTGCTTTCCATGTGCTTGGTGGTGCCGCTGAATACGTATATTTGTGTTACTATTTTATCGATGGGGGCGGAACGCCCCCCTTCTCATTTCGAATCATGGGAGGGGTATTTTTGAGCGTACCTCCGTTCTCGCTTTCGGCCCGATTTTGCTCTTAGGAATTTGTTATTGTTGTGGAATTAAAATTGACCTTCCCTCAATTGTATCAATAGCTCAGTATTTGGCCACGTGAGTGGTCGTCTATTGCAGGTACTATTTGCTGATTGTTCAAGAATTTAAAGTAAATTCATTGTAATTCCAACTGATCAGGCGCTCGTAGCGGCCCATGGATTTTAGTAATTGTAATATTGGCCGGTCTGGTGTTCTTGGCGACCTGTAGCTTATTGTTGTGTCCGTTGTGCATTTGTGAGTTGGTAACCATCACGGCGACCATACATACTCAGCGATCCGTGGCCTATGGTAATTGTGATGTCGGCGGGAAGAGCGCACATAGCAGTCCGCGACCTATTGTAATGTCAGCTGACTTGGCGCATGTGGCAACCCGTATTTTTTGTGAATTTGTATGTCGGTTGTTTGGGCGCACATAGCAACCCATAGCCTATAATAGTGTCGGCTGAGCGGGGACACATAGCAACCCGTGATCTATCGTAATGTCAGCTTACTGGGTGCATGTGGCAACCTGTATCCTTTTGTGAATTTTCATGTCGTTGTTTGGGCTCACATAGCAACCCATAGCCTATAATAATGTTGGTTGAGCGGGCGCACATAGCAACCCGCGGCTTATCGCAATGTCATCTTACTAGGTGCATGTGGCAACCCATAGCCTTTTGTAAATTTGCATATCATCTGTTTGGGCGCACATAGCAACCCATAGCCTATAATAATGTCGGCTGAGCGGGCGCACATAGCAACCCGCGGCCTATTGTAATATCATTTGACTGGGTGCATATGGAAACCCGTAGCGTTTTGTGAATTCGCATGTCGGTTATTTGGGCGCACATAGCAACCCATAGCCTATAATAATGTCGGCTAAGCGAGCGCACATAGCAACTCGCGGCCTATCGTAATGTCAGCCGACTGGGTGCATGTGGCAACCCGTAGCCTATAGAGTGAACTTCTTTAATTTGAGGGGAAAAAAAATCTATTGTTGTTTCTTTTTATGTATGGGCGTGCTCCCTTCTAGTTACATGCAAATTCATCACACTTGTTAAGCGGAAACTCCTATCCTGATACTTTCGTTATTCCTTTTCATTTAATGTCGAGGGAGAGGATCGCGCTCGATCTCTTGGTGGGTTACTTCGATCTCTCCAGCCATTCGTTTCCGGTTGAATATGCTCCTGATAGCGAAATATTCTACCGTTGGGTGACCTAGTCGCTGGTAGTAGTGACAGTACCTAGCAGCGCTTTTGTCCATTTTGTTGACTCTACTATCGCTAGTGGCAACTTAATTTCCTTATTTGCTACCCATTATTCCAATAGTTCAACAATCTTCTCCCGGCTGCATGTCAACGGTGGCGGCTGATTGAAGTCTCATTTTGGTTGCCTGGTACCTCCCCGGTTTCCAGTATTAGGTTGGCATGTGGGCATGTTCCATCCACCCGAGATGTTGTTTGCGCATGTGTTATGAGGGATCATTGGCGCGCTATTAACTGAATAGCGCCATGTGTGATCCATGCTCAAATCTTCAACGCAGTCGGAAATCCTCCCCGCGGCCTCCTCCAATTCAACGAAGGTCTGGAATCTAAAGTTAATTAGATTTCTCTTGAAGGCGGTCGTCATTCCGCTTATGCAGATCTCTACCAACACTCCCTCCTTGATATCCTTGGTACAATCCAGTGCGAAGTGGCGAAACCGAGTGATGTATCCTCCAATTTCCTCTCATATCCGCTGGGTGCATCTGCTCAAGTTTATCGTCGTGATTTTCCTCTTTGCTGAGTAAAATTTTATGAGGAAGAGGACGAACATGGTTTCCCATGAATCTATGCTTCCTGGCTTCAGGTTTTCTTACCATGTAAATGCCGTATCTGTAAGCGATATAGGGAATTCTCTCAAGCATAAACTACCATCAGCGGCGCGGTCGTTCATAGTTGCTAGGAACCGACTGAGGTGTTCACGCGCGTTCCCTTTCCCATTGTATACTTTGAACTTTGGGGATGTGTAGTCTTCCGGGTACTGATATTCAGTGATTTCGTAGGTATACGGGCTGTTTATGAAGTCGTAGTTGTCATGTTTCGTCATGAGGTAGTTTGTCTCCAAGTATTTTGCTATTGCCTCTTGTGTTACAGATGTAAGTGCGCTCTTGTCACCCGTCTTGTCCTTCTCCACTTCTTCGTTAGTGTCTTGCTCCGCTGTTTTTGTTTGTTCCATCAGCTTTTTGAGTTCTTGTTTTCTTTGAATGTAGCCTTCTGACTCATTCTGCATATCTCATAGAGTCAGTGGTATCGAGCGTGTGTTGTTAGTCGCCTGTTGTTTGTCTTTTCCTTGTGCCCTTTTTTTTTCCTTGTTGGCGTCCCCTTGTGGTTGTCTTTATGATCGCGCCCTCTGCTGGATCTTCCTCTTCTCTATCGTTAGGCTCGTCTTCTATTGTTACTTCGTCAAGGTTAACTGGTCGTTCCATCAGCTGATCTCCTGACGCGCTCGTGTCGGCATTTGTTAGGCGTGTCATGGTGGACTAGAGATGAGTTTATGGGTGTGGTCGCCAAATATTGAAGGGTGAATATCGATTTAGTCCTACACATCCTAGTCACAACAGTGACAATACCTTTTCCTAGAATAGAATGAGAGGGAACTCTTTTTCCATTGTACTATGTCATTCCTTATATAGGCTTTTCCAAAAACCCTTCTTTCCATGACATCATGCCACATGTCATGGAAGCTTCTTTATTTACAGCCACTACCATTTCCCCTAATGTAACCTTCAACTTCTCCGTAAATTCCTTCATTGTCCTTTTTATTTCATGGACATGTCTTATTGGACTTGGGAAATGGGGATTAGATATTTTCAAAGAAGGATAAAAATGGTGAATAGTGAATACATAATAAATTTTGATCTTTTAATCATGGATTTTATTAAAGTGATTAACGCGCTATTACACGAGGGTAACCAAAGATTAATCAGTCACAATTGGAATGATATATAATGAACCTAAAATATCAAAACTGAAGAGCAGTCATGAGCAACGGTTTTCGGATCAGAGATACATCAAGAGGAGATGTTAGAGTCGAAGGTGAGAAGGCCTTCGTTCAATGTTTCCCACAGAAAAAATTGTCCTTTTGATGGACACGACACTATCCATAAGACCTTGAATGATGATAGAAGTGTTCGATGAGCTTAATTGAAGATGCCAGCCATGCGACTGCGTTCATATGCTGCGGTGTACTGCCCAACCGTTAACTGTCTATTTTCTTTTTTTCCCCTTCTTGATCCATCAGTTAGTGTTTACTAGAGAAGACTGGGGTTACAACTACTAATAATGCTACTAAAATCGTAATAAATACTAAAAAATAGAAGCAACAAGTATTACAGACTCAACCTAAATTACACTAATGTAATTAAAAAATGGGGAGAACAAGTTTGCTTAAAGGTAAGATACAATGAACTGATACTAAATGAGAATAAAGGATTCGACTCCACCGTCCCAAAAAATACATCTCTTACGCTTCTATGGGATCAAAATTTGTTGTTGTTGATTGTTGATGATAATTTAGTGATTGTTGTGAATCTTGCTAACCTTCGGGCTCTCAAGTTTTGCTCCTTCTTTTTTGTATGTGTGGAGAGAAATCAGACGAAATCCCAAGATGATAAAAAAATGTTGCTGAGGTTGAAATATACATCAAGAGCAATCACTATGACTGCCTCTCAAATACTCCATATGTATATCTCTTCCCTTCCCAATTCGAACAGGATGATGGATACAACTAAGGTATCCCTTGTAACTCCGTCGAAATTTAACTGAAAATTTATTTTCCAATATTCGAATGCGTACCGACAATGTGGAGGTTGAAGAAACCCCGTAACAATGTGAAGTTTCAAACCCCGTAACAATGTGGAGGAAGTATCAAACATGCTGCAATTTCTCCTAAGTAAGTTAGAAATATGAATGAAAACAAACTCACATGGCTGCAAAATGTCTACTTCTCGAATATTAAGAACTTGTTTAGAAACCTTTAGCCACGTAGTTTATCATGTAACTAAACTAGATATTATACTTAAAATATTCATTTGGGAATAAGGTTTTTTTCTCTATTAGATTCTTACTTTACCGTTTTAGGAAAAATGATGTTTTTGTTATTTTTATTTGAACTTCAAAATAGGTGAACCAAAAATGTGAAACTATCACTTTTCCTAAAACAAAATGAGCATTTTTGTAGTTTGGTAAATCATAGAGTGAACGTGTGACTCTACGCATACCTGGAAGTTGCAAAAAAATAAAACATAAATATAAATGTATCACAAAGGTAGAGTTGTATTACAATTTTCCCATTAATATTGCAAATTTTGGTTGTTTTTTTTGTCCTATGATCTTAAGAAACATGCACCTCCCCAAAAAGCGATGTAAATATGGATTAGTATTTCATCATATGTAAGTAAGCATAGAATATATTTATATATATATATATATTATAAAAAGAAGTGCTGTCTATCTTGGGTAAAAGAGGGTCACTGATTTCGGCGATCCGGCGCTGAGATAGATAGTTGGTGAGGTTTCTATCCGTCCGTCCGTTTAGACAAATAATTTTGGAGAGATATTTATGTCTGTCTGTTCGTGAGATGATCTTTTTCTGATTATTTGTTTTCGACGGCAGAGATTATGCCCCGACCCGACCTTAATAATCATAAACACGGCTAGCCTTGGTTACAGATTCGTTTCACGTAGCTAACCTTTGCCGTTGACTTCTTGATTTCCTAATACTGTATTTGTAAACTTTACGGATTCGGCATATGCTATATATAGACATCGGTCCAATTCCGTAGGTTTCCTGATCTGACCGTGCAAACCCTATAATATAAATTTTGCAAGGCTAAATATAGTTATTTGGGAAAAGAAATCTTGGGACTTTTTCATTTAATTGTCTTCCTAATACTAACATTAAATCTCCCTGTATTGCAGCAACTTTAGGTTTGGAAAAAAGACTTCGAGTCTTTATCGTTTGATCTTTTTCTTCTCAAAGGTTGTTTCCTAATACCAACACTAAGAAGATATACGGGTGACGGGTAGATAGTATATAGGTTTTTCTAAAAGCTAATTGGTATGTATATAACTATTTGGTATGTTCACTTTTTCCTAATCAATGGCGTTGGTATCTTAGTTTTTTGATCCCTTTTGTGTTGTCTTTTGTAAAACATCTAATTAGTCAAGGACATTAACTTTGAGAGCTTAACAGAAAATATCTTCGATTTGCGGTTTAGTATTTTCTTTAGAATCTTCAACTGTCATTACCAAAGTATTAGAGCTTTCTTTATAATCTTTTTTATTTTTGTGGTAATTATTTTTATGCGTGATTGAATTGCTAGGCTGTTAAAATTGCAATATTTCTAACTTGAGTTCCTGTATCGTTGTTGATTTGATGCTGCAGTACATGGATGCAATGCGACAATTCGAGACATATTGATATACTAAAGACAGATTTTCTTGACATATATAAGTTTCTTGATATGTTAAAATAATAGATTGCTCGATAAGATGGAAGATGTCTACTCCTAACTAACGAGGGCAGATACACAAATAGCCTTTCGATCTACGTCATTTGAAACTGGAGTTCCTGATTACCCAACAAAGTAAGAATTTAAATTCCGTGCACCAAACGACACCCATATTGAGTCCAGCCAAGCCAATTTTTAGAATAAATACTTCATAGATATCCTAATATTTATTGTAATTTAATTTTCCTTAATGCCGTATATAAAAAGAATTTAAGGAGTCACGGCCGGGGCTGTTAGCCCCGGGTAATTTGACACGACCAATAAAACACTAGGGCGTGCTTAAGAGGCCACGGCCGGGGATGTAAGCCCCAGCTAATTTGACACGACCAACAAAACACACTACAGCCCCGGCTAATTTGACACTACCAACAAAACACTAAGGTCGCAGGCCCTGACTAACTTATAGGCTCAATGTCTGACAGTTCTAATCTAATAAGTTTTGTTAATGACTACGATTTTGTGGGAGAAAACTGACCAGCCGACCAAACAAAAAAAATCGAAAAAGGTTGATCCCCGGCCGTAGGCCTGGGTGATACCTAGTATATATATATATATATATATATATAGTGAAAAATTAATAATTGATCGGATCTGGTTTGTTGTGTAAAGTCACTTACGCAAAGTCGAGATGAAAAAACGGAGGTGACGGAAAGACTAACACAAATAAGTTCGTTCCGATTTTCGTAAGTCAATAGCTACTAGGTAGATCTCAGAGTTACCTTGTCTTGGATCACAACAAACAAATAAGTCGTACAGAAAGTAAATTGTTATCGCAACTAACGACAAGTTTCATATAACCCTAAAAAGAGTATACATGATTTCTTGTCTAGCATAACATATGTGACCCGTTCATTAACAGCTGAATGACAACTGATCCTATGTGGCAAGTACACAGGATGAAAGATGTGTAATTTCTCCATATCCACGTCAAGAAATAAAAAATGTGAAACAACCCGATTCTGCAAAAACCCTTCATAGGTCCACGAGCACAGCTCAGTGGTTACCTATCCCTTCTCTTTGGGGGAGGGTGGGGGTTCAACTCTCAGTAGTAGAATGAAAAAAATTAGAAGAGAGTCTAGAAGTCTAGAGTAGGTAGATGGGTTTGCAGGTCGGGTTCAGCTGTGGGGCTTGCCCGACTGGCTGGGTAATGGGTAGGGCCCGGGCCCAGCTATCGCATGATCCGAAAAAAAGAAGAAAAAAAACACTTCATTATCTTTTCATTCTAATTCAATCAAAGAATGAAAAAAAATCAAAAACTTATTCACTCGTCTCTGGCTTCGTGGCCTTAACTAGATCATGTTGCAATATGAGTCTCACTAATTCAATCAAAGAATAATTACTCTTAGTTGGTACGGAAAGTGAAGAAGATGAAAATAACAAAGGAAGAGCAGTGAAAGAGGGTTTCTAATAATGGTCTTGCTTTCCCATTTACTTTTCCTTAATTTTGATTACGTTAATAAATAGAAAGATACGTATATCAGCTAGCTTACCTGCCACCTAGGATCAGTTGTCATTGAGCTATTAAGGAGCGGTTCATTTAGCAGAATTAATGATATTAATTAGCTTGTAATCGTAGTTGGTGCTTTATAAAACATGTTGAAGATAATTGAGAGAGAGCAAAGACAAATCGGTTATATAACTCGTATATTTGCAAGTAGTTTAAGTCAGTCAATTTGTAGTTTGATGATTGTTTTGTTTTTCTTTATATTAGCTGATTTTGGTCATGTGGTTGTGGTGTATTTTCTCCTTAGAAGATTTGATTAGAATTTTTTGATTTTTTGAATAGGAAAGGAAAGATATTGCAAAACAGTTGCGCTAGACGTATCTAGTCCTATAATAACCAATGGTAATAATCAAATAGTTCGCGAACTAATTATTAGTATTTATTTTTATCTTTTGAAATATTTGTATCTTTGCTGCTATGAATAACGTCAAGCATCTATACAGTATCCAGTTCAAAAAAAAATGTTAAAAAGAAAAAATTACTAATGGAAAAGAACACGCCTAGTTAAGGTGCGAGTTTGTGTTTTTTATCCGTACTTCCAAAATGCAACTAAAAAATCATGCGCCTCTATGTATTTGTGCATTATAAGAATACCAAGTGTACGTGTATTCGTGAATTATTCTATCTATGTTTCAAAAATATATGATTGTTTCATGTATAAATTACACATCAAACAAGTCTATCTTTTAAAATTGCATGGAGTATTATTTCATTTGATGTATATTTGTGATATATAAGTGAATGATGTATATATATATACATATTGAATTTGAAACCGTGATGCATAGGATAAACCCGTGAAATACCATGGTAAAATATAAATATGACTATGGAATGACTCGTGCCGTAACGGAACAGACTATTTCACACTGTTTTAAGCTGGGGTGTTAGACGGCCTTTAAAAGTTTGCGAAAGAAGATCACATCAATGGACATTAAGAAGATCTTGTACATTTCCTTTCATTGTAAAATAGTTTAAATTTTCTTTATTGTTTTCAATGGACATTAAGAAGTTTTGCCCCTTTTTTTGTTCAATTTTTCCCCAGTTCCTCATTGTTTTAATGAGATCCGAGAAGAATTTTTTTGAGAAGATGTAGTCATGGTGAGTGTCGGTGGTATATTGGAGCAGTTTGGACTACTATGTAAGATATGGGTGCAAATCCGATGGCTACTTGGCTGGTATAATATAATGTAAATACAGTCTCTAACAACGATATCCCCACGTTTTGATTTCTACTGGACCTTCGAATTCGGTGACCTCAGAGTTGGTATAAATGATGGCATATGATATCATGTAGGCTTCAAAATATTGTAATAAAATACGTTTGTTGGCTACGGGATGGTATTGATATCCATATTTGTTCTGGAATTAACATACTTTATACAATGTAAAATGTCATAAATAACAGTGTCAGCAACCACTTGGACCACTAAACTGTAAGAAAAGTTTTAGTTTGTGTCATGAATGGCATTATTTTTGGCACTTTACCGGTAAACCTCTATCAAACCTGACAGTGTCACAGTAATCTGCAAGTGCGGAAAGGTGGCATAAAGATTATACTCATCTCAAAACATTAAATCTTCACCGAAAACTGCTAGATGGTTGAGACAAACCTTTTTCTTTAGTTGTCATGATTAACAAAGACTGTTAACAAAGGATTAAATAAAAGATGCAGCAATGGCCAACTATACGGTACCTTCAAATTAAAAAAAAAAAAAAAGTGGCAAGGGACGTTCTTCTTTTATTTGGATGCTCTTCTCTTCCTTCTGATATTCCTCTTAACTTTTTTATGTGCTCGGTCATGTAAAAACAAATTCCATCAACAACAAAGCTTAAAGTAGAAAAAAAATTCCATCAACAACAAAGCTTAAAGTAAAAGGCGAAAGGAGTTCAAATTTGCAAAGAGGGAGCTTGATTTTGCAAGTACGCTAAAAAAGACTCAAATTATTCAACCAGACTATTAAACACCATCAAAACACAAAGATGTACATAGTAAAGACAGTGAATACAACCAACCAAGTTGAATTCAAATTTTCATTTATTACGGTTGAACGAATAATCTATAACTTTAAAACTAAAAAATGCGTAAACACTTGAACTTGTTTATACAAAAATCTAAATTTAACCACCGGAACAGTTCGAGAATAATAACGTTGGTAACGAATTTCCTGGTAGATTTCTCCATGTTGTGTCTTTCAATAACTATTATCTCGAACTCATTTTAATTATGCATACTGCACATGTAATTGATAATGATCTCTAGATAGTTTAAGATGTACAGTACTGTGAAATATGTTACATGTTGAAATCGGTTTAGCACTATCATGGTGGAGACACAATAGATAAAGTATTTAATCTCAAAAATGGGAGCCCATATTTTACACATAGCATCCTAGTCTAGTCGAAAGTGGTTACAATGTGTCAAAGACCTGAATACCCACCTTCCAAGTAAGGTGGCATAAAGAGGATAGATGAAACCATATTTTTTTTAAAAGTTTAAGTAAGCATTCAAATGGATGGGACAAACAATTTTATTTTGTTTTCTACCTTGATTTTGCCGTGGTAGAACCCATTTATCAGGTTTGGTGAATATCGGGGATGCTTGGAAGCAAACACTGTAAATAAATCAGTTGAGAAAAGATCTAGTACTGCCAATCCCCTAGGTTCCCGCAAACTAATTAAATCGAAAAGGAATTGATGGGTAAGTGTACATTATTATTTTTCAACTATGTTCAGGAAAAGCATTCGCTCAATTGGATTGTTAAACAACATATGAAAACATATCTCTATGTAGGTAAAAGGGCGCTCTTTTGACAAATCTCAGCCTTGGTATATGACGAATGAACTTATACATCCAATTACTGAGAACCCAAAAATTCATTTTGATAGATTCCTCAGTGGTGTGTGTTTCAAACATCTCGTAATCTTCATTCGACATATACCATATTGACGAACTATGTCTGCTTCAGAAACATGCTAACGACTCTCATGGTCAATACTAAACCACAAACATCTAAATATATAAAATTGAAGTCCAAGCTTCGCATCCACCCCAGTAAAGTCTAATCACCACTAAGGCAATCACTTTAATTACTCAAGTCAAAATCTGGAGTTCTTGAGATGAATACATGAATGATGCAGACATTAGAAAAGAATGAAACCAAGAAGCTTACCTAGAGCACAAATTGTATTGCCACCTTGTTTAGACCATATTGTTAAGAGGAGAAGTTTAATGAGTTAGTATAATACCTAATCTCGTATTATTCATGTAACTGCAAGCATACTTCAAACATAACGGACGCGCCAATGACTGTGAAATAACTTTTAATGAGCTTGGTTCTTTAGAAATGAAGTACATTAGATATTCAGCAAGAATGCATAAAAGCAGTAGTAAATTAAATTGTATCTTCTTATCTTGAGTCTATAATGTATGAAAAAGATGCCACAATAACCAAACTACTAAAAGGAGGACATAAATTTCCACCAAGAGGATGAAATGTAATGCCAACAACATCAACAAAAAGTATAGTTCCGGACATTGAATAACTCTAAATTTTCAAATTAAATGAATAAACCACAATATTTATTTAAAGAAGGTTTTCTATATGAACCTCATTTGCGGTACATGTTCCTCCGTCATTTTCTAGCATCAACAACCTTGATCTTCTTGCAGCGTGCATATAAACAGTGCCACATACAGCTGACCGTGACTGATTACTGGTGTTCCTAAATCGATTCCCACAAATTTCATGGACTGCTCCTAAACAAACAAACAAATAAAATTGAAAAAAATGATAATAGCACTTACACATAAGGGATATAGAGGATGCATTGTCAAGTACCATGAGATGTACGAATTTTACTGAGAAATGAGCTTCTGTACATTAAAAAATTGCCATAGGGCTTGGTCAATTTTTTTTTAAAAAAAGATACTGCAATAGCAAATGTACCCGGTAGTTCTAAAAGTTGTGGTGTTTTGTGCCTTTCTCATCCTCCCCTGTAACCCAAATTTGTATATAAGTTAAATGTTAGAATCCAAAGACGTGCGGAAGACCAAATAAAAGTTATCAAAGATATAAATTAAGAATGAATGAGATATGATCAGTTTCATCCATCTATTATATGTTGTTTGAAGTGAACTAATGGGTTTTTAAATCTACAAATACAAAATGACGAAAGAAAAATATATAAATTGTACAGTTTATTATTTATGAAATGATAGACTGCAGATTTCCTTGAGATAAATGAACCAAACAAAACACCAAAACATGCAACAAAAAAAATGAATTTAAAATTTATGGAGATAAGAAACTAACCTCCACTTGATTTCTGAATGCTATTACCCCAAAATTAAACTTCAATATGCTGAATTTGTAGTTCGAGCTAGAAAAAAAATCAAATTGATTACTTTCTTAGCTGAACCCTGCAAATGCACCATCCAGTCAATGATAACTTAATGCGAAAGAAGAAGAAATAGATAAAAAAAAAAAAAACATTGATCTGGATATAACGAAACGGGGCTACATGAAAAGAAATACTAACATGCAATAACTTGCAATAACATAATTATGAAATTAACCTAAGTGTATCATGTAGACTGCAAAAAAAAAAAAAAAAAATCTAATATAAGAAATATAAATTTTGATTTCTTCATGTAAAGCACATACGAGGACCTGAGTTATTACCTTGATTGATTTCTTTAATGGATTTGCTACTAACCCCACTTGGAAAAATATGGTGGAACAGTGGAAATAACTTACTGATGCTAAGAAGAACCCCAAAGGCCAAAGAGAAAATCTTTTCATCCATCACAATGTGTACTGTGAAACCACCTGCACAAAAAGGATATCCTTAATAAGGTTCTCTAATATCAACAACCCCTTTTCAGTTTTTACAAACACCAAACTATACCCAAAACATGGAAAAAGTACACACCCATATATTTACTATCATCAGTAATATCTACTGATATGATCACCAAAGAGGGTACCTGCTGTAGTTTGATATTGATTTGAGATGCCATTTCGTCTGTTCTCTAAGCAGAAACTGGAAATTCGAAAAGAAAATTCTTCAGAAACCTAACTGAAACATAGGATTAATAGATACAGTGCAGACCTAATGAACGATTTTTAAAAAAATTGGGAAAATTAACATTAGGAAGGGCAAACCCAAAACCACAACAGACGTAATAAATGATTTTTATAAAATTTGGGAAAATTAACATTAGGAAGGGAAAACCAAAGACCAAAACATAAAATTCTCATAGGATTCAAAACCGTAAATTCAAGCAATTTTGCATGAATGAAACTAAAAATAATAACCGAATCGAAAGTGGATGTAAAACGAAATCTGAAGCAGCGGGAAGAAGACTTACATGTTCGATTAGAACTGATGCTTATCTCGATTGGGATTAGCCATTTTATAGAGAGAATACAATTAATGCAAGGATGAGCGTTTTTTTTCCTGAGTAGTAGCCAAAATTGGGAATACTTTGATTGGGAATACCTTATGTTATTGCAGAAAGAATAGAAAAGCATCTAGGGTTTATGATACGTTATGGAATAGGGAAGTTAAGAGGAAAAGATTACTCAGGAACACGATTAGATTGCTATTAATTGGAACATGAATGAAAACCAAATGAAAGGCGTCTAGCTGTGCCGTTACAGACAATGAAAACCCAATTTTGATTCGCTTTTAAGAAACCGAATTAGCGTGGGACGTGAGGGACTGATAGCCATTCGATTAACCAAATCAAATACGTTATTCTAGGAGGGGAATGAAGATCACAGTCAGTGACACAACAAACCCTCCTATCTTATAAGCATAGATTGTATGTATATTCATAATATATTATAGCTCGACTAGAGGTGTGCCTGTAAATTATACATATAATGAGTGTGTGAACTCGTGAATTACATGATGAACATGCTAATTTTAAACTATTATATGTAAATTGAATTGGTGTATTTTATCCACAACACATTATTTGTACATTCATTGATTTTGAACCTACAAATTACATATTGAGTGAATGTATGTAAGCCAATAAAGCATACAATGAACATGTAAATCAAAGGGTAAATTGTGTACAGATTAAGGTCGTGTTTGGATGCTTGGTTTGTAAGATCCATGTACTAGGTAGTATTGTCTTAATTTATTTTAAGGTAAATATGAAAAGATTAGTATAAGTGTTGTTTGTTTCTCCATTTACATGAAGAGGGATTAAGTGTGGAATTTGTTTCACATAATTATTTTTTAATCATTAAAATTAAATTGGATTTTTTAAATTTTAGATAAATAATTTGGAAGGAACTAAGATTTTTTTTGTTTTTTTTGTAAATATAAATATTTTATGTATAAATCAAGATAACAAATAGATGCTCCCGATGAACCCAACATTTTGGACGCGCAATACAATTGTTGTGGCTGAATTGATTATTCTATTGAATAAAGCATTTTGGACACGCAAAAAAATCTCCGTGGTTGTATAATTTATCTTTATGCTTCGGTGACTCCATGTGTTTATTGAACCTTACACTTTGGACACACAAAACAATCATGGTGGCTATAAGACACTACACCAAAAATGGGCTTTCACAGCTGGCTTCCGTTGTTGCAAAACGGGGTCGCAACTGCACTCAGTTGTTGTGAAGGGGGCGACGCAAATTTTCGCAATGGAAATGTAGCTGTTGCGAATTTCGAGTCACAACTGTTTTCGCAACAACTAAGTGCAGTTGCGGAAAAAAATTGCAACAGTGATTAAGCAGTTGCTAAATCTTGACCGAGTCAACGGAGACTGACCCAAAATGTCGCGATAAAAAATTAGCAACATAATTCAGCAGTTGTGAATTTTTATTGCAGTTGCGAAAATATTTGACTAAGTCAACGAAGGCGGACTTGGTACAAATTTAGCAACAGTTTTTTGTTGTTGCTAATTTTTTGCAACAAAAAAAAAGGTAGGTCTTTGTTGACCAGGTTAAAAAAAAATCCTCCCATTCTATTTTATCCTGCAACTACCCATGCCCCAGAGATTCAATCCATCAATCATATTCTGCAAATAACTCTTTAAGAAAAAACAACTAGAAGAGCAATCATATTTTGCAAATACTCATATGCACTATTGCTTACTGACATTGATATGTTCAATCATACATACGAATAACATTTAAGAAAAAATTACAAAAGAAGAGAAGGAAACAACTATATGTTCATCTGCACATGGTATATATGTGAGTTACTCTTGATTTCAATAAGACTAACTTAGTTTAGTGTCGAACTCTAACAACTATAATGATAAAAAAGAATTTTGGACGCGAAAGTGTTGCAGTACTTACCATCTTCCATTCATTAGCTCTATACACTTGTGAGCATCCTTAGTATCTTTAAATCTCACCAGAACAACTCCCTGAGGATGGTTCTCGCATACCTGCAAGCTAAAAAAGTAACATGTAATTTTTTTAGCTCAACAATCAATACTGGGAGACATTGTCTTCAAGCAATAGAAATATGCTCAGTCACAACTCAAACAATAGTTTTGGGTTTTTAGTCATGGCCACCAGTTGCAGTACACAATCAACAGATGAATCATATTGGGAACCAATAAAAGTAAAAAAAACATCACTATTCTTATAAAGAGAATGAAGGGAAAATGAAAATTGAACTAATAAAACCGTCGAGAAATTAATATCATGCACAACTAGTATATGCCTTTCAATGGTATTGGAACAATCTATGTCCATGTTATAAGAACTCTTGTATTTTTTGTCAATAATCTCCAAGACTCCATCGATATATTTCAGACGGGAAAATTAGGAAAAACATCACAAAGGTTCTCTGCGTACCTTAACTAGCTCCACTGGACCAAGTTTCCAGCATTCCTCCTCAACATTCGACTTCAGCTCGGCCTTTAAATTAACATCAGACTGCAAAGATGGATATATTTATATATATAGTGAGACAACTCACATATCCAAAGATTTCCCAACAGAAATTCAGAACTAGGAATACTAGATGCTATCCATCCCATTCAATTAACATTTCCCAGATATTATGGCTACATTTTCCCGCCAGATTCTACTTACCCTCATTTCAGTAGGTGTGAACATAAACCGAAGAATAACAGTAGCTGGAATCAACACCTTGCTATCAATGCTTTGCACATGTTCAACTCCTCTGCATTATGCGACAATCCCTACAACACAAATACAGACCATATTATTAGATATGGAAAATGCAGAAATGCATAAACCCTGCAACTCATAAGAGACATAACAAAAATCTGAACAAAATGTCTACAAAAATCTGGAAAGGGATGATTACAGAAAAAAGATGATTATACTTGCCTCCACAATATCAACTGTTTAGATAACATAGTGAAATCACAACAGATACTTACCAGAGAAAGGTCATCAACGGTATAATCCGGCAGCAAAAAGATCATTAAGTGTAATACCTCACAAGAAAGTGAAATCCAAAGGTTAATATCAACAAATTTCAGCAAAAATGGGATCCAAGCATAAGCAAATGAACTTACCAAGGATTGATATTCCCCAGGGTGGCGACTAGCTTCAGTTGACCTTATACTCCTGCAAAACTACAAACATATACATATACAAGAACCACACAAATGCAAGAAGTAAAATTCATTCACATAGATATATATTACATACCAAGTTTTTTTGAGTTAAAAGTAAAATACATCCTTATGCATAGTTACATACGAATCTGCCGCATACTACATCATAGTCTTCTTATGCACAAATGCACAAGTGTGAAAATTAGCAACAAAAAAAAGAGAGTAAAAAGTCGTATGAACATTAGCATATAAAGTAAAAGCCATATATGTTTATCGTTGATATATGCGAAAGATGATGGCTGAGATATCTTCATAACATCTCCAAAAAAACAGTTCAACCCTCCTAATCATATGAGATGCACATCTTTGGATGCACCACAAATCCTCCGACATCTTAAAAGGTGCGCACAAGCTTATTTACTTTTAAAGTCAATTCATCTGGCATGAGACTGAGATCAAACATTACCTTCGCATAGTTAGACGCTACAGGTGATTCGTGAACCATTTTTGCTAATTCACCTGTACGAAGTCTACCAGCAGCAACAATTTCACCATTGATGTTCAATAATGAACATTTTGTATCAGAACCTACAGATGACCGAGCTAGTGATATGGTGTCAGCAGCTACAGATATGTGAGCATGTAAACTTGTATTGCCAGCTGAAGGAGTATGAGCAGGTGAACATGCGTGACCTTATGAACTGTCCATGTGGTTCGAGGAAATAAATGAGGCTTGTTCGGATTGGATATCCTTCACAGTGTGACATAAGCTTCTAAATCCTTCGAGTAGAATCCCCATCTTGGTACCTAAATCGTTCACCTGATGTTTTAGCTCTCCATCCCTAGACTTCATTTCAGCAACTTTCGCACGTGCAAGATCTGAATAATCATATTGTGTACGAGAAACAACACCAACAGAATGAACCCGTCCCCTTGTATACTTCCCAAAATCTAAAGTCAATTGATCAGATTCATCTATAGAAGAACCCGAATCTTGTTTTTCCTTAATATCTAGCTGCGCATTCTTAAGATCATCCTGTAATGTCGAGCAAGTGTATTCAACTAAATATAAAATTACCAAACTAGTGTATGGTTTAATAAAATAGTTTAACAACATTCTCACATAGTATTTATGCCCACTGGGTAGTATTTGCCCATCCTCTTGTGTATGGGCTTTAATCCACACATCAGAGGTAGTGATTTATGCTCCAGGATTCTCCAGCTCCTAAATTTACATATGCGGTGAGTTGATTAGTACATTTATCAATTATCTACATGTACCCTAACGTCAAGAAGTTGAAATTTATAAATAACAAAACATTGTCGATAGAGTATACATACGAGTTCAGCTCTCACCAAACTATGAGGTTTGCGACTGGAGGTATGACTGTAATCATATTTCTCAATTTTCTTCTTATTATCCAATCTATTTTTCTGAACTTTTTCATCCTCCTCGTTGCGACAGAATGTTTTCAAGTCTTCATCACTTACATTTGAAGGAGTACGTGAGGTCATTTCTTCATAAGTGGTATATGGATCATAATATGCTCTTCGTGACTCCCACTTACGTCTCCTTCATGGATCAAACACCCCCTTTACCACAGTTGCTTTAGAAGTATCAGGTAATCGAAATGATATCTGAAAAAAATACAACATCTTGCCTACATTCAAATAAAGTTAACATAAGTATGCACATAAATCATATTGAGGTAAGTTTGTACCTGTAGTTCATTCCAGACATCATCTTTGTAAGTTTCTGGCAACTCCTTCCAGGTTTTGTAGGAGATAGGGACATGGGTACAAACCAATGCTCCCTTCAGGTGGCCAAGCTGATTTGAATTCCTCTATATCGGAAGTCCATTTTTATCTACCTCCACCGCTGCCATAATAACCTGTAAAATAACAGTTAACGAGTATCTATATGTGAAAGAATCAAAAACTATGAACCTTGTAACTATTACATATGCATAAACAACGCAATCAAATTTCTCAAAAAAAACAAAAACTATTAAGTTTGCATAAATGATAAAATAAATTTTAGCAGAATCTGTAGTAATTTCACATATTTCATTGACAACAGACATCATTTTAAACACCAGACCCGACACACATAAATTTTTCTAGACTCTCATTGTCAGTAAAAGCTTACCGATAAATAGTAGGATATTCAATTTCATCTACTAAGGAAGTTAAGCCTTGCTGTGAATGCAAGACCACAGACCATCCCTCATCAGAAATATCCTTTGAGTAAAACACTTGTGTCGCTTCAGAGGAATGAATAAATGACTCATCCACAACTTGATTGATGCTTTGCATCTTAGACAAGTTAACTTTTATCAAGTTTGAGTTAGGATCAACTTTGCAACCATTAATCCTATCTTGAACTCTGACCCAATCACAATAAAAAATTGATTCTTCGAATTCCATATAATTCAACTTAATAATCTGCTTAATAACTCCATAATAGGTAATTTCTGGTTCCACCAAATCTTTTTGTCTCGTAATTGCTCGGATAGACACACCACTGTTTTGTGATATCGCCGCCTCCTCATACCTATGTGCAGAGAAAGTAACGCCATTTACTTGGTATTTTTTATATGACTGTGCCTTGAACTGGGGTCCATGCACTAGGCGCCAAAGTCAAGAATTTCCAACTTTGGCTTCTAACAACTGTAAGAGAACATATGTGTGTCAGTTGCATTGTTGAAACCACTCGATGTTTTACTTAAAATTAATTTAGAAGCTAATGTGTGTTACCTCGTCGCGTAACCAAAAAAGGAAACTCTTTGAGGTATTATTGGAGTTGTTAATATAGGAATCATACTTCCTAAAACCAAACTGAAAAGACGAGGGTACCCAAATACACCATAATCTTTAATTTATCCACCTATAAGTCCTCTTACCGAAAGTGATCGTCTATGGAAAAAGTCGAGACAATGCAACAAATCGGTATTCACACTTTGTGTGATTGTCTATGGATATGAGATCGAGACAATACGACAACCAAAGTGTGATACTTGGTAATAGGTTCGGACTTAACCAAACTCTATAGGATCACTATCAAGTATGTGCGGAGTTAACGTTTGTGTAATTTACTTTAAATTATATAAACAAATATAATTGCGGAAAATAAAAGTAAATCACACAATAAGATTTTGTTAACGAGGAAAACTGCAAATGCAGAAAAACCCCGGGATCTAGTCCATAATTGAATACTCTCAGAATTAAGCCGCTATACAAAATCTAAACCAACTTCGTATAGTTGAGACCAAGCAACTACCCCTAGTTCACTTAGTGTCCTCAATATCCCTGCGCTTCCGACTTCAATAAGTGCACGCACTGGAACAATTCCTTTGAATCGTATTCCAAACAGTAAAGGAACAACAAATCTGTTTGGTAACAACTCTTTTGATTCTTTCAAGATAACGATATCTCAAGTCATTTGTAAAGGCTCTTCCGTTTAATCTAATAAAATCCTTTGCCTGGTTAGATCAATTTATCCAATAACTACCAAAGTAGTCAAGTTTAGATTCACACTCAACCCAAATAAATCTCAAAGATATATATTGAGAATGCCGATCTCATGCAACTAATCAATCGAATAAATTCGATTCTAGTTGGATCCCAGCCGATCAAGGTTTGTGCACACCCAAAGATAAGAGAACCAAATACGAAATATTTTTTGACTTCAAATCTTCTTTAATATTCAATAAACACCTGCACAACACCACTTGAATCTCTTGTGATCAATCACACATAGAACGGAGTCTGTTAACAATAGATTATCACAAGATGTCTTTAGATCTACAAACAGTTCTAAAGATCCCGTCGATACTTCGATCTAGTTTGAGTGAATTTTATATCAGAATGAAGATTCTCAAGAATAAACAAACTAGGTGCAATCAAAGTTTCAACAACCGTTAGTCAATCAAATCAATCGAAAACTAATAACACTGCAATTATCTAGTTTCCCACCAAAGGTACTCGTAGAGCTTCTTGATCACACAGAAGTCTTTAAACGAGCGGTCGTAAGAGATTTCACCTAATTATGATACTTTCCTCTTTGATTAGACGGCTCCACCAGAAACAACAAAAAGATGAAGTTTGCCTGGCTCTGAGGATAGTTGCTAAAAATGCAAACTTAGGTATTTATAGACCAAGGATGTTTGGACACCAAGGAATTTCCAAAACTGAAAATATTCTCAAGATATGCAATGAATAGCAAAATTCGGTTTTCCTAATTCCAATAAATGCTTATCCAAAATTTCCGAAATCTCTCAATAGAAAATCTTCAATTAATAAATGCACATTACTAATTTTTATTCTCTAGAGATATGCATTTAATTGATGGTAAGTAAAGCATATAAAACCAAAAACCTTAATTAAAAGATTCTCAATTTATTTCGGCATAGGATCTCCTTGAGTACTAAGGAATATCTTTGAACAATAAATTATAAGAGTTATTGTACATGTTCAAAGTTTGTTGACATCTTTTCACTGTAAATCCTTATTCATATTTATATGGATTTACATTCTTGGAATCGATTATGCCACACTTCCAAACAAGTTTAGAATTGGTTCACCTGTATTCCAAGACTACTATGTGATTGATCAAATATCAAGTCACATACATGGGTTCAATCGGTTCTACCAATCACTAGGATCGGTTATACCTCAATATGGAAATACTTGTGTTCAATTACACAAGTTACCAGGACCGGTTATATCAGTTACCAGGATATGTTACATCAATTACCAGGACCGGTTACCATATACTCATGGTATTGCTTGTGATCGGTCACACCAGTTACTAGGATCGGTTACACCAATTACCAGGATCGGTTACACCAATTACCAGAACTGGTTATACCAATTACAATGATCGATTACACAACACTCTGTGATCGGTCTCACCAATTACTAGGATCGGTCACACCAATTACTAGGATCGGTCACACCAATTACATATATCGATCATACTATCTCATGGTGATTACTTAGGATCGGTTCACCAATTAATAAAAACTAGTCATACCAAATCATAAGTCAGGCATTGTGATTAGTTATACCAAGATACATCACAAAGTTATGATCGGTTCTACCATCTCACACATATTGGTAATCCAAAGATTTGCAATGAATAGCCGTACCAATAATCCTAGCGATTTCCCTTTCGATTCATAAAACAAGTTCATGAATGTAATTCCTTTAAACAAATGTAAAACATTGTTTCCTATGATGAAATCTTCACCATAACCCATTCACATAATCATAACAGTATATACAAGATTATGTCGATGTCATATCTACGAAGTTCAAAAGATAAGTGTTATACTTCGTAGTCTAATTCCCTAATACTATGATCATACAAATATGACCATGTCACACGTAGTATCATACAATATGTACAGTATGTACAGCTTCACAGTTATGTTTTCAATATAGCACGACTTGAAAGATACATTAGGAATGAAACAGTTCTAGTCAATATTACTAACCTCAAGAGGAAGGATGATGTTGTCGTTGTAGTTCGCTTCTTCTTCACATTCTTCAGGTCTTCGGAGTAATACTTGTATATCTCAACATTTTTAGACTTTCTAGTCTAACCTAAACGAAGTTGACTCTAGTATATAATCAAGCGATTTAGATGAGTTTTGAGTCACTAAAATATGACAACCAAACTTGACATACCAACGCTTGGTGAGTTCAACCGAGCTATGCTCTAACGCAAACAACAATGCAAGAACAATCATAGAGCCATACCTAATAAAAAAAAATACAATTAGATCGACAGACATAACAATCAAAGAACATCTCTAAGGTGTGAAAGTAAAAAAAAAATGTACATTTGTCATTCCTGTATTCAAACATACTTAGACAGAACCCACTTGCGAGCTTGCTCAAACCGTACTTGAGTTAATTTGATACTCTTAGCTTTACTCAAAGGCATCTCATCGGCAAACTAATCGTCATCATCTAAAAAGGCTTGTCGGGTATGTTTATGAGTACCGTCACCATCAGTTGACAGGTCCTCCATACAGTATAAGATGGCTTCACACAATGTATACCCTCTTGCAATGCTACCATCAATATACCTTCTATTGCGTACCAAACCTTTGAAACCTTTCATTAACCTACAAATATCAGCAAAAAAATTCTACCATTGTATTACAACTAACCACTGAAAGGGAAAAAAGTTGGAAATACTGTTAATTACCACTTTAATGCTATTATGCATGACCACTGTGACCATGATAAGCTGTGATGAATGCATCATTAAGGTGATAGGGTATTAAATTAAAAATTGTGTAATATTACCACTATTCTTTATCTAAAATAAATGATCAGTAATGACAATTCTTGAGATCGCAGATTAAAGTACTACAACTAACCATTGAAGGACAAAAAATATCTTTGCAACCTGAATTGACAAATACAATTCATAAACCACTAGTACCCACCAAAAACAACAAATAGACTACTGCAAATCAGTCTAATAACCATCACACCCCCAAACCCCCTGATGAAAAGAAAAACTAGACCAAATTCAACAAATGCAGTTCGTAAACAACCAGTAACAACAAAAAAATAGACTCGTAATTAGAATATTCATAAACAATTATAAAAAACAAAATAAGTTGAAGTAATTACCTCTCAAAGGGATACGACCACCCAAATCTGACCGGACTGCAGACTAGAGCTTCATCCGCCAGATGCACCATCAAGTGCATACTGATAACCAAAAAAGAAGGAGGGAAATGCTTTTCCAGAACACACATAGCTTCCACCAGTGTAGATTTTTCTCTTAAAAGATGTTCTATGTTAATAACCTTCGCGCACAAAATTCTGAAAAATAGACTTATCCGATGAAGAACAACTCGTAGATCTTTAGGTCAATACTAAAGTCAACGGAGATACCAAGCTGGTCACCATAAGCTTGTGTTGAAAAGTTCAAAAATAAGAGATATTACAAATACAACCAACTTTCTATGTCACATACAAATAAAACCGAGAACTATTCTGAATTAGGGTTTACAAAACTTTCCGAGTAACAAGGACAAAATAAATAAAATGATCCTCAAGGTCATATAGAGGAATCGGAAAAGCAACGTTCACTTTTCCTAAAAGTGATTAGGATGGTGTCTGAACTATGATCATAGTCCCTAAAAATTTCATGTGTCAATTGCCGCGCACCTAGATATTCAAATAAAATACCTTTTTCACAACGAGTAATTCTGCGTATCTTCCTAACGAGAGAAGATGGGCGTACCTTTGGGGCGAAAGCTCCTTAACTGGATGAGATACAAAGTTATGTGGAGGAGAGTGATGTGTTTTGTAGTTGTAGTGGTAAAAAGATTCGTTTCTCGAACTTGTGAAGGATTTTCTAGATTCAAATTAAACTCAACAATTAAATAAAGTTGTATCAAAAATATAAAGAAAACACCGAGACTCTGGATTCCACCATTGACCAATTAAATGATAAACTCTAATCAATATTTATGCAAATTTTTTCTTTTTAAGTGATTCTAATATTTTGCCTCTAATAGATTTTTGAAGTAATAGTTGTAAACACAAAGCATGAAACATCAAAAGTTTTAAAACCTAGCATGTCCCATCAAAACAATTCACAACTACTCAATAAAAATCAATTTTCCTATATTAGTTCTATGCAAATAATCATATAAAAAATTACAAAAATAATTAAAATAGAATTATACCACTTTTCATGGAACAGTGGCTTCCTCCGTCGCCCCGGCTAAGGGGTTTAGCTCCTCATAATAGAAATATGCTCAAAAGTTGATTTCATTGCTCAAATAAGGTGTTTTTATTAAGAAGGACGAGCTGTAGTTACAGAAAGCTTTTTGTAAGGAAATTAATGGTCGCTGAAAGTATTAAGCAACAAAAGTGAAAAACGATAACAGCTTTCTGTAGTTGAACATAAGACTACTTCTGTGACGGTTCGGTGTGGGTCGAAATTCTTCGTGTTCTTCAGCAGCAAGTTTTCTTCAACTTTGATTTCTCGGCTCTGTGGTGTTCTAAACTTCCCCTAACTTTTGACACCCCTTCTTGAGACTCCCCCAAGCCTTTATATACACGGCAGGTCGAGTATCTTGCTTCCAAATCTTGTTTTTCCTCTTTTACAAGTCACGGACTTTCTTTCTCTTTTTAACTCATGTACGCTTCTTGAGTTGTTACAATCACTTCCAAAGATAAAGCACAATCTTCATGAGGAAATAATCTCCCTTCTTCTCCTTTCTGTCACGTAACTCCTATATATAAACTCAAAATATCCCAGAATATCTTTCCTCCCCTGTTTTATCGAGATAAAAGGATGTCTTTCCTTTTTTT